>CM052983.1:242680-323742 GCA_028554685.1 Agrotis ipsilon | reverse complement strand
GATTTACGAATATAAAACGAAGTTTTTTGAACTGCACCATCCCACTTTTGTAATGAGGACATTATTTAAACCGATTTAGATAATTATATGTAGTGTGCACACACTCGTGCCTTTCAAACAATATGTTAATAGCGATTTGTACGCGAGTACCGAAAGTACCGAAATTCCCGGGAAATCCCGGTTCCAACTCCAGTACCGAACATCCGGTACCGGGTCTTTAAAAAGTACCGGTTTCTGCAGGCCCTAGCCGTAATCCACCACGCGGGCCCAGTGCGGATTGGTAGATGTCACATATCTTCGAATTTTTGGTTCTAGGACATGTCGGTTTCCTCACGATGTTTTCCTTCACCGTTTTTGAGAGCAGTGGTGATGAAATAAATTACACAAAGTAATGCGCCTGGCGGGGTTCGAACCCACGACCTACAACTCGTAAGTCGGGACCGATACCACTGGGCCACCACTGCTCTCTATCCCTAAAAGCTAATAACACATGATCCTCTCCTCTCCCAGGTATCGAGGCTGAAGCCGTGATGTTGGGTCAGGCCATCAGCATGTTGCTGCCCAAAGTGGGTCGGCTACAAGCTGGTGGGTGAACTCAACACACTCGCCACATCCACTGACTTGGTGCTCACCATTACTAAGGTAAGAAGATATGACCAGACGTCAGCATAGACTATTCTCCTTAAAAAAATTTATAGTCCTCGCCATTTAAGTGTGGAATAAAGGTCATTGATCCTAATAACGCATCGTTAGAATTCCATAATACCATCGTTCGAATTTCAAAATAAGATGTAAGGTCACGGTCGCCCCTTACCACGATTCGTTTATTTTGAACGTGTTACGACACTTTCTTAACATTTTTTCGAATGGTTTTGAAATATTGTAATACATTGGTACACGGGGGTCAACGAATTTTATTCCACACTTATCTGGCTCAAACTATAGTAGTCCGAAATAAACAGGGTGTAAGGGATAGCCCTCCACAAATTTTCAGGGCTTGCTCACTAAACGAAGCTAAACAATATTCCACAATTTTTTTTTCAGGAAATGAAGGCATGAAGAAAAATATCGGCCTCTCCATACAAACTGTCCAATCAAGTTTATTATTTTGTGTGGAATATTGTTCAGTTTCGTCTAGTGATCAAGCCCTGAAAGTTTGTGAAGGGCTGTCCCTTACACCCTGTATAATATGATAGACAGGCCTGTTAGTCTAGTGGTTAGTGACCCTGACTGCTATGCCGGAGGTCGTGGACGATTCCCACTCAGGACAAATGTTTATGTGATGAGCACGATCATTTGTTCTGTGTCTGGGTGTAATTTATCTATAATATGTATGTATTTAGAAATATATAAGTATATTTATCAGTTGTCTAGTACCCATAACACAAGCTCTGCTTAGCTTGGGACTAGATGGCGTTGTGTGATAGTTGTGGAATATTATTATTTGTGGAAATGTGTAAACCTCATCTTTCCTCCCCAGCACCTCCGCTCTCTGGGTGTGGTGGGTAAGTTCGTGGAGTTCTTCGGCCCCGGAGTGTCTGCGCTCAGCATCGCGGACCGCGCGACAGTGGCCAACATGTGTCCGGAGTTCGGTGCCACGGTCGCACACTTCCCCGTCGATGAGCGCTCGCTGCAGTACCTTACTCAGACCAGTGAGTTAAAAGAAATTATTTTTATATCATTTCCATTTTAAAAAGCGAGTTTATCTACTCTCATTATTATGGTTAAATTCAAAATACAAAACAAGTTAATATAGACGTACTTTACAAAAGAATATGAAGGCACGTGGGTGTACCTATATCAGAATTATTCATCTTCAAGTACAATTGCACGAGGTTTCTTGGAAATAAGTAGACACGTCTTCGATCAGCAGTCTTATAATCACGATTATCAATTTTAATTACAATAATCACTCTATTTAACAAAGATGAAAATGGATTAAGATTCGGGACGTAAGCGATCCGTTGTAACCGTCTATAGTTTGAGCCAGTTAAGTGTGGAATAAAATTCGTTGACCCCCGTGTACCAATGTATTCCAATATTTCAAAGCCATTCGAAAAAATGTAAAGAAAGTGTCGTAACACGATCAAAATAAACGAATCGTGGTAAGAGGCGACCGTGACCTTACATTTTATTTTGAAATTCGAATGATGGTATAATGGAATTCTAACGATGCGTTATTAGGATCAATGACCTTTATTCCAGACTTATCTGGCAGGGACTATAGTCCACACTATCGTTCGATTCAAAGTGAACGAATCCGGTGGTTGTTTGACGTTTATGACGTTCCGCCAGAGTGACAAGACAATTGTCATTCTCGTCTGCTCAATGTCATTCGAAAAATCACACAATCAATGTCAAAATAACTATCTTCAATCTCCTCTAATAGATGGCGCCATGGACGCGAGTTTCAAGTATAATATCGAAATGAAATTAAAAATAGTATATTTTGCAACTAGTGAATAAAGAGCGGATTTAAAGGGCCATTATATGAATCACGAGCTTCTTTCTTTTTCTCGTAGTCATGGTATAAAGTATCGTACGCAACTCTAGAATAAAACGGATTTATATCGAGGGCCATAAATCACTCGCGTCGCTCAGGATTTAAATACTTGAATCACTTGCTACGCTCGTGATTCAATCATAATGAATCACTTCCGACGGTCGTGATTCAGTCATTAGAATCCTTCGCTTGCTCATTCAATTTTTTTTTTCTTTTTTTTTTACTGTTTGGGTACGGAAACTCTAATATAACTCTGAGTGTATCTTTACAGATCGCTCTAAGGAGAAGATCGCCATAATCGAGGCATACCTACGTGCCACCAAGCAGTTCAGGGACTACAATAATGCTGACCAGGATCCTATCTTCTCCGAGGTAAGTTAACACCAATAATGTATGGTACGGTTAGCGCAGTGGCTGAGCGATTGGATTTTTGAGAGCAGTGTTGGCCCAGTGATATTGGTCCCAACTTACGAGTTGTAGGTCGTGGGTTCGAACCCAGCCAGGCGCATTACTTTGTGTAATTTATTTCATCACCACTGCTCTCAAAACGGTGAAGGAAAACATCGTGAGGAAACCGGCATGTCATAGAACCAAACATTCGAAGACAGGTGACATCTACCAACCCGCACTGGACCCGCGTGTGGATTATGGCCCACTCCCTCTCTCAGAGAGGAGGTCTGTGTCCCAGTAGTGGGAACATTATAGGCTGATGATGATGATGATGAGCGATTGGACTGCTGCGCTGCGTGTCGCGGTTTCGATTACCGCACGGAACAATTATTTTATGATCTACAAGTAGTTGTTCCGGGTCTGGGTGTTTGTGTATGTGTGTTTCTATGTTTGTAAACGCACCCACGATACAGAAGTAATATATAGTGTGGCTGTGAGGCAACGATAACAAACCTTGACTATAAACCCATTGATCTATTAAATCATATTGGTTGAATATTTCAACGGGCCGTGGATGGATATATCCGAAACTATGACGAATATCAAAAATGTTGAAACGAGTCTCGAGACCGATTTTGATGAAAACTAAAACTGCGTCATTCGATTTTAGAAACATCAATAATCCTGGCCAGGAATCGAACCCGCTGATTTTGAAAAAAAAGTCACACCCTGTATTATTATACCATTTGATATTGTTGCTAGTAAGGATCTTATTCTGGGAAGTAATGGTATATGGCAAACTATATATAAAAATCAATGTCACTTTTCGTTGTAACTTTATAACTCAAGAACGGGCTCACCTATCCAAACCAAATGTTTAGTCTTTGTTCGGACTATTTAGTAGATTATTTATGTGAAGTTTGCACAAAATCGGTCGAGCGGTTCTTCATTTATCACATTTTTTGTAACACGTAGCGAAGCACTGGGCGGACCTATAGTAAATCATTAAGATGATCTGGAAGAGGAAGTGTTTAATGTCTATAATCCTGTTTCGCAGGTAGTAGAACTGGACCTGTCGACGGTAGTGACGTCAGTGAGTGGACCCAAGAGACCACAGGACAGAGTATCAGTCTCAGTCATGAAGAAGGACTTTCAGGAGTGTCTGACTAACAAGGTAAGTGATTCTGATTTAAAAATATGACATAATTTCTATCATTATTTAAAAAAAAAATCAGCTTGTAAGAGGAAATATTCTTGACCGGCCTGTTGGTCTAGTGGTTAGTGACCGAGACTGCTATGCTGGAGGTCTTGTTCGATTCCCACTCAGGACAAATGTTTGTGTGATGAGCATGATCATTTGTTCTGTGTCTGGGTGTAATTTATCTCTATATTTATGTGTTTAGAAATAAATAAGTATGTTTATCAGTTGTCTAGTACCCATAACACAAGCTCTGCTTAGGTTGGGACTAGATGGCGTTGTGTGATAGTTGTGGAATATTATTGTAATTCTTCTTGTAGTATATAAATATATTTGTAATCAAAATAAACAGATGGCCTAAAGACAAAATAAACCCGGTCCTCCAAGTTCATAAAGCTCTAGGAATGATTTTTTATTGTTTCTAGGCCTTTATGAAATTCGAGGGTTTATTGGTGATTTTGATGATTATAATTCTGTAACTACATACGTCTTACAACCGCGAATAATATTTTAATCAATATACAACCTAGCAATGGCCTGCAAATTGCAAAAAAACGCAAAAAATTTTGAATTTCGGGAACTGGTGTGAGCATTAAACACTTTTTATTAAATTCTTGATCACAATAGCTGAAGAATTAATCCTTTGGCAACAGTGATCACTACACCCAGTGACAGAATGTTTGACATGTCTACTGAGTGAGTGACAACTACTGCGGAGTGACGATGATAACATTAGCACACACATATTATATTACTGAGATGATGAACAGTCTCAATCAACAGTAATCATCACTACTCCCAGTGACAGAATGTTTGACATGTCTACTGAGTGAGTGACAACTACTGCGGAGTGAGGATAATAACATTAGCACACACATATTATATTACTGAGATGATGAACAGTCTCGATCAACAGTAATCATCACTACTCCCAGTGACAGAATGTTTGACATGTCTACTGAGTGAGTGACAACTACTGCGGAGTGACGATGATACCATATACACACACATATTATAATGATTAGATGATGAAAAGTCTAACTCAGCGGCAATCATCACTACTCCCAGTGACAGAATGTTTGACATGTCTACTGAGTGAGTGACAACTACTGCGGAGTGACGATGATAACATTAGCACACACATATTATATTACTGAGATGATGAAAGTCTTACTCAGTGGCAATCATCACTACTCCCAGTGACAGAATGTTTGACTTGTCTACTGAGTGAGTGACAACTACTGCGGAGTGAAGATGATAACATATAGACACATATTATATTACTGAGATGATGAAAGTCTTACTCAGTGGCAATCATCACTACTCCCAGTGACAGAATGTTTGACATGTCTACTGAGTGAGTGACAACTACTGCTTGTAGGATTAAATATGACAAATTCATTGATGATTATTCTTCTTACTTCTTAGAGCGACGATGATAGAATCCCTCAGCAACAGTGATCACTACACCCAGTGACAGAATGTTTGACATGTCTACTGAGTGAGTGACGACTACTGCTTGTAGGATTAAATATGACAAATTCATTGATGATTATTCTTCTTACTTCTTAGAGCGACGATGATAGAATCCCTCAGCAACAGTGATCACTACACCCAGTGATAGAATGTTTGACATGTCTACTGAGTGAGTGACAACTACTGCGTTTAGAATAATTTATGACAAATTCATTGATGATTCTTCTTCTTAGAGCGACGATGATAGAATCCCTCAGCAACAGTGATCACTACACCCAGTGTCAGAATGTTTGACATGTCTACTGAGTGAGTGACAAACTACTGCGTTTAGAATAATTTATGACAAATTCATTGATGATTCTTCTTCTTAGAGCGACGATAATAGAATCCCTCAGCAACAGTGATCACTACACCCAGTGACAGAATGTTTGACATGTCTACTGAGTGAGTGACAACTACTGCGTTTAGAATAATTTATGACAAATTCATTGATGATTCTTCTTCTTAGAGCGACGATAATAGAATCCCTCAGCAACAGTGATCACTACACCCAGTGACAGAATGTTTGACATGTCTACTGAGTGAGTGACAACCTACTGCGTTTAGAATAATTTATGACAAATTCATTGATGATTCTTCTTCTTAGAGCGACGATAATAGAATCCCTCAGCAACAGTGATCACTACACCCAGTGATAGAATGTTTGACATGTCTACTGAGTGAGTGACAACTACTGCGTTTAGAATAATTTATGACAAATTCATTGATGATTCTTCTTCTTAGAGCGACGATGATAGAACCCTCAGCAACAGTGATCACTACACCCAGTGTCAGAATGTTTGACATGTCTACTGAGTGAGTGACAACTACTGCGTTTAGAATAATTTATGACAAATTCATTGATGATTCTTCTTCTTAGAGCGACGATAATAGAATCCCTCAGCAACAGTGATCACTACACCCAGTGGACAGAATGTTTGACATGTCTACTGAGTGAGTGACAACTACTGCGTTTAGAATAATTTATGACAAATTCATTGATGATTCTTCTTCTTAGAGCGACGATAATAGAATCCCTCAGCAACAGTGATCACTACACCCAGTGACAGAATGTTTGACATGTCTACTGAGTGAGTGACAACTACTGCGGAGTGACGATGATAACATTAGCACACACATTATGTTACTGAGATGATGAAAAGTTTCGCTCAGTGGCAATCATCACTACTCCCATTGACAGAATGTTTGACATGTCTACTGAGTGAGTGACAACTACTGCGGAGTGACGATGATGACATTATCACACACATATTATATTACTGAGATGATGAACAGTCTAACTCAGTGGCAATCATCACTACTCCCAGTGACAGAATGTTTGACATGTCTACTGAGTGAGTGACAACTACTGTTTGTAGGATTAAATAGGACAAATTCATTGATGATTATTCTTCTTCTTAGAGCGACGATGATAGAATCCCTCAGCAACAGTGATCACTACACCCAGTGACAGAGTGTTTGACATGTCTACTGAGTGAGTGACGACTACTGCGGAGTGACGATGATACAATTAGCACACACATATTATATTACTGAGATGATGAAAAGTCTAACTCAGTGGCAATCATCACTACTCCCAGTGACAGAATGTTTGTCATGTCTACTGAGTGAGTGACAACTACTGCGGAGTGACGATGATGACATTATCACACACATATTATATTACTGAGATGATGAACAGTCTAACTCAGTGGCAATCATCACTACTCCCAGTGACAGAATGTTTGACATGTCTACTGAGTGAGTGACAACTACTGTTTGTAGGATTAAATAGGACAAATTCATTGATGATTATTCTTCTTCTTAGAGCGACGATGATAGAATCCCTCAGCAACAGTGATCACTACACCCAGTGACAGAGTGTTTGACATGTCTTACTGAGTGAGTGACGACTACTGCGGAGTGACGATGATACAATTAGCACACACATATTATATTACTGAGATGATGAAAAGTCTAACTCAGTGGCAATCATCACTACTCCCAGTGACAGAATGTTTGTCATGTCTACTGAGTGAGTGACAACTACTGCGGAGTGACGATGATAACATTAGCACACACATATTATATTACTGAGATGATGAACAGTCTCAATCAACAGTAATCATCACTACTCCCAGTGACAGAATGTTTGACATGTCTACTGAGTGAGTGACAACTACTGCGGAGTGAGGATAATAACATTAGCACACACATATTATATTACTGAGATGATGAACAGTCTCGATCAACAGTAATCATCACTACTCCCAGTGACAGAATGTTTGACATGTCTACTGAGTGAGTGACAACTACTGCGGAGTGACGATGATACCATATACACACACATATTATAATGATTAGATGATGAAAAGTCTAACTCAGCGGCAATCATCACTACTCCCAGTGACAGAATGTTTGACATGTCTACTGAGTGAGTGACAACTACTGCGGAGTGACGATGATAACATTAGCACACACATATTGTATTACTGAGATGATGAAAGTCTAACTCAGTGGCAATCATCACTACTCCCAGTGACAGAATGTTTGACATGTCTACTGAGTGAGTGACAACTACTGCGGAGTGACGATGATAACATTAGCACACACATATTATATTACTGAGATGATGAAAAGTCTTACTCAGTGGCATCATCACTACTCCCAGTGACAGAATGTTTGACTTGTCTACTGAGTGAGTGACAACTACTGCGGAGTGAAGATGATAACATATAGACACATATTATATTACTGAGAGATGAATGAAAGTCTTACTCAGTGGCAATCATCACTACACCCAGTGACAGAATGTTTGACATGTCTACTGAGTGAGTGACAACTACCGCGAGTAGGATTAAATATGACAAATTCATTGATGATTATTCTTCTTACTTCTTAGAGCGACGATGATAGAATCCCTCAGCAACAGTGATCACTACACCCAGTGACAGATGTTTGACATGTCTACTGAGTGAGTGACGACTACTGCTTGTAGGATTAAATATGACAAATTCATTGATGATTATTCTTCTTACTTCTTAGAGCGACGATGATAGAATCCCTCAGCAACAGTGATCACTACACCCAGTGATAGAATGTTTGACATGTCTACTGAGTGAGTGGACAACTACTGCGTTTAGGAATAATTTATGACAAATTCATTGATGATTCTTCTTCTTAGAGCGACGATGATAGAATCCCTCAAGCAACAGTGATCACTACACCCAGTGTCAGAATGTTTGACATGTCTACTGAGTGAGTGACAACTACTGCGTTTAGAATAATTTATGACCAAATTCATTGATGATTCTTCTTCTTAGAGCGACGATAATAGAAATCCCTCAGCAACAGTGATCACTACACCCAGTGACAGAATGTTTGACATGTCTACTGAGTGAGTGACAACTACTGCGTTTAGAATAATTTATGACAAATTCATTGATGATTCTTCTTCTTAGAGCGACGATAATAGAATCCCTCAGCAACAGTGATCACTACACCCAGTGGACAGAATGTTTGACATGTCTACTGAGTGAGTGACAACTACTGCGTTTAGAATAATTATGACAAATTCATTGATGATTCTTCTTCTTAGAGCGACGATAATAGAATCCCTCAGCAACAGTGATCACTACACCCAGTGATAGAATGTTTGACATGTCCTACTGAGTGAGTGACAACTACTGCGTTTAGAATAATTTATGACAAATTCATTGATGATTCTTCTTCTTAGAGCGACGATGATAGAATCCCTCAGCAACAGTGATCACTACACCCCAGTGTCAGAATGTTTGACATGTCTACTGAGTGAGTGACAACTACTGCGTTTAGAATAATTTATGACAATTCATTGATGATTCTTCTTCTTAGAGCGACGATAATAGAATCCCTCAGCAACAGTGATCACTACACCCAGTGACAGAATGTTTGACATGTCTACTGAGTGAGTGACAACTACTGCGTTTAGAATAATTTATGACAAATTCATTGATGATTCTTCTTCTTAGAGCGACGATAATAGAATCCCTCAGCAACAGTGATCACTACACCCAGTGACAGAATGTTTGACATGTCTACTGAGTGAGTGACAACTACTGCGGAGTGACGATGATAACATTAGCACACACATTATGTTACTGAGATGATGAAAAGTTTCGCTCAGTGGCAATCATCACTACTCCCATTGACAGAATGTTTGACATGTCTACTGAGTGAGTGACAACTACTGCGGAGTGACGATGATGACATTATCACACACATATTATATTACTGAGATGATGAACAGTCTAACTCAGTGGCAATCATCACTACTCCCAGTGACAGAATGTTTGACATGTCTACTGAGTGAGTGACAACTACTGTTTGTAGGATTAAATAGGACAAATTCATTGATGATTATTCTTCTTCTTAGAGCGACGATGATAGAATCCCTCAGCAACAGTGATCACTACACCCAGTGACAGAGTGTTTGACATGTCTACTGAGTGAGTGACGACTACTGCGGAGTGACGATGATACAATTAGCACACACATATTATATTACTGAGATGATGAAAAGTCTAACTCAGTGGCAATCATCACTACTCCCAGTGACAGAATGTTTGTCATGTCTACTGAGTGAGTGACAACTACTGCGGAGTGACGATGATAACATTAGCACACACATATTATATTACTGAGATGATGAACAGTCTCGATCAACAGTAATCATCACTACTCCCAGTGACAGAATGTTTGACATGTCTACTGAGTGAGTGACAACTACTGCGGAGTGAGGATAATAACATTAGCACACACATATTATATTACTGAGATGATGAACAGTCTCGATCAACAGTAATCATCACTACTCCCAGTGACAGAATGTTTGACATGTCTACTGAGTGAGTGACAACTACTGCGGAGTGACGATGATACCATATACACACACATATTATAATGATTAGATGATGAAAAGTCTAACTCAGCGGCAATCATCACTACTCCCAGTGACAGAATGTTTGACATGTCTACTGAGTGAGTGACAACTACTGCGGAGTGACGATGATAACATTAGCACACACATATTGTATTACTGAGATGATGAAAGTCTAACTCAGTGGCAATCATCACTACTCCCAGTGACAGAATGTTTGACATGTCTACTGAGTGAGTGACAACTACTGCGGAGTGACGATGATAACATTAGCACACACATATTATATTACTGAGATGATGAAAGTCTTACTCAGTGGCAATCATCACTACTCCCAGTGACAGAATGTTTGACTTGTCTACTGAGTGAGTGACAACTACTGCGGAGTGAAGATGATAACATATAGACACATATTATATTACTGAGATGATGAAAGTCTTACTCAGTGGCAATCATCACTACTCCCAGTGACAGAATGTTTGACATGTCTACTGAGTGAGTGACAACTACTGCTTGTAGGATTAAATATGACAAATTCATTGATGATTATTCTTCTTACTTCTTAGAGCGACGATGATAGAATCCCTCAGCAACAGTGATCACTACACCCAGTGACAGAATGTTTGACATGTCTACTGAGTGAGTGACAACTACTGCGGAGTGACGATGATACCATATACACACACATATTATAATGATTAGATGATGAAAAGTCTAACTCAGCGGCAATCATCACTACTCCCAGTGACAGAATGTTTGACATGTCTACTGAGTGAGTGACAACTACTGCGGAGTGACGATGATAACATTAGCACACACATATTATATTACTGAGATGATGAAAGTCTTACTCAGTGGCAATCATCACTACTCCCAGTGACAGAATGTTTGACTTGTCTACTGAGTGAGTGACAACTACTGCGGAGTGAAGATGATAACATATAGACACATATTATATTACTGAGATGATGAAAGTCTTACTCAGTGGCAATCATCACTACTCCCAGTGACAGAATGTTTGACATGTCTACTGAGTGAGTGACAACTACTGCTTGTAGGATTAAATATGACAAATTCATTGATGATTATTCTTCTTACTTCTTAGAGCGACGATGATAGAATCCCTCAGCAACAGTGATCACTACACCCAGTGACAGAATGTTTGACATGTCTACTGAGTGAGTGACGACTACTGCTTGTAGGATTAAATATGACAAATTCATTGATGATTATTCTTCTTACTTCTTAGAGCGACGATGATAGAATCCCTCAGCAACAGTGATCACTACACCCAGTGATAGAATGTTTGACATGTCTACTGAGTGAGTGACAACTACTGCGTTTAGAATAATTTATGACAAATTCATTGATGATTCTTCTTCTTAGAGCGACGATGATAGAATCCCTCAGCAACAGTGATCACTACACCCAGTGTCAGAATGTTTGACATGTCTACTGAGTGAGTGACAACTACTGCGTTTAGAATAATTTATGACAAATTCATTGATGATTCTTCTTCTTAGAGCGACGATAATAGAATCCCTCAGCAACAGTGATCACTACACCCAGTGACAGAATGTTTGACATGTCTACTGAGTGAGTGACAACTACTGCGTTTAGAATAATTTATGACAAATTCATTGATGATTCTTCTTCTTAGAGCGACGATAATAGAATCCCTCAGCAACAGTGATCACTACACCCAGTGACAGAATGTTTGACATGTCTACTGAGTGAGTGACAACTACTGCGTTTAGAATAATTTATGACAAATTCATTGATGATTCTTCTTCTTAGAGCGACGATAATAGAATCCCTCAGCAACAGTGATCACTACACCCAGTGATAGAATGTTTGACATGTCTACTGAGTGAGTGACAACTACTGCGTTTAGAATAATTTATGACAAATTCATTGATGATTCTTCTTCTTAGAGCGACGATGATAGAATCCCTCAGCAACAGTGATCACTACACCCAGTGTCAGAATGTTTGACATGTCTACTGAGTGAGTGACAACTACTGCGTTTAGAATAATTTATGACAAATTCATTGATGATTCTTCTTCTTAGAGCGACGATAATAGAATCCCTCAGCAACAGTGATCACTACACCCAGTGACAGAATGTTTGACATGTCTACTGAGTGAGTGACAACTACTGCGTTTAGAATAATTTATGACAAATTCATTGATGATTCTTCTTCTTAGAGCGACGATAATAGAATCCCTCAGCAACAGTGATCACTACACCCAGTGACAGAATGTTTGACATGTCTACTGAGTGAGTGACAACTACTGCGGAGTGACGATGATAACATTAGCACACACATTATGTTACTGAGATGATGAAAAGTTTCGCTCAGTGGCAATCATCACTACTCCCATTGACAGAATGTTTGACATGTCTACTGAGTGAGTGACAACTACTGCGGAGTGACGATGATGACATTATCACACACATATTATATTACTGAGATGATGAACAGTCTAACTCAGTGGCAATCATCACTACTCCCAGTGACAGAATGTTTGACATGTCTACTGAGTGAGTGACAACTACTGTTTGTAGGATTAAATAGGACAAATTCATTGATGATTATTCTTCTTCTTAGAGCGACGATGATAGAATCCCTCAGCAACAGTGATCACTACACCCAGTGACAGAGTGTTTGACATGTCTACTGAGTGAGTGACGACTACTGCGGAGTGACGATGATACAATTAGCACACACATATTATATTACTGAGATGATGAAAAGTCTAACTCAGTGGCAATCATCACTACTCCCAGTGACAGAATGTTTGTCATGTCTACTGAGTGAGTGACAACTACTGCGGAGTGACGATGATAACATTAGCACACACATATTATATTACTGAGATGATGAACAGTCTCGATCAACAGTAATCATCACTACTCCCAGTGACAGAATGTTTGACATGTCTACTGAGTGAGTGACAACTACTGCGGAGTGAGGATAATAACATTAGCACACACATATTATATTACTGAGATGATGAACAGTCTCGATCAACAGTAATCATCACTACTCCCAGTGACAGAATGTTTGACATGTCTACTGAGTGAGTGACAACTACTGCGGAGTGACGATGATACCATATACACACACATATTATAATGATTAGATGATGAAAAGTCTAACTCAGCGGCAATCATCACTACTCCCAGTGACAGAATGTTTGACATGTCTACTGAGTGAGTGACAACTACTGCGGAGTGACGATGATAACATTAGCACACACATATTGTATTACTGAGATGATGAAAGTCTAACTCAGTGGCAATCATCACTACTCCCAGTGACAGAATGTTTGACATGTCTACTGAGTGAGTGACAACTACTGCGGAGTGACGATGATAACATTAGCACACACATATTATATTACTGAGATGATGAAAGTCTTACTCAGTGGCAATCATCACTACTCCCAGTGACAGAATGTTTGACTTGTCTACTGAGTGAGTGACAACTACTGCGGAGTGAAGATGATAACATATAGACACATATTATATTACTGAGATGATGAAAGTCTTACTCAGTGGCAATCATCACTACTCCCAGTGACAGAATGTTTGACATGTCTACTGAGTGAGTGACAACTACTGCTTGTAGGATTAAATATGACAAATTCATTGATGATTATTCTTCTTACTTCTTAGAGCGACGATGATAGAATCCCTCAGCAACAGTGATCACTACACCCAGTGACAGAATGTTTGACATGTCTACTGAGTGAGTGACGACTACTGCTTGTAGGATTAAATATGACAAATTCATTGATGATTATTCTTCTTACTTCTTAGAGCGACGATGATAGAATCCCTCAGCAACAGTGATCACTACACCCAGTGATAGAATGTTTGACATGTCTACTGAGTGAGTGACAACTACTGCGTTTAGAATAATTTATGACAAATTCATTGATGATTCTTCTTCTTAGAGCGACGATGATAGAATCCCTCAGCAACAGTGATCACTACACCCAGTGTCAGAATGTTTGACATGTCTACTGAGTGAGTGACAACTACTGCGTTTAGAATAATTTATGACAAATTCATTGATGATTCTTCTTCTTAGAGCGACGATAATAGAATCCCTCAGCAACAGTGATCACTACACCCAGTGACAGAATGTTTGACATGTCTACTGAGTGAGTGACAACTACTGCGTTTAGAATAATTTATGACAAATTCATTGATGATTCTTCTTCTTAGAGCGACGATAATAGAATCCCTCAGCAACAGTGATCACTACACCCAGTGACAGAATGTTTGACATGTCTACTGAGTGAGTGACAACTACTGCGTTTAGAATAATTTATGACAAATTCATTGATGATTCTTCTTCTTAGAGCGACGATAATAGAATCCCTCAGCAACAGTGATCACTACACCCAGTGATAGAATGTTTGACATGTCTACTGAGTGAGTGACAACTACTGCGTTTAGAATAATTTATGACAAATTCATTGATGATTCTTCTTCTTAGAGCGACGATGATAGAATCCCTCAGCAACAGTGATCACTACACCCAGTGTCAGAATGTTTGACATGTCTACTGAGTGAGTGACAACTACTGCGTTTAGAATAATTTATGACAAATTCATTGATGATTCTTCTTCTTAGAGCGACGATAATAGAATCCCTCAGCAACAGTGATCACTACACCCAGTGACAGAATGTTTGACATGTCTACTGAGTGAGTGACAACTACTGCTTTTAGGATTAAATATGAGAAATTCATTGACGATTATTCTTCTTAGAGCGACGATGATAGAATCCCTCAGCAACAGTGATCACTACTCCCAGTGACAGAATGTTTGACATGTCTACTGAGTGAGTGACAACTACTGCGGAGTGACGATGATAAATATTATATTACTGAGATGATGAAAAGTCCAACTCAGTGGCAATCATCACTACTCCCAGTGACAGAATGTTTGACATGTCTACTGAGTGAGTGACAACTACTGCGGAGTAACGATGATAACATTAGCTCACACATATTATATTACTGAGATGATGAAAAGTCCAACTCAGTGGCAATCATCACTACTCCCAGTGACAGAATGTTTGACATGTCTACTGAGTGAGTGACAACTACTGCGGAGTGACGTTGATAACATGAACACACATATTATATTGATTTAGTGATGAAAAGTTTAACTCAGTGGCAATCATCACTACTCCCAGTGACAGAATGTTTGACATGTCTACTGAGTGAGTGACAACTACTGCGGAGTGACGATGATGACATTATCACACACATATTATATTACTGAGATGATGAACAGTCTAACTCAGTGGCAATCATCACTACTCCCAGTGACAGAATGTTTGACATGTCTACTGAGTGAGTGACAACTACTGTTTGTAGGATTAAATAGGACAAATTCATTGATGATTATTCTTCTTCTTAGGGCGACGATGATAGAATCCCTCAGCAACAGTGATCACTACACCCAGTGACAGAGTGTTTGACATGTCTACTGAGTGAGTGACGACTACTGCGGAGTGACGATGATACAATTAGCACACACATATTATATTACTGAGATGATGAAAAGTCTAACTCAGTGGCAATCATCACTACTCCCAGTGACAGAATGTTTGTCATGTCTACTGAGTGAGTGACAACTACTGCGGAGTGACGATGATAACATTAGCACACACATATTATATTACTGAGATGATGAACAGTCTCGATCAACAGCAATCATCACTACTCCCAGTGACAGAATGTTTGACATGTCTACTGAGTGAGTGACAACTACTGCGGAGTGACGATGATAACATTAGAACACACATATTATATTACTGAGATGATGAACAGTCTAACTCAGTGGCAATCATCACTACTCCCAGTGACAGAATGTTTGACATGTCTACTGAGTGAGTGACAACTACTGCGGAGTGACGATATACGACGGTTTTTTAACCTTGCATACCTACCATACCTTGCATATGTTCACTGAGTGAGTGACAACTGGTCACATGATGATAAAATATTGATCTCGATGTGATGATAACCGTCGCTCAGCAGCAGTTATCACTTCACCCAGTGACAGAATAACAAACATGTCTACTGAGTGAGTGAAAACTAAAGCTAAGACCTCTTGTTTCTTCTATAGTGGCAGGAACTGTTCTCTTCAAACTGGACGTAGTATTCGACGTCACTGCAGCTGTTGGTATTTTCACTCAGCAATAGTTATCACTACACCCAGTGACAGAATTTCAGAAATGTCTACTGAGTGAGTGACGACTACTATTGAAATGATGTTATAGCTGAAATTTTGATGATATCTTAAAATAAACACTACATAGCATGATGAAAGTGCCAATCAGTGGCAGCTTTCACTTCACCCAGTGACAGAATTATAAACATGTCTACTGAGTTAGTGACAGCTGTCTCAAATAGACAGAAAATCATCAAAAAATACATCACGTTAAATAAATAAACACAGAGATTATGATCAAGGGATTCAGCTGTAATGATGTTTTATGTCTATCAACGGCAGTTATCACTTCGCCCAGTGACAGAATGATAAACATGTCTACTGACTGAGTGTCGACTACTACTGAGGACATAATATGTGACGAAATATAGTACAGTTGAAGTGATAAATACAGATGAAGACATGGGACGCTTGCTATCCTCCAGCGGCAGTTATCATTACACCCAGTGACAGAAATTAGAAACATGTCTACTGAGTGAGTGACGACTATTACCGAGGACATTTGTGACGAAAAATAGTACAGTTGAAGTGATAAATACAGATGAAGAAATGCGACGCTTGCTATCCTCCAGCGGCAGTTATCACTACACCCAGTGACAGAAATTAGAAACATGTCTACTGAGTGAGTGACGACTACTACTGAGGACATATGTGATGAAAAATAGTACCGTTGAAGTGATAAATGAAGGATGATTGCTATCCTCCAGCGGCAGTTATCACTACACCCAGTGACAGAAATAAACATGTCTACTCAGTGAGTGACGACTACTACTGAGGACATATGCGACGAAAAATAGTACAGTTGAAGTGATAAATACACACGAAGAAATGGGACGCTTGCTATCCTTCAGCGGCAGTTATCATTACACCCAGTGACAGAATAACAAACATGTCTACTGAGTGAGTGAAAACTAAAGCTAAGGCATTTTGTACCTCTCCTATATTGGTCTTTAAGTGGGCGTAGTATTTGACGTCGCTGCAGCTTTTGATAGTATCGCTCAGCAATAGTTATCACTACACCCAGTGACTGAATTTTAGACATGTCTACTGAGTGAGTGACGACTACAACTGAAATGATACGAGTATTATAGCTGAAATCTTGATGATAGTTTAAAATTTAGTACACAAATGGTATGATGAAAGTGTCACAGAAGTGTGACAGAATGATAATCATGTCTACAAAGTGAGTGAAAGCTGTCTCAAAGTGACCAAAATACACGAAACATAAGTATAAAGTATATGAACGGCGATCTTCATAGGATGATCAATGCATTCAGCTGTGGTGATGTTTTATGTCCCTCAGCGGCAGTTATCACTGCACCCAGTGACAAAAATTAGAAAATAAAAAATAAAAATAAAAACTAGCTGTAAGTTTCCCGAATAGTATAAAATAAAATAAAATAAATAAAATAAATAAACATGTCTACTGAGTGAGTGACGACTACTACTGAGGACATATGTGACGGAAAATAGTACAGTTGAAGTGATAAATACAGATGAAGAAATGTGACGCTTGCTATCCTCCAGCGGCAGTTATCACTATACCCAGTGACAGAAATTAGAAACATGTCTACTGAGTGAGTGACGACTACTACTGAGGACATATGTGACGGAAAATAGTACAGTTGAAGTGATAAATGAAGGATGCTTGCTATCCTCCAGCGGCAGTTATCACTACACCCAGTGACAGAAATTATAAACATGTCTACTGATTGAGTGACTACTACTGAGGACATATGTGACGAAAAATAGTACAGTTGAAGTGATAAATACAGATGAAGAAATGGGACGCTTGCTATCCTCCAGCGGCAGTTATCACTATACCCAGTGACAGAAATTAGAAACATGTCTACTGAGTGAGTGACGACTACTACTGAGGACAAATGTGACGAAAAATAGTACAGTTGAAGTGATAAATAAAGGATGCTTGCTATCCTCCAGCGGCAGTTATCACTGCACCCAGTGACAGAAATTATAAACATGTCTACTGAGTGAGTGACGACTACTACTGAGGACATATGTGACGGAAAATAGTACAGTTGAAGTGATAAATGAAGGATGCTTGCTATCCTCCAGCGGCAGTTATCACTACACCCAGTGACAGAAATTATAAACATGTCTACTGATTGAGTGACTACTACTGAGGACATATGTGACGAAAAATAGTACAGTTGAAGTGATAAATACAGATGAAGAAATGGGACGCTTGCTATCCTCCAGCGGCAGTTATCACTACACCCAGTGACAGAAATTAGAAACATGTCTACTGAGTGAGTGACGACTACTACTGAGGACATGTGTGACGAAATATAGTACAGTTGAAGTGATAAATAAAGGATGCTTGCTATCCTCCAGCGGCAGTTATCACTACACCCAGTGACAGAAGTTAGCAACATGTCTACTGAGTGAGTGACGACTACTACTGAGGACATATGGGACGAAAAATAGAACAGTTGAAGTGATAAATGAAGGATGCTTGCTATCCTCCAGCGGCAGTTATCATTACACCCAGTGACAGAATAAGAAACATGTCTACTGTGTGTCTGATCACTGCACCTGGGAGCCGATTCGAAAGACAATTTTATTGTAATGTAGAAAAGACGAAGACATGTTGGAATCACTCGAAAAAAGTTATCACACTCCCAGTGTCAGATTTATGATCATGTCTACCGAGTTAGTGACGACTATACCAAAGTGACAAAAGCGCTAAAAAATAGATAAATTATTGCTAGATCTCGATGTGATGATTACCGTTGCTCAGCAGCAGTTATCACTACACCCAGTGACAGACATTAGAAACATGTCTACTGATTGAGTGACGACTACTACTGAGGACATATGTGACGAAAAATAGTACAGTTGAGGTGATGAATACAGATGATGAAATAGGACGCTTGCTATCCTTCAGTGGCAGTTATTACTACACCCAGTGACAGAAATTAGAAACATGTCTACTGTGTGAGTGATGACTGTTACTGAGGACATATGTGACGAAAAACAGAACAGTTGAAGTGATAAATGAAGAATGCTTGCTATCCTCCAGCGGCAGTTATCACTACACCCAGTGACAGAAATTAGAAACATGTCTACTGAGTGAGTGACGACTACTACTGAGGACATATGTGACGAAAAATAGTACAGTTGAAGTGATAAATACAGATGAAGAAATGCGACGCTTGCTATCCTCCAGCGGCAGTTATCACTGCACCCAGTGACAGAATTATAAAGGTGTCTAATGAGTGAGTGATCACTGCCAATGAAGGACTTTTTGAAAGAGGTACATACAAAACAATTATCACGAAGAGATGTTGGTATCACTCAAGAACAATCATCACACTCCCAGTGACAGAATTATAAACATGTCTACTGAGTGAGTGATAACTGTCCCCAAAGTGACAAAAGCGCCAAAAAATTGATGAAAAACTGCTAGAAGATTTACCTTTCAGCAAATATTGATCTCGTTGTGATGATAACCGTCGCCCAGCGGTAGTTATCACTACACCCAGTGACAGAATAACAAACATGTCTACTGAGTGAGTGAAAACTAAAGCTTAGACATTTTGTACTTCTCCTTTATTGCTCTTCAACTGGGCGTAGTATTCGACGTCACTGCAGCTTGTGATATTATCACTCAGGAATAGTTATCACTACACCCAGTGACAGAATTTTACACATATCTACTGAGTGAGTGACGACTACTACTGAGGACATATGTGACGAAAAATAGTACAGTTGAAGTGATGAATACAGATGAAGAAATGTGACGCTTGCTATCCTCCAGCGGCAGTTATCACTATACCCAGTGACAGAAATTAGAAACATGTCTACTGAGTGAGTGACGACTACTACTGAGGACAAATGTGACGAAAAATAGTACAGTTGAAGTGATAAATAAAGGATGATTGCTATCCTCCAGCGGTAGTTATCACTACACCCAGTGACAGAAATTAAAAACATGTCTACTGAGTGAGTGACGACTACTACTGAGGACGTATGTGATGAAAAATAGTACACTAGAAGTGATAAATGAAGGATGCTTGCTATCCTCCAGCGGCAGTTATCACTACACCCAGTGACAGAAATTAGAAACATGTCTACTGAGTGAGTGACGACTACTACTGAGGACATATGTGACGAAAAATAGTACAGTTGAAGTGATAAATGAAGAAATGCGACGTTTGCTATCCTCCAGCGGCAGTTATCACTACACCCAGTGACAGAAATTAGAAACATGTCTACTGAGTTAATGACGACTACTACTGAGGACATATGTGACGAAAAATAGTACAGTTGAAGTGATAAATAAAGGATGATTGCTGTCACCCAGCGGCAGTTATCACTACACCCAGTGACAGAAATTAGAAACATGTCTACTGAGTGAGTGACGCCTACTGCTGAGGACATATGTGACGAAAAATAGTACAGTTGAAGTGATAAATGAAGGATGCTTGCTATCCTCCAGCCGCAGTTATCACTACACCCAGTGACAGAATTAGAACCATGTCTACTGAGTGAGTGACGACTACTACTGAGGACATAATATGTGACGAAATATAGTACAGTTGAAGTGATAAATACAGATGAAGACATGGGACGCTTGCCGTCCTCCAGCGGCAGTTATCACTGCACCCAGTGACAGAAATAGAAACATGTCTACTGAGTGAGTGACGACTTCTACTGAGGATATATGTGACGAAATGTAGTTCAGTTGAAGTGATAAATAAAGGATGATTGCTATCCGCCAGCGGCAGTTATCACTACACCCAGTGACAGAAATTAGAAACATGTCTACTGAGTGAGTGACGACTACTACTGAGGACATATGTGGCGGAAAATAGTACAGTTGAAGTAATAAATACAGATGAAGAAATGAGACGCTTGCTATCCTCTAGCGGCAGGTATCACTACACCCAGTGACAGAAATTAGAAACATGTCTACTGAGTGAGTGATGACTACTACTGAGGACATATGTGACGGAAAATAGTAGTTGAAGTGATAAATAAGGGATGCTTGCTATCCTCCAGCGGCAGTTATCACTACACCCAGTGACAGATATTAGAAACATGTCTACTGAGTGAGTGACGACTACTACTGAGGACATATGTGACGAAAAATAGTACAGTTGAAGTGATAAATACAGATGAAGAAATTGGACGCTTGCTTTCCTCCAGCGGCAGTTATCACTACACCCAGTGACAGAAATTAGAAACATGTATTCTGAGTGAGTGACGACTACTACTGAGGACATATGTGACGAAAAATAGTACAGTTGAAGTGATAAATACAGATGAAGAAATGGGACGCTTGCTGTCTTCCAGCGGCAGTTATCACTACACCCAGTGACAGAAATTATAAACATGTCTACTGAGTGAGTGACGACTACTACTGAGGACATATGTGACGGAAAATAGTACAGTCGAAATGATAAATGAAGGATGCTTGCTATCCTCCAGCGGCAGTTATCACTACACCCAGTGGCAGAATTAGAAACATGTCTACTGAGTGAGTGACGACTACTTCTGAGGACATATGTGACGAAATATAGTACAGTTGAAGTGATAAATGAAGGATGCTTGCTATCCTCCAGCGGCAGTTATCACTACACCCAGTGACAGAATTAGAAACATGTCTACTGAGTGAGTGACGACTACTACTGAGGACATACCACTGTGGATCACAAGTAGTTAAATAAAGAAATACCTTTTCTATTTAAAATTCACTTTCATGTCACTTCACAATAACTGATATTCAGCTGCATCTGGTTCGACTGGAAGCCGACCACAATATAGTTGGGAAAAGGCAGGCAGATGATGATATCACTTCACTTATAAAGATTTTTTTTTACAATGGTTCACAAATACTTTTTTAAGCTTTGCATAAGACAGTACTTGTGCAAAAACCAAGTGAATACTGATTGAAATTTGAAAATACTGAACTATTTATATAAAAATCACTAATGAGTTCTACCTTTAATTACCTGTACTGTAATTAGGACGAAAGTAATCAAGTAATGAGAGATATTCAAGTGATAAGTTAATATTATTGACACTTATGTTTTACAGGAATTTATTTCGGATTAGTGTTAAAAATATAGTTGTTATTAATGATTGGGACCTGTTGATGGGAAAAAAATGTTTTTCAAATTGAAGGAGATAAATAAAATGTAATTTACAGTTGAAGTGATAAATACAGATGAAGAAATTGGACGCTTGCTGTCCTCCAGCGGCAGTTATCACTACACCCAGTGACAGAAATTAGAAACATGTCTACTGAGTGAGTGACGACTACTACTGAGGACATATGTGACGAAAAATAGTACAGTTGAAGTGATAAATACAGATGAAGAAATTGGACGCTTGCTGTCCTTCAGCGGCAGTTATCACTACACCCAGTGACAGAAATTAGAAACATGTCTACTGAGTGAGTGACGACTACTACTGAGGACATATCACTGTTGATCACAAGTAGTTAAATTAAGAAATACCTTTTCTATTTAAAATTCACTTTCATGTCACTTCACAAAATACTGATATCCAGCTGCATCTGGTTCGACTGGTAGCCGACCACAATATAGTTGGGAAAAGGCAGGCAGATGATGATATGACTTCACCAATAATCACTTTTTTTTACAATGGGTCACAAATTTTATTTCTTTAAGCTTTGCATAAGACAGTACTTGTGCAAAAACCAAGTGAATACTGATTGAAATTTGAAAATACTTAACTATTTATATAAAAATCACTAATGAGTTGTACCTTTAATTACCTGTACTGTAATTAGGACGAAAGTAATCAAGTTATAGAGAGATATTCAAGTGATTAGTTAATATTATTGTCACTTATGTGTTACAGGAATTTATTGCGGATTAGAGTTGAAAATAATAGTTGTTATTAATGATTAGGACCTGTTAATGTGAAAAAAAATATGTTTGTCAAGTTGTAGGTGATAAATAAAATGTAATTTTCTAATTCTTTTCATTGATTTAAGAAAACTAGAAAGTTCTCGATACCATTGTTTACGTTTTTCATCAAACAAATATTGGAATACTAGCTGTTACCAGCGGTTCCGCTACAACTCTAAAATTATTCCACGGAATATAAAATCGGGATAAAAACTATTCTATGCGTTAATCCAGGTTATAAACTATCTGTGTACCAAATGTCAGCTAAATCCGTTCAGTAGTTTTTGCGTGAAAGAGTAACAAACATCCATCCACACATACAAACTTTCACGTTTATAATATTAGTAGGATTTATGTTCTCGATATCATTTTTTGTCGTTTTTATTTTATTTTTTAAACGCCTAAGGGCTGATTTTTCAATAGTCATAATTATAACTTTTACCTGAGAAATAAAAATAGCTGTTTGACAGCTTATCTATAGAAAATATGTCAAATCGTTATTTTATTCCTTAGATAAAATTTATCCGACTATTGAAAAATCAGCCCTAAATAGGTCATGTTTTTGTTTTTTTTTAATGTGGTTTGCATTAGGAATTTCTTCTGTATCGTGGGTGCGTTTACAAACATATAAACTCACGTACCCAAACACCCCAGACCTGTAACAACTATCTTTATTCATCAAACAAATATTGGATTATTCGATGGCTATTCTTCTTTTGTTTGATGCGGATACTGGGGAAATAGAGGGAACTCTTCAATAAATATCAGCAAATCTGCGGCGACTGGCTTGTACCTACTAAAAAGTTAATTTCTAATCAGTCTTATAATGTTCCCATTTCTGGGACAAAGGCCTGCTTTCTATGAGAAAATTCCTGTGTAAACACACCTACGAAACAGGAGAAATTCCTAGTGTGGAGCAAGGCTTTCACTAAAAATAAAAGGTATATTATATATTTATTTTTAGATTCGACGACACGTTTAGCGCAGTGGCTGAGCGATTGGACTGCTGCGTTACGTGTCGCGGGTTCGAATTCCGCACGGAGAAAATATTTTTATATGATCTACAAGTAGTTGTTTCGGGTCTGGGTGTTTGTGTATGTGAGTTTATATGTTTGTAAACGCACTCACGACACAGGAAAAAATCCTAGTATTGGACAAAGTTTTTTTTTTTTAAAATGAAAGAAAGATCTTTTCAAAACCATAATATTGTTAACAAGGATATGTTGCAAAAAGAAAACTGCATTTAATTTCGTATTTAGTTATATTATCAGTAACAAATTAATTTTTCAGGTTTATATAGAAATACAGATATAATACTTTTTATTGTACACCGTAATATTTTACAAATCGGAGCTTAAGAGGAGCAGAAAGAGAGGAACTTGTATTTCACTGATTCCTAGCCTGGCGCTGGGGGCACGGCAATTGATATGAAGTCTGACGGTTCAAAGGTTAATAATATTTTGAAGGTACTTCAACCAATGTGACGAACCTTGAAGAAATCCTTTATTTGCTATCAATAAGTAATTCATAGTTTTCTTCTCATATGTCATTGTTATGAGGACATATGGCTCTTTGACTGCTGCCCTTTTAGAGAGATTAAGAGTCACTCAACGAGCAATGGAAAGAGCTATGTTCGAAGTTTCTTTTCGGGATAAAATCCGGAACCAGAGTCACCGACATAGCTCTTAAAATTTGTAAGTTGAAGTGGCAATGGGCAGGCCACATCGCTTGTAGAACTGACAACCGATGGTGAAGAAAAATTCTCGAGTGGCGACCACGGACCGGAAGACGCAGCGCTCTACACTAGGTGATCTACATCGTGAGAGTCCCGGGCAACCGATGGATGCAAGTGGCGAATTGTCGTTCGGCGTGGCGGTCTAAGGGGGAGGCCTATGTTCAGCAGTGGACGTCTTCCGTCTGATGATGATGAGGTTTCTTGTCTTCAAGTAGTTGAACTCGGTCTTCCTGGGTACTGCAGTGGCAGTAGCACCCAGCAGTACTATTTAGTGAAATAGCTTTATGATTATAACTTTAACTTCATAAGCTAAATCACCAAATAGCACAACTGGGTTGTGATCACCTTCTTATCTTGAAAATTTTCTGAAAACCTTAAAAATAAACAATCATCATCATTTTCCTGCCCTTATCCCATTACTTGTGGTCGTCGCAACACGTCTTTTTCTTCCATTCTCCCCTATCAAACGTCACCGAATCATTTACTACTTTTTCATTCATATCATCCCTTACACAATCCATCCATCTTTTCTTTGGCCTTCCCCTTCCTCTCCATCCATCAACATTCATACTCATCACTCTCTTAGCCACATGTAAACAATCGTCGTTTAAAACTACGTAAATATTTATGTCAATATCCCGTTTTAAATATAAACAATAGCAGTGACTATGTATTACCCAGTTGCTGGGTTGTGGAGGTCCGATAGTCAGTCGCTCCATGTAAAATACTGATATCCAGCTGCATCTGGTTTGACTGGAGGCAGACCACAATATAGTTGGGAAAAGGCAGGCAAATGATGAATAGTGACCATGTTAGTCTAAAAACTTATAATAAACGTAGTACTAAAAAAAGTTTAACATTTGTATAAAAAAAAACCGTCAACTTCAAAACGAAATTTGACGTTTATATAAGGATTGATTTGCAGTTATGAAAAAGAAAAAAAAGAGTAATAAAAGGTTGGTTTTTGAATTATTAGCTAAACACCCAAATAGTATGATTTCAAAAGAAAAAAACTTGTCATAATTAACTAGTGCAAATTAAGCGCTCTGTGCAAACGTAGAGACTTTGTTGTCGACACGGCACACTGTCACAGGGATCAGTACCTATACCAGGAGTTGTCATTACGATACTCGATCATCGTTATTGACCCCGGAACATAAAAGGCTATTGAAAGACACCGTGGTTTCTTTTTTTTTTTGTTCCATTACTAGTCTGATAGTCCCTCCCGTCCTACACTGTGTGGGAGGATTCATTTGATGATTTTAGCACGCTAAAGAAAACCCTTAGTTTATAAGTTAGTTAAGCGTCGTACCACAAAGAGTTAAACATCTGTTGAACAATTGCCTTAAAAAGTGTAACTGCAAAATGACCCTTAAATCAACGTGAAATGTCGTTTTGCAGTTGACAGTTTTTAAGAAAAGTGTTCAGCATGTTTTTAACGTTTTTGTAGTTAGAAGGAAAATATTTTATTTATTTAGGTATCTGCTTGTAAAATACTGATATCCAGCTGAATCTGGTTTCACTGGAAGCCGACCCCAATATAGTTGGGAAAAGGCAGGCAGATGATGAGATATGTGCTTGCGACATGACAATAAAATGGGTATAATAATACTCACCAAGTCAATATATTTTGTAATAATAACGGTATTTGTGGTTTTGACAAATATATAGCGCCTGAATATACCTTATCTATTATGTGGTTTTGTTAATTGTTGTAACATATATGGGGTGTTCATTTTACCTTGCTATCTATCTATCTATATATATAAAAATGAAACCCGTTTTCCGTTGTCACGACATAACATGAAAACGGCTTGACCGATTCGGATAGTTATTTTTTTGTTGTCTTTGTAACCATCGGGACCGGGTTTTAGACCGGGTCCTCCACCCGTACGAACCCGGGACGGGCCGCTAGTCTAATATAAAAATCAATGCCACTTTTCATTGTAACTTTATAACTCAAGAACGGGCTCACCTATCCAAACCAAATGTTTAGACTTTGTTCGGACTATTTAGTAGATTATTTATGTGAAGTTTGCACAAAATCGGTCGAGCGGTTCTTCATTTATGACATGTTTTGTAACAAATGAATAGGCCACCCGTGCGAAGCCAGGACGGGCTGCCAGTCTTTACTAAATATTTAATTAAAACTTGTAAACTTAGAATAAAAGAAAATAGGACATGGACGCGCTTAGAACTGGATAAAATTCTAGTTAGCAATGTGTATAACTAATAATTTCTAGCCTTTTCTCGTTTTATCTTTATCTACAGTAGGAATTTCTCCTGTGTACCGGGTACGTTTACAAACATAGGAACTCATATACTAACGCTTCACATAGGTACTTGCAGATCATACAAATATTTTGTTTCGTGCGATAATCGGGTCTAGGTGTCTGTATGTAAGTTTCAATGTTTGTAAATGCACCCACGACACAAGAGAAATTTCTATGTAAATCTTCTAAAAATAGGTTTCAGCAGTATGCAGGCTGTTTGGTCTAGTGGTTAGTGACCCTGACTGCTATGCCGGAGGTCGTCGGTAATTCAATTCGGTCAATTCCACCCAGGACAAATGTTTGTGTGATGATCACGATTTGTTCTGTGTCTGGGTGTAAGTTATCTATAATATGTATGTATTTAGAAATATATAAGTATGTTTATCAGTTGTCTAGTACCCATAACACAAGCTTAGCTTGGGACTAGATGGCGTTGTGTGATAGTTGTGGAATATTATTGTTATATTATTATTGAAATGTGCTTCCTAAAAACACATCCTGTATATAATTACCTCAAAAATAAAAATCCGGTATCACTAATGACAGTTAAATCAATTTTAACGATGACCTACTTCTATTGTGGTTTTATATACATACATATATTTGTAGCTATGTAATACTTTGTGACAAAAGCACGTTTTTAAAATACCATCACGTCTGGATTCCTAAGAGAGTGATGAGTATGAATGTTGATGGATGGATTGTGTGAGCAATGATATGAATGAAAAAGTAGTAAATGATACTGTGTCGTCTGATAGGGGAGAATGAAAGAAAAAAAACGTGTTGCGCCGACCACAAGTAAAATGGTTTTTTTTTATCGTGGTGTAATCATCAAATGAGTCCTCCCACCCCGGGCAGGGCGGGAGGGACTGTCAGACTTGTGCTGACTAAAATCCACGGTGTCCGGTGGTAAAGAAATAAGTCCCGCGACCAAGTAAAATGGGATAAGGGCCTTATGGAAATATTGTGGTTTGTACTGATTTTTCATTATTGAAAGGTCCGCACCTTAAATAAACAACGGAACCCTTATAGTACTACTTTTTGTTCTCTCGGGAGTTGTACCCAAAACATTAAAAAAAAACATTTCCCCACACTAAGAATTTCTCCCGTATCGTGGGTGCGTTTACAAACAAATAAACTCACATACATAAACGCCGTGACCCGGAACAACTACTTGTAGAACATACAAATATTTATAACATGTGGGCAATATTATTATAAGTAAAAAAGGTGTAGATACGTTATACGCGCTCAGAAAGTGACGCGCCCAAATGTGGTCAATTGACAAACCTTGACTATATTTGTCTTTTTTTCACTTGCGATGCCATCCTACTTTAGCGACTAATCGTGTTGTAGTGTGCTATTGCAATATTTAGTTATTCATGTGTGCGTTAGTGTGCCGTTTTTGAAGATAGAATGTCGTGTAGGTAACGTATCTATTCATTTATAATATCATTGCGTGCGGGGATCTTACCCGCGACACGCGGCAAAGCAGTCCGATCGCTCGGCCACTGCGGCAACTTGCCGTCATAAAACTTGCTTGCTCAGCAGTATCGCTTTTTTTTTGCTTTGTAAAATCATCAAATGAGTCCTCCCACCCTGGGCAGGGCGGGAGGGACTGTCAGACTTGTACTGACTATCTACGGTGTCCTTCAATAGCCCTTTATGTTCCGGGGTCACTCTGATGGAAATAAGTCTCGCGCAGGCCAGCAGTATCGCTTACAACCACTTCGCTAATGAGGTAATCACATTAAACCACATTCGATGATTCATACTATGAATTGCTGCAAAATATTCACGATTTCTCATTACCCAATAATTATATTAGGTTAATTAAGGGCTATGGCCCTTAATTTTAATTTTAAATTAGGTGATGAAAAATTGGCAAAGAATGTTAATGGTTTTTTCTATAGAAATTATTAATTATTTTTTTGATGATTATGAATTCTGGTAATGAGATTAACCTCAAAAAAATTACATGATTAATTTTGATTACTAATACAAGGAAACGATTCTCAAAATATTATTAAAGAGATAATTATTTTGCTACAAGGAATAATAATTATAAAAGTACTAGACACACAATTAAAGTCTTCTAATATAATAACTAGCTTCTGCCCGCGACTTCGTACGCGGATCCTGTTCGTTTATGGATAAAAAGTATCTTATGTCCGCCTCCTGGCTCTAAGCTACCTCCCTACCAATTTTCAGCCAAATCTGTTCTGCCGTTCTTGAGTTATAAGTGGTGTAACTAACACGACTTTCTTTTATATATATAGATATTCCACAACTATCACACAACGCCATCTAGTCCCAAGCTAAGCAGAGCTTGTGTTATGGATACTAGACAACTGATAAACATACTTATATATTTCTAAATACATACATATTATAGATAAATTACACCCAGACACAGAACAAAATGCTCATTACACAAACATTTGTTCTGGGTGGGAATCGAACCCACGACCCCCGGCGTAGCAGTCAGGGTCACTGACCACTAGACCAACAGGCCTGTCAAAAAATAAGTACTTATAAGCAAAAGTATAGATTATACTTATTTTTTAGAAGTCTGACAGACTCTTACTGACTAAAATCAACCGTGTCCCTTCAATTGACCTTTACGTTCTAGGGTAACGATAACTCGCTTGAACAGTCCGCGACCCTGGAAATATCACTTACCTGAAGAATTATATCACTCAAAACACTGGATACTAATTTCAAATTATACACAAACTTATCATTGACTAGAATTTATATTAAAACACAATTAATTTTTAGAAAAAAATCTTAACATTATCAACACTGATAGATTATGTCATTAAAAAGAAAGCTACAATAACTAAATGTCTTAGTAACAGTATAATGTTTTCTTTTATTACACAAAATCTCAATTCAGCATTTTCATTAACTGTCTTCCGTGTTTTCAATCGATATGACAAAATATTTACTTTTGTCTGTTTGTCAAACTCATCATGTTGAGTTTGTTTTTCGGCTGTTACTGTTGTACACACGGTTACCCCTCATTTACACCAAGGTATAATACATGTATTTGACAATTTTGACATGTCATAATAATAATATAATAATAAAAAAGGTTATTTGGAACAACTTTGGTTTACAGTTTTACAAAGGAAAACGATGATAGCTACAAAAGTAAGTTACTGTGGCGCAACTATCAACGCCCAACTTAAAATTATGATTACAGACATTGTTCCAGACTTCGCAAAGAAAGTTAAATTAATAAAGTAAAAGAATAATAATATTTTTGTTGACATAACAATAAGAATCTATACAGGTTGTTTCTTTTAAATTGGCCAAAAGGGAGAAATCCTTATCCATAAGAGATACGGGAAAACTTTCTAAGGAACCTTTAGCTCTTTTTTGATGTTGACAATTTTGGCGTTTTTATTTTTTTGGTCAAGTGTGAGCTGTCCACAAAAATAAGTGAAATCGAGCAAAATTTTTTTTAATGCCGTTCGATTCTGTTTCATGTAAGGATCATTTCATTGTATCGAAAGAAAAAAATCGGGACGGCGGAAGTTGGTCAAATTTAGCAAAATATTTTTTCATACAAATTGTATGAACGAAAAAGTTACCAATTTTTTTTATGATGTTTTTTGATTTAGTGTCATGTAAGGATCATTTCATTGTATGAGAAGGAAAGTGTCTGGACAATGGAAGTTAGTCAAAAGTACAGTAATGTTTCTTCGAACAGCATAAAAACACAAAGCTTTACGTGCCCACATCTCGTTCGGCATGCGGCAGACCTAATCTTTTTAATTTCTTAGTGACAAATATATTTCTCAACGACGATATATTACTAGACTTCTAATAACAGGCGACCGATGTCTGTCAACACATTAGGCCAAAAAGTCGTAAGTATATCCGTCACTCCTGTGAGCCGTAAACATAACTTGAGACAGAACAGACCTTGAGTTAGCCAATCACAACACAGTACCCCGTCACCCTCACTTACGTAGTACCTCAGCGAGTTGACAGAATAGTTTTTGTTCTAGTCTAGTAATATATCGTCGTTGATATTTCTTTAAACTTATTTAATTATAAAGCAAACAAATCCATAGTATAAATAATAACTCACGACAATGCTAACTCATCAAGGTCAGTACTAAGAATCGTCAACTAATTCGCTTACGAAGCGGAAGTATGATTTGTTCTTATTAAATATTATATGTATTACATACTTGTACATTATATACACGTGTAGATTAGTTGTTACGCTAACGACCTTGGTAAGGTTGTATCCAACGACGATATATTACTAGACTCCACATGCACGATCTAGGTAACAAAAACTTTTCTGTCAACTCGCTGAGGTACTACGTAAGCGAGGGGGACGGGGTACTGAGATTAGGAGGGGTTATCTCATCCGGTAATCGTGACTGGAACGTAAAGCGCTATTGCATGGTTACCTATCGTTAATTTTAGTCTCTCCTCCGTGCCTCGGAAAGCACGTAAAGCCGTTAGTCCCGGCTGTCATTTGTAGATTTTTGACAGTCGTTACTGTTAGCCAGAAGCTCGAAAGTCTGAACGCAGTAGTCGTGCGCTTACCGCACTGCTCCAATAGGGTATTTTACTGCATAAATAAATTGAAATCTATTTAGTCTGTCAGTAATAATATTGAAAAATAATGGACACGTATTATTTGTTTTTTTTTTTTTATAAATCGGATACAAATTCGGGAGTGGGGGCTTGTGACGTCATTACGTTTGTAAAATTGTAACGACCGAGTGACGTTTTGTGATTTTTAGAAGCGTTGTATCTTCGTCAATTTTGGTTTACGTGACAAAAGAAAAAATACGGGTCTAATATTTTTTAATAATCTACATATCGGACTAATAAAAAAAATAGTAAAAAAGCCTATTGTGCCGTCAAGACTTGCAACCTAGTTGTAACATACATTTATTCACCACTAGCTTCTGCCCGCGACTTCGTACGCGTATCCTGTTGCTTATGCCAGCGGCATCGGGATCGCCAAAATCTAAGATCTGAAAAGTCTATTACCCAACTCCAAGAGCCCGGCAAAAAAAATAATGGCTTTTGGCCAGTAGAGTACAATAATATTCATCGTCGAAGTCATAGACGTCATTCCTATATGTTATAGTGTAGCTGGGCTCTTGGAGTTCCACATTAGGTGTTCCAGATCTTCAATTTTTATACGTCAACAGAGAGTGCTCACCAGGCTGAACAACTTTGCTAAGACGTCATTCCTGTACATGTTATAGTGTAGCTGGGCTCTTGGAGTTCCACATCAGGTGTTCCAGATCCTCAATTTTTATACGTCAACAGAGAGTGCTCATCAGGCTGAACAACTTTGCCTATACGTCATTCCTGTACATGTTATAGTGTAGCTGGGCTCTTGGAGTTCCACATCAGGTGTTCCAGATCTTCAATTTTATTCTCTCAACAGAAAATGCTCATTACGTGGAACACTTTTTGCTATCGCACCATTTTTGTATGTCTTATAGTTTAGCTGGTCTGTTGCGGTTCTGCGCCAGGTGTTCAAGTTTCCAGAATAATTTATAGCCTATGTTTTGACCAGATTTAATACCTATACAACAAAAAAAGAATCATTCAAATCCGTCCAGTACTTTTTGAGTTTATCCCGGACATACATACAGACAAACAGACAAAAATTCTAAAAATTATATTTTTGGCTTCGGTATCGTATGTAGATCACATCCCAAGTATTCTTTTAAAAAAATATTCAATGTACAGTTTTGACTTTCCTACTATTTTATTATATGTATAGATTCTTTCTCCATCTTCCCCAGGTCGGCTTCAAGGGTTACGGTATCTCCCCGGCGAACCTGAAAACCTCAGCCAGCTTCAGTTTCAGCGACGGCAAGACTTACTCCATCACACATGGATCCGTCATCATAGCGGCGATCACATCGTGCACTAACACTTCCAACCCTAGTGTCATGTTGGGAGCTGGTGAGGAATATTATCTATAAACGTACAATAAAAAAAAATACCCCAGCTAGTACCCCCAAACACCCCCCGATAATACCCCGAATCACCCCCAGGTAATACCCCCAAACACACCCCGGTAATACCCCTAAACACACCCCGGTAATACCCCCAAACACCCCCCGGTAATACCCCCAAACACCCCCAGATAATACACCCAAACACCCCCAGGTAATATCCCCAAACACCGCCAGGTAATATCCCCAAACACTTCCAGATAATACCCCCAAACACTTCCAAATAATACCCCTAAACACCCCAGGTAATATCCCCAAAAACTCCCAGGTAATATCCCCAAACACTTCCGGATAATACCCCCAATCACCCTCAAAAATATCCACCCTATGTCCTAATAAACACCACCTAGTGAAAGAAGAAAACAACCCCAGCTAATATCCATAAACACCCCAAGAAATACCCTCAAGTAATCACGTGATATCCTAAGAAACACTCCCCCTAGTCAACGAAGAAAACACCTTAGTGACAAGAAAACACTCCCAAGCACCCCATGGAATACACCATGCTACCCTTCACCTCCTAAGAAGCACCACCAAATAGACACGCCGAAAATACTCCACAAACGACGAAGAAAACACTTCAACAAAACCCTGAGACAACAGAGAACAACTTTTTTTAATACTCATAAAGACCCTAAGAAGCACCCCCACAACTAACACATATCACACTAAACATTACTAAACAAGTCAAGAGAAGTGTTCAACAGATGTTTAAGTTTGTGATTCTGCAACGATTCACCGACGACCGGTTCATCATTGGACGTTTCGCTGACAGGACGATTCACTGGCCGTTTCACCGATAGACTCTATCATCTTTGGACTTTTCGCCTATACGACGATTCATTTGTGCCCGGTAGAATCGATAGAATCGGTAGAATAGATAGAATCTTTTACCTAAGGACTATTCGCCGACAGGACGGATACGATTATTAAGTATGTTTATCAGTAGTCTAGTACTCATAACACAAGCTCTGCTTAGCTTGGGACTAGATGGCGTTGTGTGATAGTTGTGGAATATTATTATTATATTGATTTCTTTGTCAACAGGACTCCTCGCCAAGAAAGCGGTAGAGAACGGACTGAGCGTTCTACCTTATATCAAGACTTCATTGTCTCCGGGATCTGGAGTCGTCACCTACTATTTGAGGGTATGTTTACTATTACTAACAGGATTACCTGAAAACAAGCGTCAGCGGGTATACCCAATACCCATAACATAAGCTCTGGTTAGCTGTTTTTTTACGTCGTAAAATCATCAAATGAGTCCTCCCACCCCGGGCAGGGCGGGAGGGACTCTCAGACTTGTACTGACTAAAATCCGCAGTGTTCCTTCAATAGCCCTTTATGTTCCGAGGTCACGGTAATGAGATAAGTCCCGCGACCCCGGCAGGTTTCGGCCCTCTGAAGGTGGGCTCCGTCATTATGCTAACGCTCTTTGAGACGCGCGTGGAACACAACGCGCTGTCGACCCGGGCATGGTCGGACAGCGAGTTGCCTGCATGCCCGCGCCTACGGTGGCCGGAGATCGTCTGCCGAGGAGATAAAATGGAAAACTGCACCATTACTGAATCCACCATTTATTCAATAAAATAAAATTATCATCTTGGAACTTGAATTTGCCGGTCATGTCAAATCACACCGCGCTGGCATACGTCACCCTGACTTATCTCTGCTTGCTCCACTAAGGATGTACCACGATGCGTTGGGTTGGGATTCCAGTTACCGATTTACGTTTATAGTTTGAGCCAGATAAGTGTGGAATAAAATTCGTTGACCCCCGTGTACCAATGTATTCCAATATTTCAAAACCATTCGAAAAAATGTAAAGAAAGTGTCGTAACACGATCAAAATAAACGAATCGTGGTAAGAGGCGACCGTGACCTTACATTTTATTTTGAAATTCGAACGATGGTATAATGGAATTCTAACGATGCGTTATTAGGATCAATGACCTTTATTCCACACTTATATGGCGAGGACTATAACAGTAATAATTATTTTGTTTTATTTCCAGGAATCCGGCGTGGTACCGTACCTAGAAAAGTTAGGATTCGACATCGTGGGCTACGGCTGTATGACTTGCATCGGTAACTCAGGACCGATCGACGATAACATTGCTAACACTATTGAGAAGGTAACCATTAAAAATTAAATAATATTTCTATTTAAAATCAAATAAATCAAATCAAATTTATTTATTTGCTTTAAATGTGGTACAAGTACAAAGATGATAAAATTAAATATAAAGCTGGTATCATTCAATCAGGGTCCCAAATCTGCTAATTTAAGAAGATTCTGACGATTTAAAAAAGAGTAAGTATGGAGTTTCTTGCCCATTCTTCTTCATACAACCTACCTTTGTGAATGGGTGTAGAATCATTCCCATCCCATCCCATTTCCTTAATTTTAATTTATGCGACGTTTAAAAGTGCCTTTTTGGTGGCCTTCTTGAATAAATGATTTGACTTTGAATTTCTGCAACGATTCGCCGACGACCGGATCACCATTGGACGTTTCGTCAACAGGACGATTCACTTATGGCCGCTTCACCGATAGAACCTTTCGCCTAGGGACTTTTCGCCAACAGGAGGATTCGTTTATATCCGTTTCATCAATAGACTCTTTCAACAACGGACTTTTGGATGATGAAGAGTTTAAAGAGTTATAGGTTAACCGTCGTGTTGTATCGATGGACCGGGCATAAATGAATCGTCGTATCGGCGAAAAGTCTAAAAGTGAAAGAGTCTATTGGTGAAAGGCCATAAGTGAATCGTGCTGTCGACGAAACGTCCAATAAATAATAATAAATAATACATATTCCACAACTATCACACAATGCCATCTAGTCCCAAGCTAAGCAGAGCTTGTGTTATGGGTACTAGACAACTGATAAACATACTTATAGGTATATTTCTAAATACATACATAATTATAGATATATTACACCCAGACACAGAACAAATAATCATGCTCATCACACAAACATTTGTCCTGGGTGGTAATCGAACCCACGACCCCCGGCATAGCAGTCAGGGTCACTAACCACTAGACCAACAGGCCTGTCAAATGTCCAATGGTGAACCGGTCGTCGGCGAATCGTTGCAGAATCATTTAAGAATGGCTCAATTGAATATCAATTTGATCTCAGTAGCAGTTTTAACTACATTTGGTATTCTGCTACTAATTTAAGACCGATGGTTTTCCAGTGACATTCCATTGAACTGCTATCAGAATATTTGCTAGTCTGCTCTTCAATCGTGTTCCAATCGTAAATCGATTGTGGACTTTATCGGTATTCTACTCTTATTTGACGTTTGTTTGACATTTATGTCAATGGACACTCAGTGTCCCTCCCGCTGCCCTGAGTGGGAGAACTCATTGGATGATTTAACCACGATAAAAAAAAGTTGTCATCTTGTTCCAGAACGAGCTGGTGTGCTGCGGAGTCCTATCCGGCAACAGGAACTTCGAGGGTCGCATCCACCCCAACACTCGCGCCAACTACCTGGCATCACCACTGTTGGTCATCGCGTACGCACTCGCCGGGACCGTCGACATTGACTTTGAGACTCAGCCTCTGGGTAAGATAAGAAAATTCAATATTTATCAAATCTAAAATGGCGGCTTGTACTTACGTTGACAGATAGTACAGTCAGCATATAAGATTTTAAGTTAAAACTAGCTGACCCGGCAAACGTTGTTTTGCCATATAAATAATTACATTTAGGGGGATGAAAAATAGATGTTGGCCGATTCTCATAGATACCGGATAAGCACAAAAAATTTCATCAAAATCGGTCAAGCCGTTTCGGAGGAGTATGGCAACGAAAACTGTAACACGAGAATTTTATACATATATTAGATTTTTGTCAAATTAAAAATAATAAAAACAAATAATTAAAATGTTTTTTTATATATTTTTTTATTTCAACTTAGACCAATTGCGAGCACTATTGAATTGTCAAAAGACATAAAATAAAACTAGTACTAAAAATAGTTATGGTGCTACAGTCCCAGTCACAAGACATAAAAACGAGTGAAAGTATTGTAGGTGCTCATTCCAAAGCATAGATCTATGGAGAAGAATGAGCAAGAAACTCCATGGACACTATTTATTCTGTCAGATATATCAAAATATCTGCCAGAATGGATAAATGCTGACCAAATTGTGAATACATAAAGTATTGTAGAATTTGACCTATTTTCTGTACTTAATAATAAAAAAACGACCTTAGCAGGGTCGACAAAGCCGCGCTTCGCGGGGCTTCTATTTCTATTTGCAGGATTTAAAGAAACGGATGGGATATCCCGGAAATCTTGCTAAAGCTAATTTTAAAATTAATAAAGAATTTTCTATTCTATTCTCGACCGATTTTGTGCAAACTTCACATAAATAATCTACTAAATAGTCCGAACAAAGACTAAACATTTGGTTTGGATAGGTGAGCCCGTGACCGAGTTATAAAAGTACAACGAAAAGTGGCAATGATTTTTACATAATTAGATTTGTATTTGTTGTCCATTGACTGGCCTGTTGGTCTAGTTAGTGGTTAGTGACCCTGACTGCTATGCCGGAGGTCGTGGGTTCGATTCCCACCCAGGACAAATGTTTGTGAGATGCGCATGATCATTTGTTCTGTGTCTGGATGTAATTTATATATAATATGTATGTATTTAGAAATATATAAGTATGTTTATCAGTTGTCTAGTACTCATAGCACAAGCTCTGCTTAGCTTGGGACTAGATGGCGTTGTGTGATAGTTGTGGAATATTATTATTTTATATGTTGTTGCAGGTACTCGTGCGGACGGTAGTCCGGTGTTCCTGCGTGAGATCTGGCCGACGCGCGCGGAGATACAGGAGGTGGAGAACAAACATGTCATACCCGGCATGTTCAAGGAGGTACAGCATATTACATCATACAGTATATTCTAGGAGTGAAAGTTGTGGTAGATGCCCACGAGGACGGATGTCGCGTGTCGATCTCCGGCCACCGTAGGCGCGGACAGCGAGTAATAGTTAACTCGCTGTCCGATCTAGCTATGCCCGGGTCGACAGCGTGTTGTGTTCCACGCGCGACACAAAGAGTGTTAGCATTATGATGGGTCCTCTAGAGGGCCAGAGCCTGCCGAAGTCGCGGGACTGTCTCACCTGGTAACTGCGGGCCTGGTACATAAAGGGCTATTGAAGGACACCGCGGATTTTAGTCAGTACAAGTCTGACAGTCTCTCGCGCCCTGCCCGGGGTGGGAGACCTCTGATAAAACGTACAACGCCCCATCTATTGAGCATCGGGTAAACTTTGTGTCGATACTTGGATTTTTGGTTTGACGGTACACACCATTCAAATAGGTATGCGTGACCTTTTCGGCCAAGGGTCAGCTCAGACCGAAACGTGACGCTGCGCGGACAAATTCAATAGAGCTATTCAAATTCTAACTCTATTTTCTACACGAAAAGATACACCTGTCACAAACCAGCGCGGCGAAGCGCTGCATTTAAATACTAACTCAAAATTTAACTTTATTTACTACACGATAAGATACATATTTGCAGTATTGTTGTGTCAAGTCGCGCCGCGTCGCGTCACGGTGTGAACTGACCGTAAAAATCATTGATCGGCCGGATTTTTTCTTGTTGAACATAATATTTCACACAAAATTCTATAAGAATTATCAAAATCCGTGAGACGGAAAAAAAACTAACTTTAATAATAAATAATTTAATTAAAATATTTTCGGCTAATCAAATCCACGCCGACCAAGCGAATCTTGTTCCTCTAAACGTTAACTTTTATTTTTTATTAAAATTATTAGAATCCGTGATCAGTGAGCTTTCAGGATTGGTGCCTCCTGGGCTATAACTTTCATACCGCTCATCAGACATGTTATATTCAGAGTATGAGTTAAAATAACTTTTCTTTCGGAAGTCGGTGGCTTTGTTTTTTATTTAATTGACTATAGCCACCGACTTCCGAAAGAAAAGTTATTTTACAGTTTTTTTGTGTCTGGTTTGAAGTCGGTTCCCTTTTTTTAAAAAAGTTTTTTTTATTTTTCCCTTTTTAGTTTAAATATTCAATAAAAATCTTCATAATATAATCGGCGCCTTTAAAAATCTACAATCCTAGTAAGCAACAAAAATGAATCTATGTGGGCAACTTCACGATGTATCCATTATTATTATATACTTAAACCTTCTCCGGAATATAATGAACACTTTCCTGAAAACCGCATTCAAATCCGTTCAGCCAAACGCGAGATAATCGCGGACAAACATACATACATACAAACACACATACAGGTCGAACTGAGAACCTACTTTTTTTTTTGAAGTCGGTTAAAAATTGTTTAAAAAACTATTCTTTTATTAATAATAGCTTGTTTAATTTTTCCCAGGTGTACGCCAAGATCGAGCAGGGCTCTCCATCCTGGCAGGCCCTGTCAGTTCCCCAGGGGAAACTGTACGGCTGGGACCTCAGCTCCACGTACATCAAGAGACCACCCTTCTTTGATGGCATGACCAGGGTGAGTAGTACAATCATCATCTGCCTGCCTTCTCCCAACTATATTGTGGTCTGCTTCCAGTCGAACCAGATGCAACTGAATATCAGTATTTTACATGGAACGACTGACTATCGGACCTTCACAACACAGTAACTGCGTCATACGATACCACATTGTTAGATTGGTTGTCAGACTTTAGAGCTTCTGATTAATAGTAACGACTATCAAAGATCTACAAATAACAGCCGGGACGAACGGCTTTACGTGCTTAACTTTTTTAAACTTATTTGATAATAATTATATTAATTGGTATTATAATCAAACGAATTTTATCTAATGGGTTCGAACGCTTTAGGCGTATTACATTGTGTAATTTATTTCATCACCACTGCTCTCAAAACGGTGAAGGAAAACATCGTGAGGAAACCGGCATGTCCTAGAACCAAACATTCGAAGATATGTGACATCTACCAACCCGCACTGGACCCGCGTGGTGGATTATTAGTTATTGACAGGCCTGTTGGTCTAGTGGTTAGTGACCCTGACTGCTATGCCGGGGGCCGTGGGTTCGATTCCCACCCAGGACAAATGTTTGTGTGATGAGCATGATGATTTGTTCTGTGTCTGGGTGTAATTTATCTATAATTTATGTATGTATTTAGAAATATATAAGTATGTTTATCAGTTGTCTAGTACTCATAACACAAGCTCTGCTTAGCTTGGGACTAGATGGCGTTATGTGATAGTTGTGGAATATTTATTTATTTATTATGGCCCACTCCCTCTCTCAGAGAGGAGGCCTGTGTCCCAGCAGTGTGTTAAAAGCTAATATCAATATTTCCTCCTATTCCAGGAGCTGAATCCTTCTAAAGGCGTGAAGAACGCTCGTTGTCTGCTCCTACTGGGCGACTCAGTGACGACGGACCACATCTCGCCGGCCGGATCCATCGCACGGAACTCTCCCGCCGCAAGGTTCCTCGCCGACCGTGGGTGAGGACATCTATATTATTTATTTATTTATTTAATCTTTTAACCGCTAGACTTCATATCAATTGTCGTGTCCCCAGCATCAGGCTACGAATCAGTGAAATACAAGTTCCTGTCTTTCTGCTCCTCTAAAGCTCTGATTTGTAAAATATTATGATGTACAATAAAAAGTATTATATCTGTCTATCTACATAAACGTGGCTAAGTATTACAGCCGGACTAGCCGTTCTGCCGAGGTTGGTCTGTGGATGTGTGACCATCTGTCATAGAGAGTTTCCTCCGTGCCTCGGAAAGCACGTAAAGCCGTTGGTCCCGGCTGTCATTTGTAGATCTTTGACAGTCGTTACTGTTAGGCTCTTCGTACACAAGGCGACGCAAGTCTCCGATACCTTACGATTTCGGTATCCAGGCCACTATCGCAATACAATCCATAGAAGTTCATAAACACGCACTCATCAATGGATGTCAAAGTTATCGGAGACTTGCGTCACTTAGTGTACGAAGGGGCTTAGTCAGAAGCTTTATTGTAACGACCAGTCTTACCATGGGGTATGGTATTACCCAGTTACTGTGTTGTGGAGGTCCGATAGTCAGTCGCTCCATGTAACATACTGATATTCAGCTGCATCTGGTTCGACTGGAAGCAGACCACAATACAGTAGGTAGTAGTATGATAGGATTTGTACCTGCTACTCGAAACTAAACAACTGATTACTCAACCACTGCACATGTTTAAGGGGAATGCTCCAACCAGCCCGCGAAATTCATTTTTTTTTGCGTTTTATGCAATTTGCAAGCCATTGTTAGGTTTTATGTTGATTAAAATATCATTCGCGGTTGTAAGACGTATGTAGTTATAGAATTATAATCATCAAAATCACCAAATACAACCCTCCAAGTTCATAAAACTCTAAGAACAAAAACAAAAACAGAAAAAGTAATTCTTAGAGTTTTATGAACTTGGAGCGTTGTATTGGTGATTTTGATGATTATAATTCTGTAACTACATACGTCTTACAGCCGCGAATGATATTTTAATCAACATAAAACCTAGCAATAGTCTGCAAATAGCAAAAAACGCAAGAAATTTTGAATTTCGCGGGCTGGTTGGAGCATTCTCCTTAACTAAAAAATACAATTCTCTTCCCCAGTCTAACTCCCCGAGAATTCAACTCTTACGGCTCCCGTCGTGGTAATGATGACGTTATGTCCCGTGGCACGTTCGCGAACATCCGCCTTGTTAACAAGATGGCCGCCACCGCAGGACCCAAGACCACACACCATCCTAGTGGAGACAGTATGGATATATTTGATGCTGCTGACAGGTAAGACTTAAATAATTATCGTTATTAGTTACTGTGTAGTTTTGGTAGCTAATTTATTTTTTAAGTTTTGCTAGATCATTTTTATTTTTTATCCTTACTGCATGGACTTTTGTATCTTTGTGGAAAAAAAATCAGGGCGTCCTACGGCTATGTCACATGGAGGGAAAGTACCTTAAATATTGTAGATAGAACATTTTACTGAAAGAAGACATTATTTTAATTTAAAAAACAATTTAAACTGTATTCATATATTTTTAAATGATTACATGGTTGAACCCCGAATCGAACCCGCTTCACGAAAACAATAATTACCCAATATTTAATTGTTAAATCAAATTAATATTAATGTTAGATTAATATTAATTGTTTGATTTGATTGAGTTTAAATTGTTTTTTAAATTACAATAATGTCTTCTTTCAGTAAAATGTTCTATCTACAATATTTAAGGTACTTTCCCTCCATGTGGCATAGCCGAAGGACGCCCTGTATATGTTGTATTTTCGAGTTTAAGTAACTTATAAAAAAATATTTAAAAAGGACAGCCCCCTTTTTGATATTATTACGTTTGAGTTCAAACTGTCTTAAAACTTCCTTTTATCAAGGCTGCCAACAATTTCCCGTCATTAAATATCACAGTATACATGTAGTCTATGATCTTTAGTGTTGCCAGCAATCAAACTTAATACAATTTGAATTTTAGAACGAGAATTTTGGTGTGCAAATATGGTATGCTATGCGATAAGGGGTTAAGTTTCGCTTGAAGAAGTACACTACCCTCACAGAGGGCCAAAGCCTGCCGGGGTCGCGGGACTTATTTCCATCACCGTGACCCCGGAACATAAAGGGCTAGTGAAGGACACCGTGGATTTTAGTCAGTTCAAGTCTGACAGTCCCCGCCCTGCCCGGGGAGGGAGGACTCATTTGATAAAAAAACTATACAAATCACTGTGATGCTTAAATCTTGTGGAATTTTCGGTAACTGTTATTTAAATTGATTGTTATGAGCATGTGGTAACCTTCTGGTTCCGGGGTCGGCTATCATAGCCCTAGAACGCAAAAAGCAACCGAAGGAACTCGATGAACTAAGAACTAAGTCTTAATTAATTATGCTGAGAGTGCTTTTTTTATGTGGTAACATCATCAAATGAGTCCTCCTACCTGTCAGACGTGTACTGACTAAAATCCTTCAATAGCCCTTTATGTTCCGGTGCCACGGTAATGAAATAAGTCCCGCGACCCTGGTAGGTTTTGGCCCTCTTCTCCGTCATCATGCTCTTTGAGGCGCGCGTGGAACACAACGCGTCGTCGACCCGGGCACAGTCCATGGTCGGGCGGCAAGTCGCCCATTACTCGCCGCCCGCAAGAGTGCTAATAACCTAACATTTACTCTTCTTCTTCAAAGGTACAAGTCTGAGAACGTACCTCTGATCGCCATCGTTGGGAAGGACTATGGGTCTGGTTCTAGCAGAGACTGGGCCGCTAAGGGACCATATCTACTGGTGAGTATACTTATCATCATCATAGAATTAGCCTGGGATCACCCATTGCCCATTCATATCCAAAACTGTGAGGAATATATACGAAAAACTTGAGATTTTGACGAAAACTAAAACTGCATCATTGAATTTTGATGCAGTTTTAGCAGTGGTATCGGTCCCGACTTACGAGTTGTAGGTCGTGGGTTCGAACCCCGCCGGGCGCATTACTTTGTGTAATTTATTTCATCACCACTGCTCTCAAAACGGTGAAGGAAAACATCGTGAGGAAACCGACATGTACTAAAACCAAAACTTCCAAGATATGTGACATCTACCAACACGCACTGGGCCCGCGTGGTGGATTATGTCCCACTCCCTCTCACAGAGAGGAGGCCTGTGTCCCAGCAGTGGGAACATTATAGGCTGATGATGATGATGATGTGTCCTCAACAAATATTAAATCAACACAATTCAATTCAGTCAATGACTGGCCTGTTGGTCTAATGGTTAGTGACCCTGACTGCTATGCCGCAGGTCGTGGGTTCGATCCCCACCCAGGACAAATGTTTGTGTGATGAGCACGGTCATTTGTTCTGTGTCTGGGTGTAATTTATCTATAAATATTTATGTATTTAGAAATTGTATTGTAAAACGGGTATCCGCAACTCCACGTCAGATGCGCGTATTTTGCTTGCGGGTGGGAAAGAAATTATTCGATCTGTATTTAGAAATATATAAGTATGTTTATCAGTTGTCTAGTACCCATAACACAAGCTCTGCTTAGCTTGGGACTAGATGGCGTTGTGTGATAGTTGTAGAATATTATTATTATTATTAATTCCACAGGGCATCCGCGCTGTCATAGCCGAATCATTTGAGCGTATCCATCGCTCCAACCTGGTTGGTATGGGTATCATACCGCTGCAGTTCCTCGCCGGACAGAATGCTGACACCTTCGGATTGAACGGCAGTGAGACTTATGACATCGAACTGCCCGAGAACATCGCGCCTGGTGACGTTATAACTGTCAAAGTAAGTCTTAGTCAATGATATTATAAATGAACTAGCTGTTGCCAGGCGGCTTCACCCGCTACAACTCCAAAATTATCCCACGGGAACATAAAATCGGGATAAAAACTATCTTATGTGTTAATCCAGGTTATAAACTATCTGTGTACCAAATTTCAGCCAAATCCGTTCAGTAGTTTTTGCGTGAAAGAGTAACAAACATCCATCCACACATACAAACTTTCACGTTTATAATATTAGTAGCTACTAAACGTGATGTAGTGTGCTATTACAATATTTAGTTATTCATGTGTGCGTTAGTGTGCCGTTTTTGAAGATAGAATGTCGTGTAGGTAACGTGTCTATCCTACTTCCTACTAATCCTACATTACGCACACATGAATAACTAAAATTGCAATAGCACACTACATCATGATTAGTCGCTAAAGTAGGATGGCTAGCAAGTGAAAAAGAGACAAATATAGTCAAGGTTTGTCAATTGACCACATTTGAGCGCGTCACTTTCTGAGAGCGGATAACGTATCTACACCTTTTTACTTATATTATCATTGGTCTTAGTGTGTGTATTGATCCCAGTTTGAGAATTTCAACCTCTGAGTAAGGTGCGGGGATGCATATTGATCCCAATTTGATGTGCTATCAGCCGTAGAGAACGGTGTTTGCAACCCCAGAATAAGGTTGAATGTTATTATTGTGAATTGTGAAATTAAGTTTAAAAAAATTTGACTTTGTATCGTTTATAGACTCTAGTGTGGGTTACCAAATAACACCCAAAACGGGTCACCGAATAACCCTCAAATGGAATACAAATAACCCCGTAATGGGTTACAAATGACCCCAAAATGAGTAACCGAATAACCCCAGTATGGGATACAAATAGCCCCAGAATGAGTTACCAAATAACCCCTAAAGTGGGACACCGAATGACCCCCAAAATGGGTTACCAAATAAGCCCAGAATAAGAAAACGCGGGGTGTTGTCGACTTCAGCATGGGGTATTTAGCGTCCAGTGTATGAATGTACCAAGCTAAAAAGTGTGAAATGAATATTTTTTTTTATTCTTTTCCTACTTAAACAGTACCCCTATTAAACTATCTTTTTTGACTGGCCTGTAAGTTGGTCTAGTGGTTAGCGATCCTGACTGCTATGCCGGGGGTCGTGGGTTCGATTCCCACCCAGGACAAATGTTAGTGTGATGAGCATGATCATTTGTTCTATGTCTGGGTGTAATATATCTATAATATGTATGTATTTAGAAATATATAAGTATGTTTATCAGTTGTCTAGTACCCATAACACAAGCTCTGCTTAGCTTGGGACTAGATGGCGTTGTGTGATAGTTTGTAGAATATTTATTTATTTTATTTTATACTAGCTGTGCCCGCAACTTCGTTCGCGTGGATGTCGGAATTGAACAATGTATTTTTTAGTTCAAAGCGCTTAATTCAGGCCAGTCCATTCCAGTCCATTCCAGTCCATTCCAGTCCATTCCAGTCCATTCCAGTCCATTCCAGTCCATTCCAGTCCATTCCAGTCCATTCCAGTCCATTCCAGTCCATTCCAGTCCATTCCAGTCCATTCCAGTCCATTCCAGTCCATTCCAGTCCATTCCAGTCCATTCCAGTCCATTCCAGTCCATTCCAGTCCATTCCAGTCCATTCCAGTCCATTCCAGTCCATTCCAGTCCATTCCAGTCCATTCCAGTCCATTCCAGTTATTTGAATAATCTAGTTTTTCTATTCGAAGTTAGATTGCGCAACTGACGTACGAAATCAATGTGTGAGACCAAAGAAACTTCTGAAACACTTTAAATTCAAATATCTTTTGATAGACTGAACCGATTCCAATGAAACAAAAACTAAGTTCCTCTCCAAGTTACGCTTAATCGTTGTGTATAAAAGTTATCTACATTAATTTCGTATATTTTACGTGATACCTGGACAAATACACAGACAAACAGATAAACAGACAAACAGACAAAAATTCTAAAAATGCTAGAAATGGGTTCTATTGGTTGTCCTTTAATACCCTGGCTATATTTTTTGAGTTTTTATTTAATGTACAAAAATATTTTTTCTACAGTTTTATTATATGTATAGATAGATTTATTCATCTTAATTTCCTTTATACTAATTATCTTTCCCTCCACAGGTAAGCAACGGGCAGTCATTCCAGGTGGTCGTTCGTTTCGACACGGAAGTCGACCTCACGTACTTCAAGAACGGCGGCATACTCAACTACATGATCAGAAAGATGTTGTGAACACAGAGGTTATGACATAGATGTAGAAGATGGACTGATCGTTCGCTCTGTAGGGGGGCTTGAGTAATACGTGACCCAATTTATAAGATGTTTAACTCTGTATTTTTGATCAAAATCAAATATTTTTATTTCACATAGGCCCATGAGGCCCATTTATGACTTATAAAACGTCGACAAAAGGTGCTCGGTTCGGGTTGGTCGATTCCATGGAGAAGAACCGGCAAGAAACTCCATGGTCACTCTTTTAAAATATGGTATTGTTTTACAAACCCATCATTCATCATGAGAAAAAGTGTCCATAAGAAATATAAAATAGACAATTCAAGAAAATTATAAATAACAACTAAAATAGACCGGGGCCCAACGACTACATATTACTAGACTCCTAATAACAGACGACCGATGTCTGTCAACACATTAGACAAAAAAGTCTTAAACATACCTTGCGACAGAACAGACCTTGAGTTAGCCAATCACAACGCAGTACCCCGTCCCCCTCGCTTACGTAGTACCTCAGCGAGTTGACAGAATGGTTTTTGTTCCTTAATTCGTGCATGCGGAGTCTAGTAATGTATCGTCGTTGCCGTGGCCGCTAAGAGATGACCAGTCACGACTGACAGCGCCCGTTCACGAACATGACACATGCATCAGCACCATTCAGCTCAACCATTTTGAAGGGAACTAAATGATCCGACACACGCGCCACCATCTACTACCTTACTACTATGACATGTGACTTAAAACACGTTGTTATCAAAACACGATGGCCATGACGACGTCAAGTCAATCAAATTGCATCATTATTTCTTAGTAGCAAGGTTGATTTTCACTTGTAGTTGGAATTCGTTGGAATCGCAAGTCCCTTAAGAAACAATGTTATGTGAAGCTTTGTTCGGAATCCTCCCGTAACCCTTTCAATACCCCTTTCACCCCCCAAATTGGGTTACGTTAATACTCGAACGCCCCTAATGTCAAGTAATTTTAAACATACATTCGGTGTAAGGGTACTTTATTTATTTAGTTTAAATATTTTAAGAATGAGAAGGGATCATTTATATACTTGTGTTGTACTATTAGATTTTGTAATTTCAGACTACATAAAATTTTATATTTTTTTTAATGTCCTATTTTTGATGATTTTAGGAAATTACATACATTTTCTAGGAATTGTATTCAGTGACAGATTACAAACATTTCCGTTAACATAGATAACTACTCGGGAGGTACCTGTGTCTAATGGGTAAGGAAGAGACGCCCGGGTGTCACCACTGCGCGGATCGCCCTGAGGACACGGTGGAGCACACGGTGCAGGACTGCCCCGCTTGGGCGGGGCCCCGCCGTGTCCTCACAGCGACGATAGGCAGGGACCTCTCGCGCCCGGCATTGGTTGCGGCCATGCTGCGGAGCGAGACGGAGTGGGAAGCGGTCGCCTCCTTCTGCGAAGCAGTCATGCTCGTAAAGGAGGAGGCGGGCCGCGAGAGGGAGAGGATAGCGTCCTCCCTCCATCCCAGCCGCAGTGGTGAACGCCCACGGCGTCGGACGTCGCGAGGCGATCTCCGGCCACCGTAGGCGCGGGCATGCGGGCAGTGAGTAAAGGGCAACTCGCTGCCCGACCAAGGACCATGCCCGGGTCGACGGCGCGTTGTGTTCCACGCGCGCCTCAAGGAGCGTCAGCAAATGACGGGGCCCCCTCACAGAGGGCCAAAGCCTGCCGGGGTCGCGGGATTTATTTCCTTACCGTGACCCTGGAACATAAAGGGCTATTGAAGAACACCGTGGATTTTAGTCAGTAGAAGTCTGACAGTACCTCCCGCCCTGCCCGGGGTTGGAGGTCTCATTTGATGATTTTACCACGTTAAAAAAAAAAAAAAAAAAAAAAAAAAAAAAAAAAAAAAAAAAAAAAACATAGATAACTATATAATATACAGGGTGTTTCTTTTAAATTGGCCAAAAGGGAGAAATCCTTATCCGTAAGAGATACGGGAAAATTTTCTTAGGAACCTTTAGCTCTTTTTTGATGTTAACAATTTTGGCGTTTTTACTTTTTTGGTCAAGTGTGAGTTTTCCACAAAAATGAGTGAAACAGGCCAAGTTTTTTTTAATGCCTATCGGCTCTGTTTCGTGTAAGGATCATTTCATTGTATCGGAAGAAAAAAATCAGGACGGCGGAAGTTGGTCAAATGTGGCAAAAAAATTTTTCATACAGATTGTATGAACGAAAAAATTACCAATTTTTTTTTTGATGTATTTTGACTTAGTGTCATGTAGGGATCATTTCATTGTAGGGGAAGGAAAATGTCAGGGCAACAGAAGTGGGTCAAATCTAATAAAAAACTGAGTACTACTAATACGTTTTTATGCTGTAAGAAGAAACATTACTGTACTTTTGACTAACTTCCATTGTCCAGACATTTTCCTTCCCATACAATGAAATTATCCTTACATGACACTAAGTCGAAATACATCGTAAAAAAAAATGGGAATTTTTTCGTTCATACATTTTGTATGAAAAAATATTTTGCTAAACTTGACCAACTTCCGCCGTCCCGTTTTTTTTCTTCCGATACAATGAAATGATCCTTACATGAAACAGAGTCGATAGGCATTAAAAAAAAATTTGGCCTATTTCACTCATTTTTGTGGACAACTCACACTTGACCAAAAAAGTAAAAACGCCAAAATTGTCAACATCAAAAAAGAGCTAAAGGTTCCTAAGACAGTTTTCCGGTATCTCTTATGGATAATGATTTCACCCTTTTGGCCAATTTAAAAGAAACACTCTGTATACAATGTGTAACGTTAATAGCGCACAACCTCTCGTGGGGTAACTCAGCTCATGTTACTGAACAATGTTTGTTCTGAGACTGTTCAGTATCATGGGCTTGGTTACCCCACGAGAGGTTTTGCGCTGTTAACGTTACACATTGTATATAACTGCATCTGTTTTGGAGTACCTTTTATGGTATTTTGAAAAATATTGTTATGTAAAACTAATTTAGAACAAAATACTAGGCTCAAATGCTAGACAATACATTATAATCAGCGACGATATATTACTAGACTCTTAATAACAGGCGACCGATGTCTGTCAACACATTAGGCAAAAAAGTCTCATTTCTCTCACTTCTGTGAGCCGTAAACATACCTTGAGACATAACAGACCTTGAGTTAGCCAATCACAACGCAGTACCCCGTCCCCTTCGCTTACGTAGTACCTCAGCGAGTTGACAGAATAGTTTTTGTTCCTTAGATCGTGCATACGGAGTCTAGTAATATATCGTCGTTGATTATAATTTTACAAAAAATATTAGTAACATTAGGGTAACACTAACGGAAAAGTACGTTAATTTATCACGTTATTACACGTTTATACGAACATAGCGAAAATAAACGGGAAATATCGTTAGTGTCCCGGCTGTAAGGTGCGCTCGATTTTTTTTTTTGTTTAAATATTTAGATTTCATGTTTTTAGAAAATAAATGAACTAATACATTATAATATAAATCATTATTAATCATGTATAGATTTAAGAATACAAATTACACAAATATATTTGTTATATTTTGTTTATTTTGGAGTTTTTATTTATTACAAGACCCTTCTCCCCGGCGTCGGACGTCGCAAGACGATCTCCGGCCACAGTAGGCTGTCGCCGCTGTCCGCCCATGGACGCAGCCCGGGTCGACGGCGCGTCGTGTTCCACGCGCGCCTCAAAGAGCGTCAGCATAATGACGAGGCCCTCTCTCAGAGGGCTAAAGCCTGCCGGGGTCGCGGGACTTATTCCATCACCGTGACCCCGGTACATAAAGGGCTATTGAAGGACACCGTGGATTTTAGTCAGTACAAGTCTGACAGTCCCTCCTGCCCTGCCCGGGGTGGGAAGACTCATTTGATGATTTTACCACGCAAAAAAAAGACCCCCCAAATATCGGAATAAAACGCCTTAATCGTTGTTAAGTCATCAAATGAGTCCTCGGGGCATTTTTTTTTTGGGACAAAACGACCACACTTTTCCCAAACCACTGCATCTCTTGAAAGCCAGAATCAACAGTGGCAATCACCAGAAAAGCGCCGAGAAAATGAAGCTCGACGTGTCCCGGAGAATGAATTTACCTGTCTTGGATCCTGCAACGAAATTAATCAGATAAGAATAGTGGAGGAGTAGGAAAAATATGTTTCCACTTCCCTCCTTGCAAGCAGGAGACAGAACAAAACAAAGATATTTTTCAAGGAACGAAAAATTGAGCTGCGAGCAGGATTCGAACCTGCGTCTTCTGCAATATCGGACTTGTTGGTTGGTAAGTAGTTTGAAACATTACCAGTAGATGGCGCAACGTGTAAACAGCGTTCATAAAAACCATCGAACGAGAAATTCAGCTACGAGTGTAAGTGGTTGCTATGGCCTCATTGGTTAAGGCGTCTGGAGTACCTATCCATAAGACGCAGGTTCGAATCCTGCTCGCAGCTCGATTTTTCGTTCCTTGAAAAATATCTGCGAAGACGCGACGCAGGCGTTATTGCGTATAAAAATATGAGCCATATTCATTAGAACAAAACAAGGCCAATAGGCACAAAGGGACATTACAACTGGGAGAAGCCCAGTTGTCTAGCACCACGGGTAAAAATAACTGCGACCTGGTTCCATGCCAAAACAGTCCTGCGACCCGGTTATTTGACAAAATAGTCCTACGACCTGGTTATCTGAAAAAACAGTCTTGCGACCCGGTTAAAAAAACCAGGAGAGGTAATGTGTGTGTACTATACAACAAAATATGTAGGTACGTGTAACACCAAATGCGCAAAACCTCTCGTGGGGTAACTCAGCCCATGTTACTGAACAATTTTTGTTTTAAGACTTTTGGGTATTCGCAAAAAAAAAATGGTTTTTCATGCACAATGAGAAATTGATCGGGCCCATCTGTATGAAAATTATTTATTTTTTTGCGAATTTCATCACGGTCGGTTTAATTTTACAGGCGTTATGATATCCAAGCACTGTCGGATTTCGAAGCGTTTTATATTTCTCCTTTGATTAAAAAAAGGTGTTCATTTTCAAGAACTGTCGGACTAAATAGATTTTCATTATATTTATGCAGAAAAGTACCTTATTGAGAATCTCCTTTAGGGCCTCTGCACATCACGTTTTTTAAACGCGCCGTCGTCGCGCGTTTTGTCAAACAGAGCAGTTTGTTGTCGCCAACGACGATATATTACTATAGTCTGCGCCAGATAAGAAAAAATTAAAAGTCGTTAACACCCGTGTACCAATGTTTTCCAATACTTCAAAACGATACAAAAAATGTAAAGGAAGTGTCGCTAACACGATCAAAACAAACGAATCGCGGTACGGGCGTCCTTGACGTATTCACTGGGCATGAGTTACAAACCTTTTGGCCAAAACCATATTCAATCGTATTTATTTTGAAAGGTACCTAAAAATGTAGTACTTAATTAAACCCTTTAAACAGTTAGATAATAATAAAAAATGGTTGAAAACTTTCCGATTATGGAATACGTTCAGTCAATCCAATGCGCAAACCTTATTTGAAATGACACTCGAGACGAAGGACGCGTTAGGTACATAATTACAAAATGGCGAACAGGTAATGCGCCCCTGACTCGCTCTGACGTCACACTCAGCGCCGAGTATGAGGGCATAACCCAAAAAATCGTTTTTTTTGGTATGAACTTTAAAATTCGGTTATTTAAGTTTATTGTATACTTGTAAGAATATGAGTTAAAGCTAGATAAATAAATCCAATTATTGCATGTTCTGTTATTGAAATATAAGTTGAAAACATAAGTAATTTTGAAAAATTAATATACACCAAGAAAAATATTTTTGAAATCCATAAACCATAGCAATTACATATTTCATTGTTTGAATGTGTATTTTTGAAACTTAAAAAAATACCACAATTATTCTTCAAATTTACGTATTTCTTACTTATTTCCGTTGGGATAAGTGTTTGGTATTATGAAACTCGAACGATGCAGTATTAGCGACAGTTTTGAATGACGAGCGATCTCAAATTAAGTTTTGTGGACTTTTTGGTACAAGTCGGGTCAATGACTTTTAATTCTTTCTTATTTGGCGCTGACTATAGACTCCTAATAACAGGCGACCGATGTCTGTCTACACATTAGGCAAAAAAGTCTTACATCCGTCTTATTTCGAGCACTCCTGTGAGGCGTAAACATACCTTGAGACAGAACAGACCTTGAGTTAGCCAATCAGAACTCAGTACCCCGTCCCCCTCGATTAGCGAGTACCTCAGCGAGTTCACAGAATAGTTTTTGTTCCTTAGATCGTGCATGCGGAGTCTAGTATCGTTGTTGGTTGTCGCGATACAAAGTGTCAAACGCGCGTTTGCATCGCGTCTGTATCGCTACAAACGCGCGTCAACGGCGCGTTTATTAAACGAGGTTTACATAGGTTCTTATTATTTTCGTCGGTAAGCAATTGGACACACATCTTCGAAATACCTCTCACATAATATAAGATGAACAAAAAGCAATCTCCAGATCATGTGAATTTAAAACAAAAAACATAAATAATCAACAAGATAAAACAACTATCAACAAATAGACTTGAATTACAATGTTGATTATACAACTATTACAATATAGTGTCGCATAACAAAATAAATACATTCTTTAAGTACTATATCAACGTACGTGAGACCTCATTTTAACACAGTGCGTATTTGTTGGTGTTGGTAGTTGAACGTATCTACGTGTTGATATAAATGTAAGTTTTAACAATTATTGCAAACGCCAACGACGATATATTACTATACTCCGCATGCACGATCAAAAGAACAAACACTATTCTGTCAACCCGCTAAGGTACTACGTAAGCGAGGGGGACGGGGTACTGCGTTGTGATTGGCTAACTCAAGGTCTGTTCTGTCTCAAGGTATGTTTACGGCTCACAGGAGTGGTCGAAATAAGACGGATATAAGACTTTTTTGCCTAATGTGTTGACAGACATCGGTCGCCTGTTATTAGGAGTCTAGTAATATATCTTCGTTGGCTTGTATTGACTACCCTGTTGGTCTAGTGGTTAGTGACCCTGACTGCTATGCCGGGGGTCGTGGGTTCCACCCAGGACAAATGTTTCTGTGATGAGCATGATCATTAATTTGTTCTGTGACTGGGTGTAATTAATCTATAATATGTATGTATTTAGAAATATATAAGTATGTTTATCAGTTGTCTAGTACCCATAACACTAGCTCTGCTTAGCTTGGGACTAGATGGCGTTGTGTGATAGTTGTGGAATATTATTATTATAAAAACGCTTACCACAAAAAGATAAACACCCGTTGAACGCTTGTCAAAAAAAAGTGTAACTGCAAAAAGACCCTTATATCAAGGAGGAATGTCGTTTTGACGTTTTCATTTTTTATTTGACAAGTGTTCAACGTGTACTTAATTTTTTTTTTTGTAATAAGACGGAAAATATTTGATAACTTTATAGTCGGTCTTTCTCGTTAAAGGCGTAGCTACTGCTATATTAGTGTGTATTGGCAACTAGACACCTTAAAAAAATGGTTATGATTAGACGGTACAGTTCAGACTGCAACAATAAATCTACAATTCTGTATGAGAAAAATCTAACAAACTGTACGGTTTTCTCATACACACTTGTAGATTTATCGTTGCAGATTAAACTGTACCGTCTAATCGTAACGATTTTTCGTAGGTGTGTAGCTGCCATTATAGATATGTTTTCTTTTCTTAAAATAAACACAAAAACTGATTACTTATTAAATTCCTCAACCGTTATTGATATCTCAATGAAATGCAAAATGTTTTGTTTGTATGTATGTAGTTTTTTGCATCACGCAATTTTTGCTTAATCTGTAAGAATATACAAGACAGCGCGCGAGTTGAATGCAGTCGGGGTCTGAGGTAAAGAGCCCCCCGCTATCCGCACGCCCCATCTCACGCGCCTGCAGTGTAGTACTTTGCCATCCTTGTCAACAGCACTACCGCATTCCTAAGCTCTGCATTCAACTCGCGCGCTTAGTGTACATTCCTACGTATTACTACAGCGTTTTAAGAAGTTTTAGTGCAGTGTCAACCGCCATTTTTGTTGTGGTATTAAAATCACTAAATAAGTCCTCCAGTGCTCCCGGGACCGTCTTTAAAGTTAAGGGCGGGAAATTTTTGCGGGTTTACCAGCCGAAAAAAGAAGTTGGAGAGGACGGACTATCAGATTATCGTACTGACTAAAATCCATCGTGCTCCTTCAATTTACCTTTACGTTCAGTCACGGTTACGGGTAAGGCAGCAGTGGTCCGACTGCCGAAGATGAACGAGTAACGAGTAGAGCTAGAAACTCTAAGTGTCTAAATACACTATGCCGAACGTACGCGACCGAAGTTCCGCGGCTGATTTTACGTTCCAACGTATTCGGCTGATATGACACACCATAAGTGGCGAACTTACGCGGCAGAAATTCAGTTGCGCAATTTTGTGTGTATATTCAGTGTTTCGAGCGCTGTCGTGGCGTCGTGTCGTGTTATATAAACAACCGGACAGACAAATGCAAAATAAAGTGATCCTGTTAGGGTTCCGTTCTTACTTTTGAGGTGCGACCGAATTTCCGCTGAACTTAGGCCCGACTGAAGTTCGGCTGTACGCTATAACGCAACGTAATTTCGGCATAATGTGTCGCCAGTAATTCAAATAGCATTGCAGGCGTAATCATGCCGAACTTCCGTCGCGTATTCTCGGCATAGTGTGTTTAGACACTTAAAGAGTTGGCGATCAGCGGGAAGCGAGTGCAGTTTCGATAGTTTTGTCACCGGTGTGCAAGTGTGACGAGCGATTACTCGCGCCACTCGCCCGCGGTCGCTCAGTCCTCTGTAAAGAAATGTTCAAGCGAGCCGAGCGAGTACCGCTGAGCGAGTTTATTTTTGAAAGCTCGTCGCTTAGCGACAAAAGTAATAAAACGAGTCGTCGCCGGCAGTATGAACAGTCAGAGAGCAACTATCCATTCTTGTCGCTCCACACATCCATCTCAACATCCTCATCTCTGCTACATGCAATCGTTTCTCATCCATCTTTTCACAGCCCAGCATTCCGATCCATACAATACGACAAGGTCTAATCACGGATTTGTATATTTTTCCGGCCATATTAAGTTTTTCACTAAAATATTGTATTAATTTTGTAAAATATTGTTTTAAGACAATGCTACCTACAATATTACTACAACTACTGGGTTTGACTCCCGTGCTGTGCATGACCGCTGTAACGAAGGATCTGTTGACACCCCTCGTGCAATACGGCGAGGGATGTGGGTATAATGTAAGTAGAACTTTGTATTTTTAACTAGCAACCCGCCCCGGCTCCGCACGGGTGAATTCTCTTATATTTATTATGCAAATTATATTCCATACAAGCCTTCCTCTCGAAAAACGCTGTCTATTAAAAAAATCGTATCAAAATCCGCGCGCCGTGGCGGTGCTCTGCCTGGTATCGTCCCGGCGATCCTCGCAGTGGTGACACCCAGACGTTTCCTCCTTCCTCATCAGACACAGAATCCGCCCAAAAGATCGATGTCCGGTGAGAACCTGTGTCTTGCGGAAGGTTGGGACGCCGTGACGCATATCCAGCCACTCTTCAAAGAGGGGTCTTGCCGCCGCGATTAAAGATTTAAGCATCTATATATATAAAAATGAAACCCGTTTTCCGTTGTCACGACATAACATGAAAACGGCTTGACCGATTCGGATAATTATTTTTTTGTTGTGTTTGTAACCATCGGGACCGTGTTTTAGACCGGGTCCTCCACCCGTGCGAAGCCGGGACGGGCCGCTAGTACATAATATAAAGGACAGAAGGCGGGAAGCGACTTTGTTTTATACTATGTAGTGATAGTGATAATAATTGCTACGTGTGACGTGTCATGGGTTTGATTCCCGCACAGATTCCTTCTTTAGGGTAAAACGGGACTCTATTACTAAGACTTAGCTGTCCGTCTGTCTGTTTGTCCGTCCGTCACCAGGCTGTATCTCGTGAACAGTATACAATAAGCGTGTATTTTTTGCTCGTTTTTGCTCAATATTGATAACGGAAAAAATATTTGTATGACATACAAGTAGTTCCGGATCTGGGTGTTTGTGTATGGGACTTTCAATATTTGTAAACGCTCCAACGACATAGGAGAAATTCCTGGTGAATGATTAAGCACGTTTTTTTTTTTAAAAAAAAAGGAGAAGATAAATTCTATATATATGTCGGATCTTGGTTGAGTAAGGCCGTAAAGAGAACACATAGTTGCTTTGTTACCTAGGTACTTACCGGTCAAACAACAAACTGACCATGCCGTTCTCGTTTGATATTGGTAAGATTAACATAAGGCAGACTTGCATGATGCACAGTTCTGCGAGTACACAAGGCTTTTGACGTGATGAGACAATTGTTTTCATCAGGCCCCATAATGTCTGTCTATCAAAAATGTGTTCAACAGTGATTGAGTGAGAACGAGTAAGGTGTTATAATCGGTGAGTCATTACAATTTTAGAAGTACTTATCAGTAATGTGTTCTCAGGAGTAACATTGGGTACTTCATGTTTCCTGGAGTGTTGTGTTATATTTGCAGAAAAGCTGATCATTGTGGTACTGGGTTCGATTTCCGAATAGAACGAGGTGTATTGTTTGGTGCACCTCTACCTGACTTTTGATTTTCTAGGGTGTTCTTATGATGCAACTTTGTTGCTCAGTTAATGTTTAAATTACCGCCACCCCATTGACTCCCTTAAGCTCACGGTCGTGGGAGGACGTGCCGAACGTGCATGGGGGTTGATTCTCAGGTCAAATGCGAATAAATTCAGTTTTACAGGATTCTCCAATTATATTGGGATGATTTCATGTATTGCGTATGCTTATGGTTTATGTTTGATTAATTAGCGACTTTAAACGTCAATTTACCTGAGTTGTCAAATGAAGACAGCTACAAACTTGATTAGAAATGGAGAATATCTTGATCGTTAAAATCCTCAGTTAGTACGGTTATTTACGTACCGTTGAAAGACAAGTTGACAGTTTTAGTGAAATACCTTTGAGCTATGTGCTACTATACCTACTGTTTACCCATTTGGGTAGAGTGACCGTTATGGTGTTGAATTTTAATTTACGTGTTTTCCGATTCAAAAGCGGGGAACTGTTGAAATTAATGACAATAATCGGTAGAGGCCTAATTATGAGTTTTCACGTTTTTGTGGAGTGTAGTAGTGTGAAGTATACAGGGCGTTAATTTAATGGATGAAATTGTTTTCTCGTTTGTAGTACGAGAGGTGCAATTTTATTTTCCATACAATTTGCGCCATTATACTGTAAGTACACTGCAAGATCAAATACGTAGAATTCATGTTAGGGCCTTTTAACAGAAAATATTATGAACTGGTCGAGCCTTCCATGTTTTCATTAGCAACGAAGAAGAAATTGAAGAACAACTAACATCCGGTTACTTGAAGTCTGAAGATCACAGTAGCACCTCATGATAAGCTGCTGTACCTCAATAGGAAGTCGAGCTCCGATATACCGACCATGCATCTGACATGCTGGTTTAACCTTTGTCTTCTGCATCGTAGCAAGAAAAGTCTAACAAAGTTGTTTGACAACAAGACAGTGTCAATGTGATGTTGTTTCTTTTGCTAATAATGGAAAAAGTGTAAAACCCACACAACAGATTTTAATGAGAGGATTTCATTATGTGTTAAAATCAGTTACAGTTTATATTACGATTGGTCATCATACCAATGTTCATTGTTTAGAGATTGCAAATTGCTGAACCATTGTAAATCCCGATGCTTTGTGCTTAAACTCAACAAGGCTTTACAATGCTTGATTGTTGAAGCTGATTTCATGAAGTCTTTGTAGAGACGAATTTGATCTTAGCATTCATAAAATCAAAACACCGGATAGCAACATGAGCGCCCAAATATTAAAATAATTGGGCTTGTGTAACGCGATCACTGTTAGACAGAGAGCATTGTGAGTCTTTATGCAGAGTTGCACTTGACTATGTCAATGTTTATGCTGTAACCGCCGCTTTGTTATCGGCATCGATAGAACGAAGTATAGACCCAAACATTGTTCTCGGAAGAAATTATTACTCAATAATAATTGTGGTAATCGAAATAAATTACTCTTGATTTAGTTTAATCACATGAATTAGTGACTAACTGGAGTCTTGAACCAGACAATAACCTTGTGGTTAAATAATGACAGCTACATAGGCTGGTATATGTGGTTGAGCCACGTTTAGCTTGGTAATTCTGTGGATGGCTGATCGCATTCACTGACTTTCTTAAGTGCCTGAGAAAACTCGCTAATAAGTTATTCCCTACTGTCACTCAGCCCTATGTAGTTCTTAGTCTGACAACCATGAGCCTTGTCAGGAGGTATTGTAATACCCAGTACTGGCTGGGTTGTGGAGGTCAGATGAGAGGTCATTTCCTGTGGGGGGCCGGTGATCGGCTACATCTAGTTGAACTGGAAGCTGATGCCAGTACGATTAGCAAAAGGCTAGTAAGGTGATGAAATAAATTGCTTTCGAAATATGAACGCAATATTTAACTACTGACCTGTTAGTGTCACGAAGTAATGATAGGATGATACTAGCAAGATTCTGAAATATTGTAGTATCATGAAATTAGAAGTCATTGTAGAGAAAACGGGTTACAGAATAAGTTCTTTGCGATTACAAACAAGCTTCGTAAGTTTGCTGAGACAGCTTAAATAATTTTCAGTTGATTATTGCTCTGATAAACAATAGAGAGTGCTATTAAGCGCTGAAAGTTAAGTACCTTTAACGTAACGATCTAATGTTACAACAAATCCAGTAATAGTAAGGTCGCTCGTCTAGGTCACTGTGATGACTAGACTGTGTGTAGTCACTGGGATGACAGACGTAACCACGGAGATGGTTACGAGGTCCAAATCACATGGATGATTGAGGACGGAAGCAGTCACTGGGCTGACTGCTGTGTAGCCACGGAGATGGTTACGAGGACCTAGTCAAGAGGATGACTGAGGTCGGAAGCGTCACTGGGCTGACTGCTTTGTAGCCACTGGGATGGTTACGAGGACCTGGTCACGGAGATGACTGAGGTCAGGAGCGGTCACGGGGCTGACTGCTGTGTAGCCACAGGGATGGTTACTAGACCTGGTCACGGAGATGACTGAGGTCAGGAGCGGTCACGGGGCTGACTGCTGTGTAGCCACAGGGATGGTTACGAGACCTGGTCACGGAGATGACTGAGGTCAGGAGCGGTCACGGGGCTGACTGCTGTGTAGCCACAGGGATGGTTACGGGACCTGGTCACGGAGATGATTTTGGTCGTGATAGTTACGGGATAGCTATCGGAAGCCAAAGATATGGCTTATAGAACAAATGATGTTGCTAAACTGGATTGAACTAAGAGACATTGCTACTAAGATAGCTGAATTGTCGTGTTTTAATTTAATTTTGTTTTAGTTAAATGGTACTTACACTTTGTTAAACTGGCTTGTCTAAGACAAATGAAATTTTTGTATCGAGACAAAATTTGCAAACAAATGACGTGATTATAATTTTGATATCTCATGATAATGACATGATCTAACTAGACTGACAATTTTGTAACAAGAAGAATTTGACACATTCTCTTGGTAAAGTCAGAATGACCGAACGGCAGTTTCTTGACATTGATATTTCTGGTACTGCAGATTAACACACGAGGACGTGTGTATTGCAGGATGGCCGTGTCGGATCTTGGTTGAGTAAGGCCGTAAAGAGAACACAAGCGTCTTTGTTTAGACGTTGTGCTGAGTCTAAGGTACGTGTCTGATAAGCTCCACGATCCCATGGGACGACAGTGTTCGTTCGGACGTGGTGGTAGTGACACATGCTACCCTAGGAACTGCACGTGTTTTCCTTTGAAGGTCAGAGTACCTATTAATGTAGCAAAGTAGAGTTGGTAACAGACTCTGTAATAATAACTGTGCATAAGTTGAAGAAGCTATTTCTCTCATTTTCCCGTAATCCCACTCTGCGCCCACAATTGTTGACACGATAAATGTCATTAAGTACTGTTATTATTCTGATTTGCGAGCAAATATACCGGGATGCGACATATATAAAAATGAAACCCGTTTTCCGTTGTCACGACATAACATGAAAACGGCTTGACCGATTCGGATAATTATTTTTTTGTTGTGTTTGTAACCATCGGGACCGGGTTTTAGACCGGGTCCTCCACCCGTGCGAAGCCGGGACGGGCCGCTAGTAAATTATAAAACAAATATTTAAGGGTAAAACTGCAAAAAATCACGTTCTGTGTATGGGGCCCCCATCCCATACAGTTTTTATAGATACCCCTCGTTTGCGAGCCTGACTGATGAGGATCACAGGATCACGCTGGATGCAAGTCGCTTCCAACCGGTCCTATTGGAAATCTAAAGGGGAGGCCTATGGTCAACAGTGGACGTCCTACGGCTAATATAATGATGATGATAGTCTTAAAACACATTTTAAAAGCTTTTTTAAGCATTTTAGCGTTTGCGCGGTCCACGTGGGAGAGGTTAATATTGTTCTTTCTTTCAGAGTTGCCCAATTATGGGACAGAACGTTCTCAATGTACACATAGTCCCATCCATGCACGCTGAGCTCGGATACACGAGGACCTTCTACGAACACTATACTGGATGTGAGTAACATTATAGAGGCTTGACTGAAAAAAATCTATTCTGTCCGGTAGTTTACTGTTACTGTCCTACTGGAGTAGGTCGTGGCTAAATAATTACAGCCGCACAGGCTGATCTTCCGGGTTAAGCTGCGCTTGCCGAGGTTGGTCTGCGGATGGGTGAACATCTTTCATAGCGAGTTTCCTCCGTGCCTCGGAAAGCACGTAAAGCCGTTGGTCCTGGCTGTCATTTGTAGATCTTTGACAGTCGTTACTGTTAGCCCCTTCATACACAAGGCGACGCAAGTCTCCGATACCTTACGACTTCGGTATCCAAGCGACTATCGCAATACAATTCCATAGAGATTCGTTCACAGGCACGCGTCAATGGATGCCAAAGTCGTAAGGTATCGGAAACTTGAGTCGCCTTGTGTACGAAGGGCCTTAGTCAGAAGCTCTAAAGTCTGACAACCAGTCTTACCATGGGGTATGGTATCGCCCAGTTACTGGGTTGTGGAGGTCCGACAGGCAGTCGCTCCATGTAAAATACTGATATTCAGCTGCATCTGGTTTGACTGGAAACAGACCACAATATAGTTGGGAAAAGGCAGACAGATGATGAATTATTTAGGTTTTATTTTAATAGTGTTTTTTTGTACGCTTAGCTGTAATTTGATTAGTATTTAATTTAATAAACCTTCCAAAATTATTGAGTACCTACTCAAGATCGCGTGGAATCAGATTAAGTGATTCGATCCTTTTGCTTGCGAATGTTATAATATGTCTGTATATGAAAACGTTTGTTTTATTTCAGACGAGCCTGGGTTCGACCATAGTGTTGTAAACATGAAGAATATTTTGGACAATGTCATCACCGGACTTTGGACAAATGAAAAGAGAAAGTAAGTAATCATCATCATTTCCTGCCTTTATCCCATTCTACATGGGGTTGGCGCAACAGTACAATACAATACAAATAGTTTATTTCGTTAACAATTATACAATAAGATTATGATTGGAGCCTTCTTTTAAGCAGAAAAATGCTTGTATTATAAGACTCCGCTCTTCCATAACTAAGGAAAACACTTCAAAATAATAATATGTCAAACGAAAACATGACCTGGAGATTAAATTTTTATACATATAGGTACTTTCTTACAGAGGCATAGACTAGAGGCTTAATCTACTCAGCTATATTGTGTAAGTTCATGACTGTGTGTGTGTGTGTCTGAGTGTATGTGAGGGTGTATATGAGTGTGTAAGTGTAACTGTATGAGTGTGTTTTTATGAATGTTAGGCTGCTTATTTTATAAACATTTCCGTTACAGTATTTTCCTCATTTGATGATTTTAGCACGCTAACAAAAAAGAGTCTTTACACCCAGGGCGGGACGGGAGGGAAAATACTGTTGCGCCAACCTTGCGACTGGATATGACATGATATGAACTATGATGAGGTAAGTCCCGCGACCCCGGCAGGTCTTCCCTCTTAGAGGTCCCTGACGCCATTTGAGGCGCGCGTGAAACACGAGCCGTCGACCCTGGCGTGGTCCATGGTAGAACAGCGAGTCTCCCATTACTCGCCGCCCGCATGCCCGCGCCTACGGTGGCCGGAGATCGTCAAGCGATGTCCGACGTTGGGGTGGAGGGAGGACGCTGTCCTCTCCCTCGCGCGGCCCGCCTCCTCCTTCGCGAGCATGACTGCTTCGCCCCGCAGCATGGCCTCGACCAATGCCGGGCGCAAGAGGACAATGCGGTGCTCTGCCCAAACGGGGCAGTCCTGCACCGTATGCTCCACTGTGTCCTCCGGGTGATCTTCGCGTCTCGTTGTGTACGAAAGGCTAACAGTCAACGACGATATATTACTAGACTCCTAATAACAGGCGACCGATGTCTGTCAACACATTAGGCAAAAAAATCTTATATCCGTCTTATTTCGACCACTCCTGTGAGGCGTAAACATACCTTGAGACAGAAAAGACCTCGAGTTAGCCAATCACAACGCAGTACCTCGTCCCCCTCGCTTACGTAGTACCTCAGCGAGTTGACAGAATAGTTTTTGTTGTTTAGATCGTGCATGCGGAGTCTAGTAATATATCGTCGTTGCTAACAGTTGACGGCATGGTTGGTGCAGTGGTTGTGTTTTTTAATGCTGCACTGCCAGTTAGAGTTCGATTTCCGTACTTGTTCCGGGTCTGTTTTTTTGTATGTGAGCATAAAGCAGGATACCTAAGTGTGGAGAAATGTTTCTTTAAACTAAATAAATACTTAAAAATGTCACTTATGGGAATATCTTCCGTGATTATTAATTGTTTTGAGTTTACGATTCTGATATTATGACTAAACCATCCCGCGATCATGGCGCTTGCAACAGCGTCGAAATATCGGGAACTCAAAACAATTAATAATCACGGAAGATATCCCGTAAGTGACATTTTAAATTGTGAAATAAACCGTGGTAGTCTAAAACAGTGTATAAATAAAATCTTTATTGATATTCAAACACATTTTACAAATTGATTGCCTACGTAGATAGTTACATATGGCAACGAAACTGTGTTAAAAATTATGTTTTTTAGATTCCAAAAAACACTACGCTGTGTAAAAAGGACAATAAGACATATTAAAACCAAAAAAGTAATGATATCAATAGATAAAAATAAATTTTACTACATTACAAATTAATATTGTATAGGAAAACAGCAACGACGATATATAACTAGACTCCTAATAACAGGCGACCGATGTCTGCCAACACATTAGGCAAAAAAGTCTTACATCCGTCTTATTTCTCTCACTCCTGTGAGCCGTAAACATACCTTGAGACAGAACAGACTTTGAGTTAATCCAATCACAAACGCAGTACCCTCTTCCCCCTCTCTTACGTAGCCCACCCTCATGCGAGTGACCGAATAGTTTTTGTTCCTTGATCTTGCATGTCGGAGGTCTAGTAAATATATCGCGTTGGGGAACATGTGGTATGTTTGGTAATCACACACTTAACTTAAGGCAACTAACACAACGTAGCGCAAGCGCCCTTATTTAACTATCCCTTCCTAATTTTCGAATAAAGTCTTAAAATTGAAGCTAAACTAAAGGAAAGAGAAAAAACCCTCATTACCACCAGGCGCGCCGGGGTATTGACTCTGGTGGGTTTGGCTCCGATGTATTTGGCTCTGATGTGTTTGGGCTCTGATGTGCTTGCTCTGATGTGCTTGCTCTGATGTGTCCTGGCTCTGGTGTGCTTGGCTGTCTGGTTTCTTGGCTCTGATGTGCTTGGCTTCTGGGTACTTGGCTCTGGTGTGCTTGGCCTGATGTGCTTGGCTCTGGGGGTGTGCTTGGCTCTATTGGTGCTTGGCTCTGATGTGCTGGCTCTGGTGTGCTTGGCTCTGATGTGGCCTTGGCTCTTGGTGGTACTTGGCTCTGGTGTGCTTGGCTCTGATGTGCCTTGCTCTGGTGTGCTAGGCTCTGGTGTGCTAGGCTTCTGATGTGCTTTGCTCCTGTGTCTGTGGCTCTGGTGTGCTAGCTCTGATGTGCTTGGCTCCTGATGTGCTTTGCTCTGGTGTGCTAGGCTCTGATGTGATTGGCTCTGATGTGCTTGCTCTGGTGTAACTTGGCTCTGGTGTGCTAGCTCTGATTGTCGTGGCTCTGGTGTGCAGACTCGGTGTGTTTGGCTCTTGTGTGCTTGGGGGCTCTGATGTGCTTGGCTCTGGTGTGCTAGGCTCTGATTGTGGCTTGGCTCTGGTTTGCTAGGCCTCTGGTTGCTTGCTCTGGTGGGTCTCGGCTCTGATGTGCTTGGCTCTGATGTGCTTGGCTCTGTTGTGCTTGGCCTCTGATGTGCCTTGGGCTCTGGTGTGCTAGGCTCTTGGTGTGCTGGCTCTGGTGTAACTTGGCTTCTGGTGTGCTTGCTCTGATGTGCTTGGCTCTGGTGTGCTTGGCTCTATTGTGCTGGCTCTGATGTGTCTTGCTCTGGTATGCTGGCCGTCTGATTTGCTTGGCCTCTGGTGTTGCTAGGCTCTGATGTGCTTGGCTCTGGTGTACTTTGCTCTGGTGTGCTTGGCTCTGGTGTGCTTGGCTCGGATGTGGTCTGGCTCTGGGGTGTCGAGGCTCTGATGTGCTTGGCTCTGGTGTATTTGGTCTCTGGTGTGCTTTGGCTCCGGTGTACTTGGCTCTGGGGTGGCTATGCTTTTCTGGTGTGCTTGGCCTGGTGTGCTGGCTCTGTGTGCTTGCTCTGTGTGCTTGGCTCTATTGTGCTTGGCTCTGATGTGTCTGGCTCTTGGTGTGCTAGGCTCTGATGCACTTGGCTCGGGTGTGCTTGCTCTGATGTGCCTTGGCTCTGTTGTGCTCAGGCTCTGGTGTCTTGCTCTGATGTGCTTGACTCGGGTGTGCTTGGCCTCTGCGATGTGCTTGGCTCTGGTGTGCTTGGCTCTGGTATGCTAGGCTCTATTGTGCTTGGCTCTGGGTGTGCTTGGCTCTGGTGTGCTTGGCTCTGGTGTACTGGCTCTGGTGTGCTTGGCTCTGGTGTGCTTGGCTCTGTGTGCTTGGCTCTGGTGTGGCTTGGTTGTCTTCTGTAAGTCGACAATCGGTTTCATCCATAATTTTTTTTTTTTTGGTGACTGTAGCGGAATGATTCGAATTAACACAATGGGAGTTTTGAAGTCCTAACGACCCAATGGCTAGTATGAAAATAAAGAGATTTTCGCTCGCAGTTTTTTATAGAGGTAATGAAAACCAATGGGCCTGGTCCTCAGTCAAACAGCAGACGACAGCGAACACAACTTTAATCGTCATCATTCCTAATACATTTTCCGAGTAAAGGGCAACCTCTCTCCATGCCTGGGTCGACGGCGCGCGTGTTCCACGCAACGCCTCAAGAGCTGTCATCAAAAATGACGGGGCCCCTTCACAGAGTGCCAAGCCTGGCCGGAGTCGCAGTACTTATTTCCCTCACCGTGACCCCCCCACCCCCCGGATCATACAGGGCTATTAAGGACACCGTGGATTTTATCAGTACAATCTGACAGTACTCCCGCCCTCCCGGGGTGGCGGTCTCATTTGATGATTTTACCAAGTCTAAAAAAAAAAAAATATCAAGATTTTAAAACGTTGTCAGCAACACTAAAGGTTAGTTCCCGTTTTAAGACGTTTCTAGCCAAGCTGTATCATGGTAAGGGCAACTCGCTGTCCGACCATGGAGCATACCCGGGTCGACGGCGCATTGTGTTCCACGCGCGCCTCAAAGAGCGTCAGCATAATGACGGGGCTCCCTCTCAGAGGGCCAAAGCCTTGCCGGGGTCGCGGGACTTATACCATCACCGTGTACATAAAGGGCTATTGAAGGACACCGTGGATTAAGTCAGTACAAGTCTGACAGAGTCTCTCGCCCTGCCCGGGGTGGGAGGACTCATTTGATGATTTTACCATGATAAAAAAAAGGTTAGTTAGATTTATTATTGTGCCATAAAACTAAAGTAATAAATGAAAAAAAAAACATTCAAAGAGCTGGTAGCGAGAGCACAGTGGCAACTTCCGGTTTTTCTACTGTTTTTGCCAAGCTGTAAAGTCCCCCCGGAGGACACAGTAGAGCATACGGTGCAAGAACTGCCCAGCTTGGGCAGAGCACCGACGTGTCCTCAGGGAGGCGATAGGCGGCGACCTCTCGCCCCCGGCATTGGTCGAGGCCATGCTGTGGGGCGAGACGGAGTGGGAAGCGGTCGCCTCCTTCTGCGAAGTAATGCTCGTGAAGGAGTAGGCGGGCCGCGAGAGAGAGAGGACAGCGTCCTCCCTCCGCCCGACCGCAGTGGTAGACACCCCACAGCGTCGGACGTCGGCAGACGACCTCCGGCCATCGTAGGCGCGGGCATGCGGACAGCGAGTAAAGGGCAACTCGCTGCCATGCCTGGGTCGACGGCGCGTCGTGTTCCACGCACGCCTCAAAGAGCTGTCAGCAAAAATGACGGGGCCCCTTCACAGAGGGCCAAAGCCTGCCGAGTCGCAGGACTTATTTCCCATCACCGTGACCCCCGGATCATAAGGGCTATTGAAGGACACCGTGGATTTTAGTCAGTACAAGTCTGACAGTCCCTCCCGCCCTGCCCGGGGTGGGAGGTCACATTTGATGATTTTACCAAGTAAAAAAAAACCGTAAAGTCCTAACTATGGTGTAAACTACTAAAATACAATACTTACAAAGCCTTCATAAACTGCCTTCCAATAACAAAGGTATGGGTGAGAGTGCCGCCATCGCTTATAAAGTTAGTAGACGCACCGGCTTCATTTTCGAAATCCCAATATAATCCTTCCACAGTATAACAAAAACACTTATTACTCATATATCCTTGGCTTATCAACTCATATAAATATTTACTGTGGTAACTTCGATTTACCGTTAAAATGCAAGTAAAATTAAAAGAAGTAACCGCACTAAAGAGATTGGGTGTAGGTCGAATAAAATGTTTGTACTTTGATCATTTATGGTCTCCAATCAATGTTACTACTGTATTTGTGCCTGTTTCCCAAAATGGTGTGGCCTGACTGCACTACCCTTACCCTGCTCGTCTCTTATCAACCATCTGGAATTCCCCTCAAAAGTGTCTTTTCGCATTGGTCGTGATGCGTAAGACACTGATATTAGTAATATCACACTATGTGAAATCCTTGTTGTACGCACACGGAAAATTTTACGTTGATCCGGTCTATTTTTTTATATGTATAAAATCATTGCAATTTTCGTTGTAACTTTATAAACTCAGAACGGGTTCAACTATCCAAACCAAATTGTTTTAAGGTGTTCGGAATATTTAGTAGATTATTTATGTGAGTGTGGCACAAAATCGTCGAAGCGGTTTTCTTTATTATCACATTTTTTTTGAACACGTAGCGAAGCACGGGGCGGGGACCGCTAGTGATTGTAGATTTAAATTATACTGTCGTGAAACTAATTATATACTCTTGTTTAATTGGATACAACAAGAATTAACGATATCGTACGAAAATTGACAGGATTTTCTTATCAAGGGCTTATCTAATCTTTTATTATCTCTACTGAATCATTTATAATATCTAATCATACGTATATTTTCATGTATTATCTCTGTTTATAGGCAATGTGTATAATGCAGGCATGCTATCCAATATCGAGAAATGTTAAATGTTCAAGTTCAAACTATTTACACTTTACCTAGGAACATGTAATAAAAACCTACGTATTGTATAGAATGCCGGTGAAGCAAGGATGGTAATGTTTCCACCAAGTGCTCCTATTTCGTCCCGTGTGCAAGGTTTACGGCCCTAAACCCCCCACCGCCCCCGGGGTGCCCCCACGACTTGTTGGTGCCTTTGAAAGTAGACGTCTGTGGCACCCCGAAGTTCGGTTTGGTTAGGTTCCTTTAAACCTTGTACACGGAAAATACCTCTAGTCTACCTGAACCATGTCCATTTATTTGAAAAAAAAAAAAACGATTAAGAATTACTCATTGATTTATTCCTTAAACCAACATTTACCACCATTGGTAAATCTTATCATTTCCCCAAACTCTGCTGGTAAAAGCCCAAGTTCAGACGTCTGGACTCGTATGTATTGTGCTCTAGTATTTTTAAAGCAAAATGTATTTTGATTCAGACACTCTCTGAATAGGGATACAGTTTGCTCTTCAAACTACAAAGGCAAACTGCGATCGAACTCAGAGCAACCCCGGTCTGGGTCAGCATACAGTTTGGCAATACCCGTACGGTCTAGTCCCGCACGCCGCACGCACGTGTCTCCCTCTCGTGGTCGTTCATTATACACATTGCCTGATGCGCTTTTGGGGAATTTTATACAATACCTAGGCAATGCATTAAATGAATCGTATTATATACATTGCCTGAACGTTTTAGGAAATGTATAATGCCTAGGCATTCTATACAATGCCGGATTATACACGTTGTCTATAACATATATAATTCGATTCATTTCATACATTTCCTAGGTATTGTATAGAATGCCTGCATTGTAGACTTTGCCTATAACATATACATATAATAAAATAGTAGGAAAGTCGAAACTGTACATTGAATATTTTTTTAAAAGAATACTTGGGGTCTGATCTACAATCGATACCGAAGCCAAAAAATATAGTTTTTAGAATGTTTGTCTGGTTTATCTGTTTTATTTACAATAAAATATTGTAAATAAAAGTTTATATTAATTAAAAACTTCCTGCTGCCAGCGGTTTCACCCGCTACAACTCGAAAATTATCCCACGGGAACATAAAATCGGGATAAAAACTATCCTATGTGCTAATCCAGGCTATAAACTATCTGGGGTACGTATCAAAATCCCGAAAGTTCATAATACCTATGTTTGAAATACCGACGTCCGAAACACCGAAATTCAAAATACCGAAAGTTCATAATACCTATGTTTGAAATACCGACGACCAAAACACCGAAATTCAAAATACCGAAAGTTCATAATACCTATGTTTGAAATACCGACGTCCGAAACACCGAAATTCAAAATACCGAAAGTTCATAATACCTATGTTTGAAATACCGACGACCAAAACACCGAAATTCAAAATACCGAAAGTTCATAATACCTATGTTTGAAATACCGACGACCAAAACACCGAAATTCAAAATACCGAAAGTTCATAATACCTATGTTTGAAATACCGACGTCTAAAACACCGAAGTTCAAAATACCGAAAGTTTTAAATGCCGATAGTCGTTATGTTTTTGATCAAAAACCTCGGTTTTTGGAGGAGCAAGTCGACGGATCCCCGCTCCGCGGGGCTCCTACTTCTGCGTGGTTAAAAAAAAAATAACCACGAAGAGGATGGCGGGGTCTTTCAGACCCCGCCATCCTCTTCTAACCTAAATTATCCGAGTCGGGGTGCCAGCAAGTCCCGAGGTTAGACCTAGTTCTAACCGGCTAAACCTAGTTCTAACTGAAGATAAGTATGATACACGTAGGTTTAACCGGGTACGTATTAAAATACCGAAATTTAAAAGACCGAATTTTAAAATACCGATGGACGGAATCCCGAAAATTGAAACGCCGAATGGTTGTTTGGTCGAAAGTTTAAAATCTCGAAAGTTCATTTGCCCGAAAGTTTAAAATCCCGAAATTTAAAAACCTGGAGTTTAAAATGCCGTAAATTTCCTTCACAGGAGCAAGTCGACGGAGCCCCGCTCCGCGGGGCTCCTACTTCTGCGTGGTTAGAAAAAAAATAACCACGATAGGTGTAATCGACCACATGCGGTTAAACCTACGTGTATCATACTTATCTTCAGTTATAACTAGGTTTAGCCGGTTAGAACTAGGTCTAACCTCGGGACTTGCTGGCACCCCGACTCGGATAATTTAGGTCAGAAGAGGATGGCGGGGTCTGAAAGACCCCGCCATCCTCTTCCATCACCGTGACCCCGGAACATAAAGCGCTATTGAAGGACATCGTGGATTTTGGTCAGTATAACTCTGACATATGTCTTCCTACCCTGAAAGGACTCATTTGAAAATTTTACCGCGTAAAAAAAAACGCGCCCACCACACAGGAGAAATTCCTAGTTTTTTTTTTTTTATAATGTAATATTTACTGATACCTGACAAAGGATACTCTTCGCATGTAGGAAATGTATTTGTTATCCTCTTGTTATCTTAACAGCAACTTAACACCAATTCGGTTAAATCCATATCTTTATTTTATGATATCAATCTAATTTAATTATATTAGCAACAAAACCATCAGTTTTATTAATATTGCCTTTATGTTGATTTAATAGTAGATTACGCACCAAGGGAGTAAAGTATTGCCTTACGTCACGGGACTATTGCATCCCGAAGCGACTTAGTGTCGCTTCGGGATGCAATACTCCCGTGATTCCGGGGGTGAACCTCAGTAGTGCAGCGAGGAGGTTCAAGTGTTAAGTCCCGAGTGAAGTAACTTGTCTTGGGCTGACTTGAATCCCTCGCTACACTACGGATTCTTAACTTAATACCCTCGTTTCACTCGGAAATTAACACTTGAACCTCCTCGCTGCGCTACGCTGCGGAGGTTCACTTACATTAGCAGTTGAAGAACATGTTCTCCGATACATTTTGTTTAGGAAAATATGTCATCCAAGTACGTTTTATAAGTTGTCGACTATTACTCGTAAACTTGTTAAGCCTATTTAGTCATGATAATTTTCCTTTAAACTACGTTATAAATAGTCTATTTTTTCACACCCCCAAACGTAACTGTTTAGCTGGTAGAGGGTGGGACACTCGAGTCGAGCAATAATTTAGCACTTTAAAGCTTAATATTTCACAAACGAATCTTTTTATCAAAAAATCGTAAATGGTAACTATCAATATTTTTAAAGACCTATTTAATTATACCCCACAATAAGGGGTACGCGAGAAAAAAAAAACATCCCCACTTTAGGGGTACAGGAGGTACCCTAAAAAAAAATTTCTTGATTTTACTTTACCACTTTTTCGGTACACAAATCCGTATATTTACACCAAATTACAGCTTTCTAGTACTGGGCGTCTCTGAGCTAAGTAGCGGACAGACGGACGGACGAACGGACATGGCGAAACTATAAAGGTTCCTTGTTGACTACGGAACCCTAAAAACGGACAAATGCGGGTTAACCATTAGTATGAAATATCCTCTCTCCCAAACACTCGAACCGCTAACTACAAAAAAGTTAAACATCTGTTGAACACTAGTCTAAAAAACTGTCAACTGCAAAACGGCATTGAGATTGATATACGAGGTTGTTTTTCGGTTACCTACACTTTTTTTGTAACAAGTGTTCAACAAATGTTAAACTTTTTGTGGTAGGTACGATTATACAGGGTTACTGGTTAAGTCGACCTAGTCCCTTTGAGGGGTTAAAGTAGACTTAATTCTTAACTGATTTTACTATGGAAACCCTTATCCTAATCCTTACCGTTTTTGAGTTATTAGACTTTTAAATTTTTTCAAAAATATTCCACCTCTTCGTCATAAACTGGTTATTGTAAGAAATTTACGACGTTTAGGACACTAAAGTGACACTTTTTCGATAACTTACAAACGACACATTCTATTGAAACCAGTACATTTGATAAATTTTTCAAGCCTTGGGAAATAAATGGCTGTAAAGTTCAAATATTGAATTTTTTTAGGAGCTACCCTTGTCTTTCAGGTCAAATTTCTCAAAATAAATGTACGGTACTAGATGTGCAGATTGCAGCAAAAACACTGCTGTCTTATTAGCTTTTTAAAATGGTATCACAATATCCACTTTTAATAAGAACATGGCCGAAAAATAAGGGTTGATACTGATAAGTTGGTTTTTTAACCAAACTCGTCAATACACTTTTAACCGATTTCATTAGAAGAAGGAGGTTCTAAATTCGAATTTACATTTCTATTTGTTTTACTTGCAGTCCGATTTTTCTTACTTATTCTGTTGCGGTTTTTTTTTGTTACCTATCGCTATGTTATTCTTGTTTCTTCTTTCGCTGTATAAGTACATGACTCTACATAATTCCGACCCATGGTTGTGACAAAACACAACGAATAGGCCATGCGACTGGTATTGAGTCAAAAAGCTAAGACCACATAATGATATCAAGAAAAAATCGTAACAAAGGAGATATATGAAAAAAAAAAAAAAGTTTACAATTAGCGGAGAAGACATATTTAGCTGTGGGAGAAGATCATCCACTTAAAAAAAAACACAGTTGCATTTAGAACATGCTCCTTTTTTTAAATTCATCCGAAACTAACGAAACGAAAAACTTGTTCCTACAGAACAAGTTTTGTTAAAATACCTACAACCTTGTCAGTATCAACCCTTATTTTCGGCCATATTCTTACTAAAAGTGGATATTATGATACCATTTTAGAAAGCTTATGAGACAGCAGTGTTTTTGCTGCAATCTGCACATCTAATACCGTACATTTATTTTGAGAAACTTGGCCTGAAAGATAAGGGTAGCTCCTAAAATAATTCAATATTTGAACTTTACAGCCATTTATTTCCCAAGGCTTGAGTAATTTATCAAATGTACTGGTTTCAATAGAATGTGTCGTTTATAAGCTATCGAAAAAGTATCACTTTAGCGTCCTTAACGTCGTAAAATTCTTACAATTACCAGTTTATGACGTAGAGGTGGAATATTTTTGAAAAAATCAAAAGTCTAATAACTCAAAAACGGTAAGAATTAGGATAAGGGTTCCCGTAGTAAAATCAGTCAAAAATGATGTCTACTTTAACCCCTCAAAGGGAATAGGTCGACTTAACCAGTAACCCTGTATATGTGTTCTTTTCCTTTTCAGGTTTACATTCTCAGACATGCCATTTCTGTTTCATTGGTGGAAGGACAGGGACATTACAGGTAACAAAAATAATGAACTTTCAGTATTACTTTATAATATGTACAACAGGGCTGGCCTATTCCTTGGCCAACGAATTAGCTGTGCCATACAACGTGGCAATGCTGCCAGCGTTCTGGGCACAGTTCCCGTTGACAGCGATGTGGACGTATTCTTTGACGCCCTATGAATGTTTTCTCTTTCATTTATTTATTGATATTTTTTTTCCTGTACATATTACGAGTAGGTTTTTATTTATAGTTGGTAATTAAATTATATTTAAGATTTATTCAGTTTAAAAAAATGTATAACATAAAAATAATAATAAAAAAATAATGATGTTCTCGTCTTGCTAACGGCGAGTACTTGCACAGGCACAACCTAGCTAGTAGCCAGAATTATCCACCAGCAACTTGCTCTGAAGTTATATAGTTAAGCTCTAGGAACATAAAGGGCTAGTGAAGGACACCGTTAATTTTAGTCAGTACAAGTCTGACAGTCCCTCCCGCCCCGCCCGGGGTGGGAGGCCTTATTTGATGAATTTAACCCAAAAAAAAAATCCTGACGTAGTAGTGATAGACAGATCAGCGCGCCGCGCAATGATAATCGATGTTACCATCCCGCATGACGAGAACCTCGTGAAAGCCGAGAAAGATAAACAAATCAAATATCTTGACTTGGCACGCGAGGTTGTTCGATTCCCACCCAGCACAAATGTTTGTGTGATGAGCACGATCATTTGTTCTGTGTCTGGGTGTAATTTATCTATAATATGTATGTATTTAGAAATATATAAGTATGTTTATGAGTTGTCTAGTACCCACAACACAAGCTCAGCTTAGCTTGGGACTAGATGGCGTTGTGTGATAGTTGTGGAATATTATTATTGTACCCATCGTCTCATCTTTCAGTGAAGCGCATGGTATACCAGCTCCTCCGCCAGGGGCGCCTGTACTTCGTGGGGGGAGGTTGGAGCATGAGTGATGAAGCCACCACCAGCTACCACGCTATCATTGACCATTTCACTTATAGTTTGAGGTAAGTATGTGATTTTTTTTTAGGTGGTAAAATCATCAAATGAGTCCCGATAACCCGGGTTCCTTCGGATGCCGTTTACGTTCCGGGGCCATGGTAACCAGGGTTAAGAAAAACCCGCGACCCCAGCAGGCATTTAGCGCGAAACACGACGCGCCACCGACCGGGGCTTTACCTTTGCTTTACGGGGCTTACCCATTACTCACCGTCCGCAAGCCCGCTCCGCGGCTGTGCCCTCTGCTGATCAGAGGGACACGCGTTGGAGCGTCCACACGACAGGCTATTCGCATACGGGCAAAGAGACCCCTCAGGCACACACGACAGTGCCTAAGGAAGAGTTTTTGCATCCCAGGGTGCACCGGCCCGAAAAACTGGTCTACCGGGGGGACCGGACGTATGAGGTATGGACTTTACATTACAAACAGATTATCACCCCTCCACCAGTTCTTTCCATCCGTTCGTGAGCGGCTGGCTAGGACGTGGCTGGAGGTGGATCACTGTGTTGCCCAATTTCTCACGGGACATCGTCATCTGCCTAGCTTTATCCAACTATATTGGGGTCGGCTTCCAGTCAAACCAGATTCAGCTGGATGTAAGTTTTTTACATGGAGCGACTGCCTGTCGGACCTCCACAACCCAGTAACTGGGTAATACGATACCCCATGGTAAGACTGGTTGTCAGACTTTAGAGCTTCTGACCAACAGTAACGACTGTCAAAGATCTACAAATGACAGCCGGGACCAACAGCTTTACGTGCTTTTCGACGCACGGAGGAAACTCGCTATGACAGATGGTCACCCATCCACAGACCAACCTCGGCATACGCAGCTTACCCCGGAAGATCGGCCTGTGCGGCTGTAATTATTTAGCCACAAGCTCCTCACATGAAAACAATTTACTGTAAAAGTACGAGGGGGACGGGGTACTGCGTTGTGATTGACTAACTCAAGGTCTGTTCTGTCTCAAGGTATGTTTACGACTCACAGAGTGGTCGAAATAATACGGATATAAGACTTTTTTGCGTAATGTTTCGACAGACATCGGTCGCCTGTTATTAGAAGTCTAGTAATATATTATGTACTAGCTGTGCCCGCGACTTCGTTCGCGTGGATGTCGGAAATTACCAATGTATTTTTTTGTGCGAAGCGTCGGGTAAAAAGGTCTCCCTCCAAAATCCCACCGTATCCCATCGTATCCCATCTTATCCCATCTTATCCCATCTTATCCCATCTTATCCCATCTATCCCATCTTATCCCATCTTATCCCATCTTATCCCATCTTATCCCATCTTATCCCATCTTATCCCATCTTATCCCATCTTATCCCATCTTATCCCATCTTATCCCATCTTATCCCATCTTATCCCATCTTATCCCATCTTATCCCATCTTATCCCATCTTATCCCATCTTATCCATATCCTCTATCCCGTCCTGTTCCGTCCTGTCTCGTCCTGTCCCGTACTGTCCCGTCCTTGTCCCGTCCAGTCCCGTCCTGTCCCGAGCTGTCCCGTCCTGTCCGTCCTGTCCCGTCCTGTCCCGCCCTGTCCCGTCCCTCTCCCATTCTGTCCCGTCCTGTCCCGTCCTATCCTGTCCTGTCCCGTTCTGTCCCGTCCTGTCCCGTCCTGTCCCATCCTATCCCGTCCTATCCCGTCCTGTCCGTCCTGTCCCGTCCTGTCGCGTCCTATCCCATCCTATCCCATTCTATCCCATCCTATCCCATCCTATCCTATTCTATCCCATCCTATCCTATCCTATCCCATCCTATCATAATCATTAGATGAATTTTTATTTGAATATGTAGCAGAATCGAAGCTAGATCGCGCTATGAACTACGCGTCTTGGTGTGAACTGACCGTAATTTTACTTCTGAAACACTTTATATTCGAATAACTTTTGATAGACTGAACCGATTCCAATGAAACAAAAACTAAATTCCTCTCCAAGTTACGCTTAATCGTTGTGTATAAAAGTTATCTACATAAATTTCGTACATTTTACGTGATACCTGGACAAATAAACATACAAACAGACAAACAGACAAACAGACAAACAGACAAACAGACAAAAATTCTAAAAATGCTAGAAATGGGTTCTATTGGTTGTCCTTTAATACCCTGGCTAAATTTTTTGAGTTTTTTTTTAATGTACAAAAATAACTTTTCTACAGTTTTATTATATGTATAGATAATCGTTGCTATTGGCCTTGTTTTGTTCCGTCTCCTGCTTGCATGCCCTTGCCCATGCTTCTCAGGTAGTGCCGTTTTAAGTAATACCCTCTTTCGGCATAGACCGGTTAATTTTGCAGCCTCACTTTTAAGGAATTTTCTCATCGAGTGTTTATTTTTCCAGAAAAATCAACGCGACATTTCTAGAATGTGGACGACCCTTAGTTACTTGGCAGGCAGACGTTTTCGGACACTCTAGAGAGTTCGCCTCGCTGATGGCTCAGATGGGCTTTGACGGCCATTTCATCAACCCTATCAGCTTTGATGATGAACTGACTAGGATGAGGGCAAAGTCACTCGAGTTTGTGTGGAGAGGCAGCGATGATCTGGGTAAGATAACGTAGAGACTGTATACCAGAAATGGGAAGGCAAGATCTTTTATTGGTTATAAAATCATCAAATGTGTAACCCTTTTTTACGTCTTATTTTGAGTCACGAAAAGGTGGGCGGTCACGCGCAAGACCGCGACAGGATACCGCGACACAACGACGATATTATTACTAGACTCCGCATGCACGATCTAAGGAACAAAAACTATTCTGTCAACTCGCTGAGGTACTACATAAGCGAGGGTGATGGGGTACTGCGTTGTGATTGGCTAACTTCAAGTCTGTTCTGTCTCAAGGTATGTTTACGGCTCACAGGAGTGGTCGAAATAAGACGGATGTAACACTTTTTTTGCCTAATGTGTTGACAGACATCGGTCGCCTGTTATTAGGAGTCTAGTAATATATCGTCGTTGCCGCGACACCTGTCGCGCTCTCTCTCTTCTGATAGGCGGGGGTGCGCGTCGGAGACCTCGACACTACTTCTCTACCCTTAGGTCTCCTGTCGCGGTCTCGCGCGCCTTAGACTTTTTCTATGAAAGTGACCGAAATTCTGCGACTCACGACTCACTAAATTACGCTCGTTTGTCCTCACCCTTACCTTGATTGACCTAACTATTCCAGGTTCTGATTCTGATATCTACACCCACAAGCTGTTTGACGGCTACTGGACTCCTCCCGGATTCTGTTTCGGAGGCTTTTGTGACGATCCTCTCATCATCACCTCGGATTCCACCTTCAAGAATTTTGAGGAGAGGGTATGTTTGATAAGTTATTATTTTTAGTCTTTTTCAGGGCTCCGTAGTCAAATGGCAAAAAAAAACGGAACCCTTATACAACGTGTAATGCTAAAAGCGCAAAACCTCTCGTGAGGTAACTCAGCACATGTTACTGAACAATGTTTTGTTCTAAGACTTTTGGAAAATCGCAAAAAAAAATTTTTAGTTTGTAAATAAAGAACCGCTCGACCGATTTTCTGCAAACTTCACATAAATAATCTACTAAATAGTCCGAACATAGCCTTAACATTTGATTTGGATAGTTGAGCCCGTTCTTGAGTTATAAAGTTACAACGAAAAGTGGCATTGATTTTATATTATATTTATACGAGCACTCCGCCCGCGACTTCGTCCGCGTGATTTTCGAACTTGGCTTTTGTGAATTTTTACTTCCAGCCACATTCTATAAGGGATACCTTTCGAAAATCTAAATCAATATTAAACAAAATTTCTATCTACTCGCAGTATCCCGTCTTGGGTACCTACGTTCTTAAAATAATACTCTTAAGGGGTTGAATTTCGCACGATCCTCACTTAGTGAGAACCTATATCTAAAGTAGAACCTCCTGTAAAATTTGAGACCACTAACTATCAATACATCAATCCCGTTTTAACTATCACTTACGACTTGAGACTCCTAGCACTTGTAGTAACAAAGTTTCATACAAACTATCAACCCCAAAAACAACCCCTTGGGGGTCGAATTTCACAAAATCCCGTCTTTAGTATCACTTACGTCCAACAAAGAATCCATATGTAAAAAATTAAATCTCAAAACTATCAATCCCAAAAACAACCCCTTAGGGGTCGAGTTTCACAAAAATTTTACCTTGTTGAGCTTTTACGTCTTAAAAAGAACCCGCATACAAGATTTGAGACGCCCAGCACTTGTAGTAACAAAGTTTCATACAAACTATCGACCCCAAAAACAAACCCCTCAGGGGTCGGATTTCGCAAAATCCCGTCATTGTGAGCATCTACGTTCTAAAAAGACACCCCATGCAAAATTTGGAATTCCTAGCACCTGCAGTAGCGAAGTTTCATACAAACTATCAACCCCAAAAACAACCCCTTAGGGGCCGAATTTCGCAAAATCCGTTCTTAGTGCTCACCTACGTGGTATAAGGAAGGCTTATGCCAAATTTCAAGTTTCTATGCCCAGCGGTTTGGGCTGTGCGTTGTCAGATCAGTCAGTCAGTTTTTGAATTTTATATATATAGATATAAGATAGATTAAGAAAAACGGTACTTAAAACTTACAAAAACAGGTTTTTCTCAGAAATAATCATTTTTGAGTATTTTATATTTTAAAAAGTCTTACAAGCTCCCTCTTGTGGTCTACATTCTCAACAAGCACAACAGAGGCTCAGTAGCGGAATTACAAATGAATATAAACTTATTCTTGTGAACCTAGCGTTCAAAATCATTTAAGAAACACTTTATAATATCCCTTTAAAAAGATATACACCATAATTTAATGCTAATAAGACTCATTCTAGCTAAAGCTTCTGAAGTCCTACTAATTCAAAAAAGACCGCTCAAAGGAATATGGACATAAATTCTATACTGTTAAGATTCAACATTGCTTATGCGTCCTCAGTTCTGTCTCAAAATGGTTTCCATTATGGCGTCTCCTAGAGCCACCACGCATGGCGCGTATTTGACAGTTAGACAGGCAAAGGTAATATGAGACCTTAGTCATTCAGCCTAGTTATTTCTTAAGTAATTTTAAATATATTTAGTATAGTAAGTCAAAATAATGTTATTTTAATATCTAGTTACAAAAAAGAACAAAAAAACGCGGAAAATTGTAGAAGTAAGATTTGAGATAATATATTCTTCTCTTTTGTTTGATCGCAAAATCGGTATTGCTATCTTTACCTTAAAATCGTTAAATGGGCGGTACTAAAATGACAGATGAATTGGAAACCCAATGAGATATAGGAATTACAGTTGAGGAAATTTCCTCCTTCTCGCACTAACAGAAAAATTTCATAAGTGAATTTCCTGAACTAAACCCTAAATTAAATAAAAACTAAAACGGTTTACTAAAAAACAAAAAATACGTGGCGAAACCTTATTAAAATACCTTAATTTAAACTAAAAATGTTCAAACAAAAGTATTAGAATAAAGAGAAATAATTCCTAAAGTGTGCCATCCTCCATCGCTGCAAGCAAAGTTTTCTGTCAATTTTGTACTAGTTTCAATTTAGGAGGGTATATTTGGGAGGTCCATGCTACTCGTGACTCGGTGCGCTAGGAGCCGATCTAAAGTTCCTCGCATATGTAGTAATAATGTTATCGTACAGGTACTTCCTTTTAATTTCAAGTAAACCATAATAATTATGAGTCAGAACGGCAAGGAATAATTCTTGATCGGCGTA
>CM052983.1:0-242580 GCA_028554685.1 Agrotis ipsilon | reverse complement strand
ATCAATTAAAACCTACTAAAAACGGTTGTGTTTGCAGATTTAACTTGCCACGCAACTTCACCTCGCTGTGTGGCGTCCACAGCGAGCTTTGATAGCCCCTTCACCACTGACTTGCACATAGCGTTATGTAGCCACACGCTCAAGCTTTCCCACAGTTTTGCTTGCGCAAGCCAGTTTTGTCCACTAAACCCGTGCTTGTGGTTAGTAAACTGTATCCTAGCGTAAACACCACAGCGCGGAGCGTGATGTCTGCACAGTTAGAACTGTAGTGAAAGCGTGCGAGTATGGTATAATAATGCCGTCCGTGTACGGTTTTTCTAGAGAAACTTGCGCAGTTAGAACTGTGGAGGAAGTTGAGCGTATGGTAGGCGCATTACTCACCATCTGTCATTGACAAGAGAGCAATGTCATGATACTTCGAAGGAGGCTTGTTAAATCTGGATGAACGATGATGTCCTGACGTTGTAACAACCCCAGGATTTCTGGAAGGTCCGAGCGCCGGTGTATGCCAGGGCTATGTACTTCACGGAACCTCCTGGTGGATTAGAGATTGAGAAAGATAAGAAAGATATTAAGAAGATCATTTTTGTTATTATCAGTGTGTATTATGTTTCTGTATGTTGCAAACGCTGCAAATTTGATACCTTACAAACGGTAAGAACAACCTAATCCAAATTTGCAGCGTTTACTATTTTTCTCCCTTGTTATTAACAAATTGCATTGTTTTTTAAAATAAACAATGTTCCGTATGTTGTTATCGCTGCAAATTCGATACACGTTACAAAACGGTTAAGAACACCCTATTCCAATTTGCAGCGTGTTACTCATTTTTCTCCCCTTGTTATTAAACAAATGCAATTTGTTTTTTTAAAAATAAACAATGTTCCGTATGTTTTTAATGATGCAAATTCGATACAGTTACAAAACTGTAAGAACAACCTAATTCCCAATTTGCAGCGTGTTACTATTTTTCTCCCCTTGTTATTCACAAATTGCATTGTTTTTTAAAATAAACAATGTTCCGTATGTTGTTAATCGCTGCAAATTTCGATCACGTTACAAACCGGTAAGAACAACCTAATTCCAAATTTGCAGGTGCGTGTTACTAATTTTTTGGCAATTTATTAACGAAAACACTTTTTACCCCTTTTCAACCCTTTCCGTACAACCCCAGAACGGCTGGGCAAAATCACCCGTAAGTTATTTTATCCTTCTTTAGAACCCCTTAAAGGACATGGCTAACCCATGGCCCAGGCGGCCACGGGCCTGATACGTCAAAAACGAGCTAATAATATTTGAAATTCATATATATTCAATTGTTCGCAACAGTATGTGGAAATAAATCAATTATTAAGAGTATTGTTATGATTATTTTATTTTGGCTAGAATCCATAAGCTGTCAGGAAATAACTAGTGTGCAATTGTTGGAAATAAAATGGTAATAAATAATCTTACTCTCCATGCATAATAATTGTTTTGTCCCATATTTAGATAGTAGAATCAATTAAAAAAAAATATGATATTGTAGTTTTCACGAAAACTAAAGCATGAGGAAACTTACTTAACGTAGCATGTCTTCCATTAACTAAGGAATAGATTAATGGTTTGTCCTATGTAATGGAAACATTGGTCTTCTTTTTAAATCAAGTCACACATGAGCAATCACATATATAGACATAATATTTGGTAGGTGTATTTAAGGTAGCATTATTAATATTTCTTTAAAATACTCAAGCCAATGGGGGGGGGGTTGGGGGGGGGGGGGGGGGGGGGGGGCGAGTTTGTTCGGTTTAACGTGCTGTTCCGTTACCCTTTTTTGTTGTGGTAAAATTATCACTTGAGTCCCCCCTCCCCCCCCCCCCTCCCCCCCCCCCCCCCATTGCAAACGTGATGGACTGTCAGACTCGTATCGGACTGAGTGCACGGTGTCCTTCAATAGTCTTTACTTCCGGGATAAGGTATTCCTTAGTCCCGCCCTCAGACCAACAAAAAAAGAAAGACGGCGCGCCGCGAACACATAAGTTGAAGCCACGAACCGTGCTCCTGCAAGTACCCTAACCGCTCACGCACACACCTACACTAAAACCATGCTCATCCGCTCTTAGTTCAGTCACGAGTCCGTCAAGTACTTAGATTAAAACATAGAATTATGTCTTCCGTGTAGTGAAAAGTTACAAAAACAACAGCAAATCACATAAAGTCTCACGGAATCACTTTCACTTGTAAGCACATGAAATACTAGATGTTCTATTAATCAACTGTGAATTTTAGTTACTGGAACAAAAAAACCTCAACGAACGAAAGCAGTGACCTACATTGTGAGGGTTGCCATAAGACGATTTTAAAATTTTTCCCCATTCGGTTAATAATGGGTTATATAAATATGAGTGCAGGTAAGGAGCATAAGGCAATTTAATAAATGTGTCATTGAAAATACTTAAATATAGATTTCACTTCCACTTGATTGTCAAACTGGCTGGTATCCTGCAACTCACGCCGATGTCGCGTATTTTGCGTGATTTCCCACTTTTGCCGAAACAAGAAACAATTGCACTAACATAATCTAAAAGCAGCAATTTAAAAAAATCGTTTTCTTACCATTTATTTCTAAAGGTATTACTTTTTCTTTAGAGTCAGGGATTTGTTTATGGTGGTATTTTTGGATTTAATAAGTTGATTGAAAATATAATTTTTTTTTTTGGAGTAAGTCCTTCGCAACAATTGAGGCACAATACCATACTTAACAATATCTTATTCGTATATTCAATATATATAATGTATTTACTATGTTCCTACCCTCAAATATCCCCAGATTATAGGAAAAAAATTACACATGGTAACCCATCGATACACACAAGATAACAAGGTGGCTTCACTTTTGATGTTCGCGGCGCGCCGTCTTTCTTTTTTTGTTGGCTGAGGCCCGCACCCCGGAAAAAAAAAAAAAAAAAAAAAAAAAAAAGGGAAAAAAAAAAAAGAAAAAAACCCCCCCCCCCTTTTTTTTTTTTTTTCCCCCCCCCCCCCCCCCCCACCCCCCCCCCCAAAAACAAAAACCCCCCCCCCCTTCTACATTCCCCCCCCTCTCCTCCCCCCGGCATGGTCCGGATTCTGACAACAAACAACAGGGGGCAACGAGTCGCTCATTACTCGTCGCCCGCATGCCCATTTTCTTTTGTCGCTGTTTCCAGTCTAGAGGAACTTTTTTACTGAAAACAGCAAATGGTCTTACATCACTGCTTATCCTCAAAAAAAAAGGTCGTAATATACTACTAGCACGCATTTTTTCTATACTTATCCTGTGTTTAATTAAAAGACTCGCGATGGGAATGTTAATTGAAGTTTGGATATAAAGAAAACGAGAACACAACTATTCTGTACCTTCTGCTTAACATCATGGGGACAAGTGGTGTGTATAAGTAATTTATACATACTTAAAAAATATAAATCACACATCTCGTTGTTTCCTTCCTTGCCCTCTCCCACCCATATAGCCTATAATCGCAATAGATATCATCTAATCTTTGTAGCAAATTCACCATATCTTTTTTACTCATTTTGTCCGTGAAACAAAAATAATATATAGAAAATATACCACACTTCGCATAAATAAGTTTAAATATTATATTAGTACATGTGCTAAGGGTTTTATTTCCAGTTTTCTGTCACAAGACATTTCTGTCACAACTGACATGACATTTTAAAGTCATTCATGATAAAATTACTTTGTGCAATCATATGTTATTGTGGCTCGCATCGTGAATTTATTCTTGCTATTTAGTTGTTTCGACTGACGCCTATTTTATGGACTCTGCATTTTCATTGTGTCTCTACTGACTCTCTATCTGCTATAAGTGATCTACTAAAAGCCCTCTGCTTACTCGTACTCTGAACTGCTCTCTGACCCCTGCTTGCACGGGCTCGAATCTCCTAATACTCGGACTTTGGACAACTTATTTTGAATATCAATAATGGAAACCAACGCTTGCATTCATTGTTGGAATAAGGACGTTTCGCATAAGAAGCCATCTAGCAGATTCGAATGAAATTCGATCTCTTCTAAGACGTTAGATTTCTTCGAGATTGGTTAGTCTTAGTATTTTTAGAAGTTTTCTGAGGACTGCTTACCAAAATATTTATTCATCCTTATTAAAAATGTTAATCTTATTATTTAGGTCACTGCATCTGATCATTTACTTTAAACTTTCGGTACTCGGGGGGCTTGTCCAAGGAGATGGCGATTGTAGACCGGGACGTAGGTATCACACCGGATCAACTAGGGATGGATGAAATGGGGACAGGTCACCGGAACAACTTATGACCCACTGTTGCACTTAAGTTTAAGGGGAAAATATTGAAATCCATGATGAGACCTGTCGTATTGTGGATCGGAATGCTGGGCTGTGAAAAAGATGGATGAGAAACGATTGCATGTAGCGGGAGATGAGGATGTTAAGATGGATGTGTGGCGTGGAAAGACTGGATAAAACAAAAACTCGAAGAATTTTTTCAATTCGAACCACTAGTTCCTGACATTTGTTTGTTTGCAAACGAAAAAACTCTTCAGCTTTACGCTTTCCTTCACCATTATATTCACTTAGCATGTCTTTATGTTAATATCTCGTCCCCACGAGTTTTAGAGTAATAAACCTATTAGGCTATTAAATAAACTTAATCCTTTACCGTATACTTTGTTTTATTCTTGGCCTTGCTAACCAACTTGTATGGAACGATATCCATCTCCTTCAGCAAGTTACTAATTATTTTTGGGTTTTAGGCTTAATTGAACTGGACTATTGCTGACGCTCTTTGAGGCCGCTGACACAACGCGCCGTAAGACCCGGGCATGGTCCATGGTCGGACAGCGAGCTGCCCTTTACTCGCAGCCCGCATGCCCGCCCGCCTCGGTGGCGTAGATCGATCGTGTCCGACGCCTTGGGCGTCTACCACTTCGGCGTGAGCGAGGGGTGAACGCTGTCCCTCTCGCTCCGCGTCCCGGCCTCTTTCTAGGCGTACATCAGCATCAGAAGGAGGCGACCGCTTCCCACTCCTCTCGTCTCTCCCTCGCCCCGCGCATGGCCTCGACAATGCCGGGTGTCGAGAGTCGTGTCGCCTATCTCCCGCGTGAGGACACGGCGGTGCTCTGACCAAGCAGGGCAGTCCTTGGCACCGTAATGTTCCACCGAGTGACACTATACCTTGGGGTCTCAGACAGGAGTGACCAGATTACTTCTAGTCCAGCGTGCTGCAAGGCGAGATATAGAAAAATACGAACATATCATTAATATTTTTTAAAAAGAAAATGAATTTATGAGTCCTATACAAGGATCGGGTAGACTTGCGTGCGCAGCAGTAGAACTATCTATGGCTGATGAGGTGCCTCCACACAACCAATCAGCTGAATGACACCTCGTCTCCATATCCTCACAGTGCCTTCAAGAAATGGAAACGTTACTTTACTTTTAGTCAACTTTTCTTGTCTATGGGCTATGTAGGTCCACCGTGGATATAAGTAAGTACAAGTCAGACAGTACCTCCTGCTCTGCCCCTGGTGGAGGACTGATTTGACGATTATAGCCACGATAAAAAAAATGCTGCCATAATTAAAATAAATAAATAAGGTATTCTGACAGCATAAATAGCGGACCGCACGAAAAAGCTATGGAGAGGGCTATGCTCGGTGTTTCTCTACGTGATCGAATACGAAATGAGGAGATCCGTAGACGAACTAAAGTCACCGATATAGCCCACCGGATTACCAAGCCGAAGTGGCAATGGACAGGCCATAAATCGGTGGTGGCAAAATTACTAGAGTGAAGACCACGGACTAGCAAGCGCAGCATAGGACGTCACCAACAAGATGGAAGACGACCTATAAAGGTCGCCAAAAGACGCTGGATGCAGGTCGCTTCAACCGGTATATGTGGAGATCTAAAGGGGCAAGGCGATGTTCAGCAGTGGACGTCCTATGGCTGAGATGATATGCGTACGAAAAGAGGCGGAAACCTTACCATATGAGGGTACTGTCCTTTTCGGCGTCCATGCCCCCCGCCACACTTAAGATGACCGTTGGCGTGTACCCATAGCAACTGCGTTCGTCGTCCAAGTATCTCTGGACACCACCAAAAGTATTGCAGGATATGGCTCCGCCAATAAATATTCTAGGCATTCTGGAAAAGAATTGAGATTTTAATTTTCACTCACACTCAAATCTGTATGGTTCTTTCTTCAAAAGACCGTCTCAGACACCTGCATGGTCCTCGCTGAACAAAACAATGTCTGGACTTTAAAAGAGACTGTGACCTCTGAGTTCGTTTCGGATGTTTCTTCTCAGAGTAGTCAGGTACGAAACACCGGCCTCATCTAGTTTTAAAAATGTTGGTTGTGACGTGTAAAAGTGTTTTTATAACCAACTAACAAAATAAATATCATTTATCAGATTAAGTCTTGCTTGCTGGGACAATAGATGGGTGACTGTCTATCATAGCGAGTTGCCACCGTGCCTCGGAAAGCACGTAAAGCCGTTGGTCCCGGCTGTCATTTGTAGATCTTTGACAGTCGTTACTTTAGTCGAAACTCTAAAAGTCTGACAACCAATTTATCATGGGGTATCGTATTATCTAGTTACTGGGTTGTGGAGGTTCTGATAGTCGTCGCTCCATGTAAAATACTGATACTCACCTGCATCTGGTTCGACTGGAAGCCGACCACAATATAGTTGGGAAAAGGCAGGCAGATGATAGATTACGTAATAATTATCATTTCAGTCGATGCAGTCCACTAATCACACAAACAGTCCAGACATTACTCTAATAGTGATTAGTTTTTTGCGTTATCTTCTTATAGAATGTTTTATTTATATATTAAATAAAATGCAAATTAACTGTTTTAAGAAAAGAGTTATTAAATAAAAAAGTTTTCTGGTGCTGAATCAAGATTCCAATTGAATTAGTAATAATTACTCTAATAGTCCGATAATATTATAAACATGGAAGTCGTTGTGTATGTGTGTCACGTACGTGTGTGCTTGTAACTCTTTCATGCAAAAACTACTGAAGAGATTTGGATGAAAGGTAAACTTTCAGATAGTTTATAACCCGACTAACACATAGGATAGTTTCTATCCCAATTTTATGTACCCGTGGATACTTTTCAACTAAGTCTTAGTTAAAACAAAGGCATACTCACTGTCACGAGCTATTCTTCCAGTTTTGAAAATAAATGCAGTCCAAATCGATCGACTAGAATGTTACTGAAATACAAAAAAAAAAACGTCTTTGACAAAGTATAAGCCCCCTTCGTACACTAGGCAACGCAAATCTTCGATACCTTACGACTTTGTCATCCATTGACGAGTGCGTGTTTACGAACCTCTATGGATTGTATTGCAATAGTCGCCTGGATACCGAAATCGTGAGGTATCGGAAACTTGCCTCGCCTTGTGAACGAATGGGCCTTAGAGTACATACAGTCAAACGGCCCGTTCACGGACTTTGGTCTAAGCGAGATGAGACGGGAGGCGCAAATAAATTACTTTGTAATAGCTACGGTTAGCGCAGCGGCTGAGCGATTTGGACTGCCTGCGCTGCGTGTTGCGGGTTCAATTCCCGAAAGGAAAGAAATATTTGTATGATCTACAAGTAGTTGTTTTCGCGTCTGGGTGTTTGTGTATGTGAGTTTATATGTTTGTAAACGCACCCACGACACAGTAGATTCCTAAAGTGGGGCAACGTGTTTTTTTATAATTTTAGCGGATTCGCCAGTGGTAGCGACATCATGGCGTGTTTCAAACATTCCACCGCTCACAGCGGCCAATTGAGTTATTACAGTTTCATTTTTTTTTACATGATAAAATCATCAGACGCCCCCGGGCAGGGCGGGAAGGACTGTCAGACTTGTACTGACTAAAATCCAACGGTGTCCTTCAATAGCCCTTTATGTTCCGGGGACACGTTTGATGGTATAAGTCCCGCGACCCCGGACAGTTCATATTTGGGATGCAAAGTATCTCCGTCGGCATTTCCGTATCCCTAAGTTGCATGCAAATAAGAACTGTAATTACTGTTGATTCTTCTTCTCTTTACCGCATTGTAAAATGCCGCCCGGCCCGGCAGGTTGGTCTGAATCGTACCTTAGGCTGCAGTTCCACTGATTCTGAATCACATGGAGCAGTGGAATGCGACGTGATGGTAGGCCACCAAGTCGTCTGCACGTACTGTAGGTTCCTAACTACTGACGAGGCCCACATAAAAAAATGTTATAACAATTATGTTTACCTTGTATCATTCACCAATTCACAATCACTACAGCAAACGATAGGAACATTTCCATTGTAAGAACACATCTGAAAATAAACAAATAGGGACATAAAAATTAAAAAAAAATACCAGAAACCTAACAATGTCCCGACGCCTATAACCTTGTGGTCTTCAGTGAAGAGTGAATATGTTAATTCTAGTCAAGCGTGCTTCACCGTCGACCACATAGTCTTCGATTACTATCAGGCGAGATAGTTGGTCAAACGCGAACGTTTCGTTAAATTCCAAAAAAATCTTCAAGGAATATTGAAGGAAATAGATTGTAGTCAGTACGAGTCTAACAGTCCGTCCTTTTTTTTTTGGCGTGGTAAATTCATCAAATGAGTCCTCCCACCCAGGGCAAGCGAGAGGGACTATCAGTGTACGGCCGAACCGCACATCAGCATTTTATTATGAATAGTCTAATCATCAGTTTACGCGCTAACACCAAACGACCCAAATTGCATAGAACTTAGTACGTGATCACTCAGATCGCAACTTGTACTGACTAAAATTCACGGTGTCCTTCAGTAGCCCTTTACGGTCCGGGTTCAAGGTAATTCGTGATCCTGCGACCGTAACAGTCCCTCTTGTGATAATGATAATGTCTTTTACCACAAAAACAGGCGTTAAAAGTGTTCAAAAAGTGTATTATTAATTTCTATAATGTTTTTTGTCAATGAGGATGTTGAGATGGATGTGTGGAGTGACAAGAATGGATAAAGTAAGGAATACGTTTATAAGAGGAAGTTTGAAAGTGACGCCTGTTACAGAAAAAAATTAAGGAAAGTCGTCTGTCATGGTATGGACATGTGATGAAGAGGAATGACACTCATTTGACTAAAAGAGTGATGAGTATGAATGTTGATGGACGGAGAGGAAGAGGAAGGCCAAAGAAAAGATGGATGGAATGTTAAGAATGATATGAAATAAAAAGTAGTAAATGATACTATGACGTCTGATAGGGGAGAATGGAAGAAAAAAACGTGTTGCAACGACCACTAGTAAAATGGGATAAGGGCAGGAAGATGATGAATGTTTTTGTCATTTAAAAACTCTTTACTTGGGGATGTTTACTCCTATTCTTCAAGTACTGGACGTACTGCATGCATTTGTGAATATCTGCGCATGTGCCCTTCACGCCATCGTCAGTTATGCATTCTGAGCCTGAAAAAAAAAGGTGCGATTAGACATAAAGCATGGACTGAGCAATAAATGTTTCTATACTAGTATTATGGTCGCGGGACTTATTCCATCACCGTGACCCCGGAACATAAAGGGCTATTGAAGGACACCGTTGGATTTTAGTCAGTCAGACAGTCCCTCCCGCCCTGCCCGGGTGGCAGGACTCATTTGATGATTTAACCAAGTAAAAAAGAAACTAATATTATAAAGCTGAAGTTTGTTTGAATGTGCTAATCTCAGGAACTACTGGTAAGTTTTATGCCACCTACTTCCAAAATAATTTATGACCAAGAAATTCCTAGAATTTTATTAATCTTGGGTTAGAGTTTCGTACCGAATTAGCAATATTTGTATTAATTTATATATTTTCCGGTTCTCGAAAACGGCTAACGATTTGATGAAATTTAAAATACGACCAAGGGGGGCGGGCTCCCTTTTTAGTAAATCCAAGTATCTAACTAGGTATTATGGTTCAAAACTATAATGATGTTATGATTACATAGTAAGTAACGTTTACCTATCAAAAACGGATAGACACAGACGTGCGGACAGCGAAGTCTTACTAATATTAATAATATTTGGGCACGGATCTCATACAATAAAACATTATTTTAGAACAAATAAAAAACCACTTACCTACCTTCTAACAACTCATCATATTCGTAAATAATATCACAGAAAACACCAAATAATCCTAAACATAAAACTATGATGAAAAAATTAAAACACATTTTATCAAAACACTAATTAATAAGCCATACGTCTGGTTTCCAACCAGTTTTGACAGTCACTAAAAAAATATTTAAACGAATTCTAATTCTTTGTTATGTTAAGAATTAACATAACAAAAATGCTGTTAACATTCGGTAATCGATTGATTAATTGTAATCTTAGTATTAATGTGAGTAAATCAATATTTTAGGTACCCACTTACACAGTTATTAATGTACACGAAGATAGTTCCATAGCAAATCTATGTACGTCATTTTAGTAATGAAAATACACAAAAAAGTGTAAAATTACTTTTGAATTAAAAGTTAATAAATTTAAAAACCCCGACACAAAAATCAAGTTCCCTTTAAAAAAATATAAAAATACGTCGCGTTGGGGGACTGCTCCAAATTATTTATCATCTCCTGTTTTTTTGCAGTCCCCCCTCTTTTTCCATCGGGGGTTAAAAAGGAAAACGGTGACTTTGTTTCTTATTAATTGACTTTTTGCTACTGACTTCCGATAATTTTTTTCATTCAAAGTAATTTTGCTTTAATTTTAAGTTTCTATTTTACTCTTTCTAATGGTTACAACTACAAGGCTAATATATTGTTGTGTGATTGTGTAAATAATGCATAGATATACGATGATATCAATCGCCTTTGATTTGCTGTTTATTGAAGAGTTCTATCAATTTCTCGAGAAACTTATCAAGGTACCTAATTTTTTTTCTTTATTTTTTAGCGTTTTTAAATCATCAAATGAGTCTTTCCACCCAGGGCAGATCGGGAGCGACTATCAGACTGATACTGTCTAAAATCCACGGTGTCCTTCAATAGCCCTTTACGTTCAGGGGTCAATGTATATGTCACAAAAAATAAATTGCTTTTTCATACAAAATCAAAAATTGATCGGGCTTATCAGTATGAAAAATCTTCTTTTTTTTTGCGAATTTCCAAAAGTCTTAGAACAAACATTGTTCAGTAACATGGGCTGAGTTACCCCACGAGAGGATAGAATAAACATAATCATGTACGTCATACCATTTCTTGAAGTTTAAACGAGGTAAATGTCAAATATTTATGCGGTAAAAAAAATGCGGAAACTCCTAGATCATTGAACGATAAATTTTATCGAATTCTAAACTGGTTTTAAAATAATTAAACCTATCTATTCATCATCCTTTTTTAATGATACTTATACTTTTCAATTTAAAAAAAAAACATTGAGTTGGTAGATGTCACAAGTCTTCGAATTTTGGTTCTAGGACATGCCGGTTTCCTCACGATGTTTTCCTTCACCGTTTTGAGAGCAGTGGTGATGAAATGAATTACACAAAATGCGCTTGTCTTTTTTTTTGGCATAATGTCATCAAATGAATCCTGCCAGTCAGGGCAGGACGGGAGGGACTGTCAGACTTGTATTGACTAAAATCTACGGTGGCCTTCAAAAGTCCGTTATGTTCCGGGCCTGGTTACTAAATTTGATAGTCCCGCTCTGACAGGCTTTGGCCCTTCCGTCAAATTGCTGCCAGCTCTGTGGAACACGACGCGCCGTCGACCCGGGCATTTTCCATGATCAGACAGCGAGTCACCCATCACTCGCCGTCCGTATGCACAATGCGCCTGCTTGGGTTTGAATCTCGAACCTCTACAACTAATAAGTAAGGGGGGCAATTCCCGGTTTTAGAGATGGTGTCGAACTCGACAAAAATTTCTAATGACGTCATTTTTCCGACAAATTTTACTGAACTCAAACGTAAGCCTTCGACAAATGGACAAATTTGACGAAAAAATGACGTCATTAGAATTTTTTGTCGACACCATCTCTAAAACCGAGAATTAGCCCCCTGGGCCGATACGGCTGGGCCACGAAATTTCTAAATAATATTACTATTAATTATAGGTGAAGCATTACTCAAGTAATTAACAAATAATGACGTCTTTATAGTTTAGAGAACGTGCCAATAATATTTGCCCAAGACAAATGAAGTTTTTCGTAATAATGACCGCAGAAAGACAAATATAAAGCTATCCAAGTGCGTGTTCTATTAGATGCGTCCACACAGAGCGAGCAGCCCCGCGAGGCATTTGCCGCGCGAGGTAAACTGCCTTGCGAGGCTACTTGCTTTGTATGGACGCAGCTAATCGCGCACGATAGTCTCTGTACCATTATCTGTGATGTCTATTGTATTTAATAATATTCCACAACTATCACACAACGCCATCAAGTCCCAAGCTAAGCAGAGCTTGTGTTATGGGTACTAGACAACTGATAAACATACTTGTATATTACTAAATACATACGTACTATAGATAAATTACACCCAAACACAGAACAAATGATCATGCTCATCACACAAACATTTGTCCTGGGTGGGAATCGAACTCACGACCTCCGGCGTAGCAGTCAGGGTCACTAACCGACCAACAGTCCAGTTTTTTTTACGTGGTAAAATCATCCTATAAGTCCTTCTGCCTAGGGCGAGATGGGAGGGACTGTCAGGCTTGTACTGACTAAAATCAACGATGAGTCTTCAATAGACCTTTACATTCCAGGCCCACGGTTACCAGGTGAGACAGTCCCGCGACCCCGGCAGGCTTTGGCCCTCTTAGGGGGCCCCGTCAGATTACTGACAGCTCTTTGAGGCGCGCTTATAACACAACGCGCCGTCGACGCGGTCATGGTACATGTTCGGACGGCGAGTCACCCATAAATAACTTGCTGCCCGCGCATGCCTGCGCCTACGGTGGCCAGAGATCGTCTGCCGACGTCTGTCACCGTGGGTGTGTACCACTGAGGCTGTGGTGGAGGGAGGACGCTATCTACTCCCTCACTCGGCCCGCCTCCTCCTTCGTGAGCTGACTGCTTCTCATAAGGAGGCAACCGCTTCCCACTACGTGTGGTAGGTACTTAATGATATGTAATTATTCAAAACTTAGTAATAATCATTAATCTTTTATTTACCGCCAATAAACCAGTTTTTGATAAGTCAACGACTCTACTTTTCCGGTTTTAAAGTAATTTCAATAAATTAAATTAAATGGGTCGGTTTTTAGGCCATATTACGACTCTAAGAGTGTCAGCATGATGACGATACCCCCCTCTAGAGGGCCAAAGCCTGCCGGGACGCGGGACTTATCTAATTATCGACTTGGTGTGCGAAGAAGGGACTAATTTTTTTCATGAAAATTGTCAATTTAAATTGGCAAAGTTCCAGTTTACTTTACATCTCAAATACTGAAAACTCGTGCTAAGGGTACAGTACCCCTAGCACGAGTTTTCACTATTTTACTTTACAGAGTCTTTCCAGTATTTACAGCGTTTCTTGTATGAAAAAATGGAACAGCGCCTCTGGTGTGCGAAAAAGGAACTAATTTTTACCTTGCAAATTGACAATTTCAAATTGTCAAAGTTCCAGTTTACGTCTCAAATACTGAAAAACTCGTGCTAAGGGTACTGGTCTTATTGTAGTAGGTAATTAGGTGCGTTCACACAGAGCGAGCTGCCTCGTAAGGCATTTGCCACGCGAAGCAGGTCGGTTAGTGTGGACATGTCTCGGCCGAGAAAAACGTGCGCCGCTGCCGCTGGCGATCGACCGGGCGCCCGAGCCATCCAGTGTTGGCTTTATTGGTTTTGCTCACGTATTTGTTTTGCTCGCGTATGTTGTTTCGTTTGCTCGGTCGAGAAACGATAGACGTGTCCACACAGAACAAGCAGCGTCTCGTGGCAGTTTCGTCGCTCGGAAAATGCCTCGCGAAGCTGCTCGTTCTGTGTGGACGCACCTATTGACTATTTGTGTACACATAGGATTGTGTTACCTAAATGAAGGACTGGTATCCGCTACTCAACGTCATAACCGCGTTTTTTGCGTTCCTCATCATAGGCTTCAAAATATTGTTGAAGAGTAGCAATGAAAATTATATCAATAATGTGAAAATGATCTCCTATAGTACAAGTAACAATATAAAAATGATAAAACACGTATGCAGTTTTTATTTTACAAAATCTTATAATTAGAAGAGAATCGCATAATTTATTTACGTTGGCAACTCGAGTGTCTGTATTGTCAATGTCAAATGTCAATACGACAATGACATAAACAAATTGATAAAATGACGTGGAGATGAGGTTATGATTTGTAGAAAAATATATGTTTTAACAGAAACAGACGCGATAAGATAGTTTAAAATAATATTAAATAGCTGAAAAGCACAAAATGATCGAGATCACAGATACTCAGAGTAAGTATTTGCTTTTTATGTCATAATTCCGAGGTTTGAGACTTTTACGTTCTTTTAATTACTAAAAAAAGATTTATTTATATTAATACGATTCTTCAGACATATTTTTGATTACTATCTACATCTTTACGTTGTTCCCTCATAGTTAGAGGTTAAATGACAACAGTAAATGATGAAATACAATGAAAATCACCTTACGAAATTACTCATTGTTTTTCAAACCCATAATGACGTTTTAGAGTCAACGTCTGCATAGGACTGTAGAAGGAGACATTCTGGATCATGAATTTTATATTCATATTGCATAAACATTGGAAACATTATGTGGAAACATGAACTTTCAGTAATTACTAGGTGTTGCTTTCATCGCCCACATATAGCTTAAAAATTATCCCACGGGAACATAAAATCACGATAAAAACTATCCCATTTGTTAATCCAGGTTATAATCTATCTGTATACCAAGTTTCATCCAAATCCGTTCAGTAGTTTTTGCGTGAAAGAGTAACAAACATCCATCCAAACAAAATTTCATGTATAAAATATTAGTTGGATAGTAATGATACTTGCATGGATTTTCCTCAACAAAATATTGTGAATGCTATCATAATTATTGATAAATTTATAATCTTAAATTAATAATTGAAGTATGATAGACTTTTGTTATCATCTTAATTTTCAAAATTATCAGCTGTTGGATACGGTTGTCATTTGTAGATTTTTGAAAGTTGTTACTGTTAGTAAAAAAAAATCAGCTGCATCTGGTTTGACTGGCTGCCAACCCCAACATAGTTGGAAAAAGGCAGACAGATGATCAATATTTATTTCAAAGTCAAATCATTTATTTCAATTAGGTCAACAAAGAGGCACTTTTAAATTATACTCGCATAATTATAATTAAGAAAATGGGATAGGATGGGATTGATTCTACACCCACGCATGTTGATTACGAAATAAAAATTATTTTAGATATGTTTGCCGAGAATTGAATTTGTTCTAAGAATGTCCATGGAATTTCTTGCCCGTTCTTTTCCATAGAGATCTAAACCTTGGAATGGGCATAGACAATACTTTCACAGTTAGTATGCCTTGTGGATTGTAGCATCGATTTTTCAATCAAATGGCCCTAATTGGTGAAGTCTAAGGTTCATTAGAAACATCAGTGCTTTGCCGGAATATCAACACTAAATTGTATTTTTTTTTTAAATTACAGAAATAGGCGTAGGCCTGGCCGGGTTTGGCATGACTTTCCTCTTTCTGGGAGTGCTGCTATTATTTGATAAAGGGTTACTGGCAATTGGAAATGTAAGTATTTGTGTAAATTTAATTTCATGATTAGTTATCAACCATTACCCTTTTTTTTATTGTGGTAAAATCATTAACCATTACAATTTTTTTTTTTAATCATGGTAAAATCATCAAATGAGAACCAGGGCGGGAGGGACTGTCAGACTTGTACTGACTAAAATCCCACAGTGTCCTTCATTAGCCCTTTTACATTCTATTGTCCAGTAATAAGATGAGTCTCCAGGAGGCGTTGTCTCTCTAGAGTCTCCGTTATTATGCTGACGGTCTTTGAGGCGCGCATGGAACACAACGCGCTGTCGGCTAGGGAATAGTCCATTGTCGGGCGGCGAGTTGCCCATTACTCGCCGCCCGCATGCCCGCGATCAACCGTACACAGACAGAACATCTTCAAATGCATCATTCCACCCTGGGTGGAGCGGGAGGGACTGTCAGACTCTTATTAAATAAAAGCACACCAAATTCAAAGTAAAATAACCCTGGACTTCTATGAACATTAGCAAACCACAAAAAAAATTTAAAGCAGTAAGGATCTGGTCTAAGTATTGCTTAAAGGCGCTCCCTCACCGGGAGCATTCGCGTGTAATGTAACATTATATAGATTCGACTTTGAGCATTACATTACAATACTACCTCCCTGACTCACGAGCATTCGCGTACATTTACACGATTGTCTTCTGACTGATCAAATGCTCAAATCGGTAACGTTACATTACAGGTGAATGCTCGAGGTGAGGGAGCGCCTTAACATTTTGCTGAAGAGGTCCTATTTCACGCTGCCATAGGATAAACAATAATATTGTCTTTTTTTGTTTGTTCTTTTTAAAACATAAACACCGTTTTTTCTCCTCAGATCCTATTCATCAGCGGACTAGCATGTGTCATAGGTCTCCAGAGGACGTTCTTCTTCTTCTTCCAACGGCATAAGATCAAGGCATCTGTGGCGTTCTTCGGAGGTATCACCATCGTACTCCTTGGCTGGCCCATGATTGGCATGATTGCTGAGATCTATGGGTTCTTACTGCTGTTCCGGTAAGTTGGCTTACTATATGAACGACTTCAGTCTTTTGCTGTCTATCTTTTTAAACCCTGACGGAAAAAGAGGGGTGTTACCTACCAAGAACTGTCAAATTTCTTTAATAGATTATCTTTCTTTAAGAGATTGACTTTATCACAATAGTGGAAGGTTGATATTTGCTTGGTAAAATTTGACAAATTTGGGTAGGTTGGCGTCTGTACTTTAGTTTTGCTGCTCCGAACACAGCACGCCACTATACGGGTTGCTCGGATTTTCGCTATGACCGCGGTAATTTTCGCTACCAGTGGCGTCTCGTGGCGTGTCTCAAACTTTTCTATAACTCCCGCTAGGTGGCCGCCGTCGCGCTAGGTGTGCAATTACAGTGGCAACGGGGCGGGCACCGGAATTCGCTGGCGGATAACGCAAATACTTACATCAGTTTTTGACTGAGGTGCACCAAGTTCGGGTGAGGCGGTTGAGCGGAAATCTAGTCTATTTCGTGACCCGCTATCCGTTCCCGCCACCAACCGGGTAATACGTCCACATCGCGAAGGCAACGCCACCACCGGCGGCCGGTATCAACACCACATGACGATATCAACTGCGGGCGCCTAGCCACAACGCAACCACATCGACATTATGTTGCTACCACAACGCAACTACAAAAAGTCGCCGCGACACTATTTACACGTAACCTTGACCACATTTTGTCGCTGCCACGTGATGTGGTTGTGGTACGTGTGAATACACGCTTAGACGCGTTAAAGTTGTAGTTTCGACCTTGTCTATAAAAATATTTATTTTTTAATGATGAAATCATTTTTAGCACAAAAATCATACTATAGTGTAAAAGAATTTTTGAATGACTCCCTGTGATTATTTGTATGAATAAATTGAACTAATAATTAATGTATAAATATATTAATGTATAATAATAATGAAATAATGAATGGATAATTATAATGTAAATGATGTAATTAGTAAATTTTTTATAATTTTAAAATTGAAATAATTTAATTTATATAATTAGTTAATGAATAAAATAATTTGTACCTAACATTATTTGCACGCCCTGAGAAAGGCAGACATGTCATGACCCCACCCTTATTTAAGATCTTGCATGCATGTTTTATTTTAATTCTGTATGTATACACATGTTTAAGCAAATAAAATTTCTATTCTATTCTATTCTATTCTATTAATCATAATTATATTTTTGTCTACAGAGGATTCCTGCCAGCAGCAATCAACTTCTTAAGAATGGTGCCAGTACTAGGATCACTGCTCAGTCTACCTATCATAAGAGGGGTGAGTTTATAAACGTATTTATGGTGTAATTTATCTATAATATGTAGGTATTTAGAAATATATAAGTATGTTTATCTATACTAGATGGCGTTGTGTGATAGTTGTGGGAATATTATTATTATTATTAACAATTTTCATCATATCCGTAAACATGGCCCTTATTTTGTTTTTTTTTTAATGTTGTAAAAAACATCAAGTGTATCCCCCCACCTAGGGCAGGGCAGGAGGGACTGTCAGACTTGTGCTGACTAAAATTGACGTCACGGTTAACGCAGTGGCTGAGCGATTGGACTGCTGCGCTGCGTTGTCGCGGGTTCGATTCCCGCACGAAGCAAATACGTGTATGATCTACAAGTAGTTGTTCCGGGTGTGGGTTGTTTATGTATGTGAGTTTATATGTTTGTAAACGCACCCACGATACAGGAGAAAATCCTAATGTGGGGCAACGTTTTAAAAAAAACAAAAACTAGCCCTTCAATAGCCCTATACGTTCCGGGGTCACGGTCATTTGTTAGTCCCGCGACCCCGGCAGGCTTTGGCCCTCTAAGGGGGGGACACCCCCTTTCCCGTCTCATCATATTGCCGACAGCTCTTTGAGACGTCAAAGGTACACGACACGCCATCGACCCGGGCGTGGTCCATGGTAGGACAGCGAGTCGCCCATTACTCGCCGTCTGCATTCCCGCAGAGATGTCTGACAGTCCCATACACCACCAGGACTCACTACACCTTTTGGTATAGTGGTCAGTGACCCTGACTGCTATGCCGGAGGTCGTGGGTTCGATTCTCATCCAGGACAAATGTTTGTGTGATGAGCACGATTTTTTCTGTGTTTGGGTGTAATTTATCTATAATATTTGTGTATTTGGATATATATAAGTATGTTTATCAGTTGTCTAGTACCCATAACACAAGCTCTACTTAGCTTGGGACTAGATGACGTTGTGTGATAGTTGTGGAATATTATTATTATTTTAAGAACTAAAACCAAAAAGTACATAGTACATTATATACCCATTTTTATTTACCTTCCAGATCGTTGACAGGATAGCAGGCGACAACGGACGGAACATGGTATGATCCTAGTGCGTGCATATACATAAATTATGTAAAATTGCATATACTTTATTAATGTAGCATAAAAACTATTATGAAATGAGTGTACGTGAAGTGAGTGTTGCCAGTGTAAATTATTGTCCTACATTTATTTTTAATCTGTGTGTGTTGGGGAGGTTTCGTTCGGGAATTGTGATTTTTGCCAGCAAAAATAAAATTATAATCTATTTAGTTCGTCAGTTAGAATATTTAAAAACTAGACACGTATTTTTTTTAAATCTATGAATATTGACAAAGAGAAAACGCTTCCAAATTCGGGAGTGGGGGCTTGTGACGTCATGGCGCTTGTAAAATTGTACCGACCGAGTGACGTTTTGTAATTTTTAGAAGCGTTGTATCTTCGTCAATTTTGGTTTACGTAACGCAAGAAAAAATACAGGTCTAATATTTTTTGATAATGTAACTTTTGGTCTAATTACATTTTTTCAGTTAAATAGACAATTTTTTTTTAAATAAATATTTGATGATCATGTATATTTTTCATAATTTATGTGTTACTAATACATCAATAACTTAAATATCAGAAATTATTTAAAATAATTAATCTATGAGTAAAAAAAATTAAAATAAAATGTAGAATGTTCCACATATAGTTTTATGAAAGTATTTAATTTCCAATTGATTAAAATTCCAGTTGATCTTATTTATTTGAAGTAATTATAATAATATTTTATATAACCTAACAATTCTAACACTAATTTCCATATTTAAATGAATAATATAAGTATATCTAGACTCAAAAATCTTCATGATGGGTTGGGGGACTGGCTTATCAGTTACCCGCAGCCCTGGAACGTAAATGCCTATTGAAATATACCGAGGATTTTTATCAGTAGAAGTCTGACAGTACCTCCCGTCCTGCCCCGGATGGCAGGACTAATTTAATGATTTTTTCGACGTAAAAAAAAAGTTGATGTCATTTCCCGAGAATTGAACCCACCCACACACACTCGGCTGGGATTTGTATCTGTGTAATATATAATGTGTAAACGAATGAATAGATTTTGATGCGGTTTTACTATTAAGTCGAATATCCGAATATTATTCCAACTGATTTTGAAAATTCTTTTACGACTGATTAAAAGTCGACTGTCAATCAGTTACAAGTTTTAAGAAAGCAAAACTGGTGTGGACAAATCTATACTAATAATATAAAGCTATAGAGTTTGTTTGTTTGGTTGTACGCGCTTATCTCAGGAACTACTGGTTCGAATACGAAAAATATTTTTGTGGTAATTCGTTAGTCAAGGCGACCCCTTTGGCTCTCCGTAGAGAGGTCCGTCATAATGCTGACACTCTTTGAGGCACGCGTTGAACACAACGCACCGTCGATTTGGGCATGGTCCGTGATGGGACAGCGAGACGCCCATTACTCGCCGCCCGCACTTACGTTGGCCGGAGATCGTCTTGCGACGTCCGTTGCTATGGGCGTATCACTGCGGCTGGGGTGGAGGGAGAACGCTGTCTTCTCCCTCACGCTTCGCACCTCCTCTTTCGCGAGCATTACTGCTTCGCAGAAAAGAGGCTACCGCTTCCCCACCTCCGTCTCGCCCCGCAGCATGGCCTCAACCAATGCCGGGCGCGAGAGGTCTCCGCCCTATCGCCGTCGTGAGGACACAGTGCTGCTCTGTCCAAGCAGGGCAACCTACATTAACAAAAAAGATAGTTTTATCCTGATTTTGTGTTCCCGTTGGGATACATTTGAGTTGGAGCGGGTGGAAATCGCAGGCTAGTACATAATTTTTTCAAGTTGTCCATAAAAAAGTGTCAATAAGGAATCATCATCATCTCAGCCATAGGACGTCCACTGCTGAACATAGGCCTCCCCTTTTGATCTCCACATGTACCGGTTGGAAGCGACCTGCATCCAGCGTCTTCCGGCGACCTTCATAAGGTCGTCTGTCCACCTTGTTGGTGGACGTCCTACGCTGCGCTTGCTAGTCCGTGGTCTCCACACTCTCCACTCTAGCACTTTCGACCCCATCGGCCATCTGCTCTGCGACGCCATATGGCCTGCCCATTGCACTTCAGCTGTGCTAATCCGGTTGGGATATATCGGTGACTTTAGTTCGTCTTCGGATCTCTCCTCATTTCGGATTCGATCACGCAGAGAAACACCGAGCATAGCCCGCTGAGCGACTTTGAGCTTTGAGATGAGGCCGATAGTGAAAGACCCATAAGGAATGCATGACTATAACTTTTGTGCCATTTTCCTTTCTTGGTTTAATCTATATGGCACGTTTGAGCGATAGCACTTTCGCCCCGACGACGCCGACGCCCCGTATCGTGTTCGATCCTCCGCGCGAAAACAAATATTTGTATGATCTACAAGTAGTTGTTCCAGGTCTGGGTGTTTGTGTATGTGAGTTTTATGTTTTGTTAACGCACCCACGATACAGGAGTAATACTATGTAGGGTTATGTTTAAATAACGGACCGCATATTTTCCATCTAATTGTTTTAAATTATCCGTGAAAAGGGGTGGGTTTGAAGAATTGGCCCTGTCGGTCGCCCGCCATTAATTTTTTTCAGACTCGCGGTACACAAAGATAGTATTTGTAGATATAGGAACATTTAGACGAACAGATAATACATATATTAGACCCTTAATGTCATAAAGCATGAGGGTGGTTATCAGAGTTATTTTCCAAAAAAGTCTAAAACGCACCTTGGAGAAATAAAATCAAAGTCGGGTGACCGTTAGAGCCAAAATGGGCGGATGACCGTTAGTGCCAACCTCAACTAAAATATTCAAAAACCGAAACTTCGATAATATCCATTGATATTCTGCTGTTAGAATTGGGTAATTTACTGATAAAGAAATTCAAAACTCTGTTTAGTCCGTCCAGATATTGAAAATAATTGAACACGTATTTTGCTTTTTCAGAATATTGACAAAGATTAAAAACGCTTTTGCGAAAGAGAGTGGGGCTGTGACGTCAAAACGTTTGCAAAAATTATACGACCGGACTGGCATTGTTGGATTTTTATAGGCGTTGTATTTCGTCAATTTTGATTTACGTAGCCAAAAAGAAAAATACGGTTAAATATTTTGTAATCTATTTTTGGGACTTATTATATTTTGAAGTGTAAAAGAGGCATTAGTGACAATTCAGTTTTCAAACCTATAGTTTCCTAGCCTCAGAAAGCTGGACAAAAAAAAAAATATTTCTTACAGTTGGAAAAAATGTCTCGAAGTTGTTTAAAAGTAAATTATGAATGTTGTGATGTGAATTCTATTTTGGTTTGTTAAAAAGATTTAATAAAAATCATTTTCGTTTCAAGAAGCCTAATCAATTAATTGTTTATGAAAACTCCATGTCGCGTGTTTGTCACTAAACTGAAAACTGGACAACGTTACAGCAGGGGCCCAACTTTTTTAGATTTTTTTTCGCGACGTCCTAGGTAGTTGAATCAAGCGTGAATAATAAAAACAATAATACCTTAAGTCAGCACGGTTTTCAGATTTGAGACGTAAAGTAAACTGGCACTTTGACGAATTCAAAATGACAATTTTCAAGGAAAAAATGATTCCTTCTTCGCACACCAGTGGCGCTGCTCCATATTTTCATACAAGAAGAAAACGCTTGTTGTAAAATACTGGAAAACTCTTGTAAAGTAAAATAGTGAAAACTCGTTGCTGGGGTAATGTTCCAAATTCCACGAAATCAGAGCACGTGACTTGGATTTGTAGCATTGAAAAGAGATCAATGTGATATCATTCTTCTTTACTGGTGGAATAATTTATAATATAGAGTCTTAGTTCCACGCAATATCAATCCGGAGGATGGTCGACCCTAGCGTCTCACGACGACGCTCAGAGGGATATGAGTATCTAATATCGAGCATTCGTACTGCCTTTGTATTTGCCAATGAAACAGAATAAATGTAAATGTTATCTATAATCAATACTCTAACGCTCTTGAGGCCAATCACTCCTCAACTTAGGGCCCTCATAACGGGTATCAAGCCATGCGAGTTCAGTGGACAGCAGATGGTCAGGGCCGTTCGTGACTATCAATTTAGCCAATAGCCTGCTGGGCGTCGCGACGCACATTTTGGGAACCCTGCCCTGGCTAGAGTTCTAGGTGTGAGGGATAGTAAATACCTACAAAGTAAAAGAATCGATCGGAATATAAAGTGTAGTTTTTCTATTGATTTTATAAATAGACTAACTTCTGAAAGTCAGAACCTCCAAATGTAACCCACAAATTGGGTGGGTCGGTACTTGAGTTACTCGCGAGAAATGCAAATTGTAATATACTTAATGTAATTTATTCTTTAGATAAATACATTGTATTCTTTACGACGTACGGCCACGAAATTTATAATTCAATAATAAATAATGGTCCTTTGTTTTTGACAAGCTCTCGGCTATTAATAGACGAGATTTGACGCCTCTTGTGAGTATCACGAACATCGAGAGACGAACACAGTGATCCGAGACAGGTAGTACAGCAAGTTAGTCTAGTCTGACCAAACTCTTTCCCACACTGGAATTAAATTACAGCCCTTCCGGCCCACCAATCACGATTTGACACATTTTGCGACATAACCGTTAAAGACTCAAGATAGCCAAATTGACGGTCGTTGATTGGTTTGCAGATAAAGATCCAAGAGTCATTGAGCTATTACTACGTATAGAGGAAGACACCACGGATCACCACTGTGTACCATCCAGGTGAGTGAAAGCGCGCCTAGTTCATTCAAATTGTTTGGACAGCTCTGTGGCGTGGCTCTAGGCGGCAATCGCAGACACTCATCTCCGGGTATTGGGGACGAAACGTCTAGGTGGTGGTTGTCGCGCAAACGATCATTGCGGCGTCATACCTCATACGGAAAGTTGTAGAAAGATAAAATGAATCTAGAGCGCATATGACCGCGATGACAGCGATCATTCTGATAATAGAAGTAGATAAATGTCAAGCATGTTTGAGCTAGGGTGCGTGTCTAGGTATAGGATACAGTGTTTAGGTGTAATAATTAAATTAATAATTTGTTAAATTTCTTACACACTTGTCCAACACCAGGCACTACTCATCAGGAATCAAAGTCTTATAGAGTCTAGTTGAGACAAGCTTATAGACCTGGAGATCGTAAATAAGAAGGCATCGAAACATGGTCATCCGTAGAAGTTTATGATAGGTGCACAACAGTACTTTCGCGTCCCTATCGGAAATTAATCCTCCCCTTTCGTTGTTACACTTGTAGAAACCTTTCACGAACAAAATTTGAATTTGTTATTTATTTATATTAGAAAAATTGAATCAAAATTGATTTTCAAGCCAATACTTGCGTAGGCCCGTACTAGTATCACCCATTTGGACCCAGGGGAGGGGTAGGAAAAGTGGAATGGGATGGGTTAAAAGATATAGGAACGTAGTTGCACCCTACCGGGGTAGTACTCAGTGAAGAAACTTACAATTGGTGCAAGGAATGATGTCGTGAATGCGGACGAAAACGACTATATAACATACAGAATCCGGCAGGGGTGACGAAACGGTAACTCTGTGCGCGCTAACCAGGCAAGAGATGGGGTCAAATAAAGAGTGAGATAGCCAGTCGCGAAGGCGGCCAGGAAGTAGGGACAGGAAGCTCGTACTTAGTATTTACCAACCTGGAAGGAGCATGGAAAGCGCGTGACGGTTGGGGGAAGGTACAAGAATGTCTAACGTGAGCTTGTCTAAGCATTGAAGTTTGGTGAATAACGCCACGCAATACAAAACTGCGACGCCTAGAGTACAAAGGCAAAACCTACGATGATAGGAGTCGCGGATCGACATGAGCCGCGAAACGGTCCCGTCAAAAACAGAATGAGGTAGCAACGGCAACAAACACTCGACAGCTGTAAAAGAAAAAATGGAAAAGCTTCGGAAGGACACATCAGAAGCCAAATAAAGAGAAATGGCTAGATGCATGACACGAGCCTTAAATGACGTAAGTTGTGAAAAAGGTCAACTGTACCAAACGGCAGGAGAAAAGAAGAACGTGGCAATGACCTTACAAGTCAACTACGTGCAAAAACGGAGATGCCAGAACACGTTGCAAGAAAAAGGGCTGACGTTTCCAGACGTGACTGTACAGCACGCTAAAATGATCACTGAATTATTAAATAGCATGGCGTCATCAGGATGCAAAAGTACAAAGAGGAAAATAGACTATCAGCGGAAACAACCAACAGGACTAACAAAAACAGATCACGGAAAAAAAACGCTGTAACATACAAAAAGAGGACGAAAAAATGGACAGGGGAGAGGGGTTTGGGAGAAAGGAAGGAAGGAGGGAGGAGAGTTAAGAAATAAAGGGATGTGTGCATGTAATGGAAATAGGGGGGTGTAGGGGAAATTAAGTACAAAAAATAACAAAAAAGTGTTCGCTAAATTGGGGAGAAGGTGTTTATTATAAAATAATCAACGACGATAAGAAAGGAAGAGAGATGAAGGAAAAGAGCGAAGGAAAAAAAAAAAGGGAGGGGAAAAGAGAAAGGAGCACTTTAGGGGGAAGAAGAAGCAGACGGGGAAGGCGAGAAAAAAAAGGGGGGCGGGGGGGGGGGGGGGGGGGAAGGAGGGGGCGTTGGGGGATGGGAAATAGGCAAGGTCACACACCCACCCACACCACCCGGGGAGGGAGCACACCACCGGGAGGAGGCAGAAGACCAACACCCAGACCCAAACACAACGAAGGGAGGAGAAAGAAAGAAGGAGAAGAAGAAGGGGGGGAAGAAGGGGGGCGAAAGGGAAGAAGGAGAAGGGAGGAGGAGGAGAGGTAAGAGAGAGGAGTGGGGGAAAAGAAGAAGGAGGGAAAGGAAGAAAAGTAAAGGAAGGGGGAAGGAGGGGAGTGGGATGGAAGGGGGTTGAAAGCGCAGAAAAGATTTTATGGTTGGTTTTGGTGTGGTGAAATGATTAATAAAATAAGAATAATAAAAAAAGAGTAGTAAGTAAGATATTAAACAACATACTTCAAAAACAAACACAGAAAAAAACGTTAAAATAACTTGGTATTCGAAAGTCAGGCCCAGCAAAAAAAGTAAATGAAAATAAAAATAAAACAACAAAAGGCCGTTATTTTACAGTTTCTTGTATATTTTTTAAGTCGATTCCTTCAATTATTAAAAACCTTGTACGGACCTTCTCCTCACACTTGCTGCCCGGTTTTTACGTGACCGTTAAAGAACGACTATTCCAAATGTCTTTTTAGTTTTTTTTTTTTTATTTTGTTGGTTAATAAAAACACAAAACAGCTGATGAGACATTTTCTTTAAAATTTTCTTCCTCCGAAGAAAGAAAAAAAACGGAGAGAGGCAAAAGGAAATGAATCGAGAGGAGATTAGAGGGGGAAAAGCGATGGAAATGGTGGAATGGCGGAGTGTGGAGCTAGCGAGTTGGAGTAGCCGCGAAGTGTTGTATCCTCAAAAAGATTTCCTTAGCGACAGTCAGGGTTTTTTGTTTATCTTTCTAAACAGTGGCGTTGTAGCTAGCCGGGGCCCCGTATCAAAAACTGTTGGGGGCCCATCTAATCAAGTTTTGCGGAAATAAGGACAATAGCATATGACTCGTGTACTAATTGCTATACTAATGTCATTACAGCATTTTGAACGGAGCTAAAAAAAATGAGAATCCAGACCCTTAGCACGACTTTTCAGTAAAGAGACGTAAAGTAAACTGGAAACTTTGACAATTTCAAATTTACAATTTTCAAGGAAAAAATTAGTTCCTTCTTCGGACGACACCAGAGGCGCTATTCCATTTTTCCTTGAAAATTGACAATTTGAAAAGCCTGGTAAAAAAAGTCCAGTTTACTTCTAGTCTCAACCCCCCACAACACTGAAAACTAGTGCTAAGTGTACAGATCGACTACTCTAGGTATTTAGAAAAACCCTGTAAATGAGTATAATATATTTTTTATATCCTGCGGGGTCCTTGGACACTTGGGCGGCCCCGCATATGATACGCGATAGTGATGCCACTCCCAAATTACAAATAATGGGAAACACGGACATTGCCCCCCCCCAAAGGGGTTTGGATCGATCAGTTTAGGTAGTTATTAAAATGGTAATTGCTGGTCGAATTAGGAATCTCCATTTGAGATAATAAATAAATTGACGAAAAAAATGAAATTTAGTCTATTAAAAACACTCAGTCTAGAAATGACAAATTAGGTTAGGTTACTTTTTTCCTGTAAAAAATGTCTTGGAATTGTAAAAAAATTGTGTAATAAAAATTAAAATCTGTAACACAATTGACCAATGGAAAAATAAAAACCTATAATCACCCCATCATTTATAATATAATAACCCATCGCATTTTAAAGAACAGCTATATAAATACGTCCAACGCAAGATGAGAGGTGAAGGTGAACTTCACCTTCCCCCTAATTGTGAAATATCCGGGGGTTATAGATTAGGTTGGCGGCACCCAGTCGTACCGCCGCACATAGTCCACACCACCCCCCCCCCCCCCGCCCGCCCCCCCTCTCCGGGCGAGACACACGTTTATGACGCGGTAAACGTCGCTATTTTTACAGAAAAAACGCCACACAAAAGATTACCCGCGTTCAAAAATACATGAGCAAAATTATTGTGATGAATAAAATACTAGATAAAAATATTATGTGAAATAGATTATTTTTTGAGTAATTGTTTATTTTATTCTGTGTGCTGAATTCGGACGCGTGTGAAAGAGACTAAAAGGAACGAGTTGTCTAATTTCCCCGATTTTTCTTGTTATAACGATGGCAAAGGCAGAGTGAATTTGATTTTTATTTGTGTAGGTATTTTAAAAGTGTGTTGTTGTTAGCTAGTGTTGGCTTTGTCATTAGCTTAAATGTAAGTATTTTTTAAGTATATGTTTTATATTTAATAATCCAAATCGTTATCAGTTTATCAAATATGAAGAAGGGTATGCGGGAAAGTGAGGAGGACAGACCAGATAAATAGGGGGGAAGCTGATATGAAGTAGAATCTACAGAAAGAAAGGGGGTGGGGGAAGGGGGAGTTGTGGTTTTAATTTGATAAAAAAAAAAGTAGGGTGAAGGGGGGAAGGGAAAGAAGAGGTTTTGATCAAGTGTAGGTAAGTGGGGAGGATGGGGAAGAGGGGTAGATCGAATGGAAGGACAAAAGGCAGCCCAGGGGACAATAATAAGGGAGGTGAGTCTGCCCCAAAGAACCCATAGAAAACGCAGAACGTATATGAAAAAGAAATCTGGCAGCACCGAAGTCAGAATTAAAAACTTACCTACCTAGATCATACAAGCACTGGACAAAACAGAAATAACAACGGCGCAATCCCTCCTGCAGGTAGCTTCCGCATCTCCTAAACACATCAAGAGTAAGCACGAGACCTAAAAGGCCCTAAAAGACAAATAATGAACATAGGAGCGAGCAGCGCTCAAACAGGAGCGCCAGTGCAAGAGGGCGCCGGTCATACGGGTCCATCGGGTCCGGGGCATAGATATAGTACCAAAAAAGAAGTGCTGCAGGGAGACGAGAGATCATCAACGGGAGTGGTGGGCTAGACCACCCGGTTAAACTGCGAGGAGGGGAGTGGTAAAGCTAGGAGCAAAGACGGACGAGACGGGCAAAGAAACGGAAACCAACGGCAAGGACATCAAGGATAAAGAGGAATGGTCTGGGCGCCGCGAGGGGACGAGAGCGAGAGCACAGTGCAGAGGGTCCTAGAGTGGCCCTAGGTCAACGCGAGTAGGACGGAGGATGGCAGAGGGCCGGCCGGGGAGGGGCAGGGCGACCACGCAGACGGGGAGGCCTTGAGATGGACCAACCGGACACTAGGAAGCGTCCATGCGGAGGCGGGCGACCTGTGAGCCGAGGCGCGGGGCGCCGGCGGGCCCAGGGGGGTCGGGCGCGGGCGCAGCGACGGTGAATATTTAGACCGCCCCCCCCCCCCCCATCCCCCCCACTCCCCTCCTCCCCCCCCCCCCCCCCCTCCGGGCGGAAAGTGACTCTTCAATTGCGTTCCTGCGTCTGGCCACTCCCCGCCCCTCGTCCCCTCGTGCCCCACCGCTTTTTTCTTTTTTTTTTTTTTTTTTCCGAGTAAGGATGCCTCGCGCTCGCCCGCCGGGCGCAGAGGCGAAGTGAAGCGGGAAAGAGATAGACCCCCCCTCCTTCCCCTCCGGCCTCCCGGGTTTTTTTTGCCGGAGTCCGCACCGGCCGCGCTTTATTTTCTTCCCTCCCCGGCTAACGCTTTTCCCCTGGGTTGTTTGTGCCTCACACACGCGATCGTCCAACATGACCTACCACTGTGTTCCATTGCGGGCCACTTCTAATATGTCCCTTCACGACATTCCATAGCGCTTCAACATGGCCCTTCAAAGCGGTCCACCATGGCCCACCAGCGTCCCATCATAGCACTTCGAAGCGTTCCATCATAGCCCTTCGAAGCGTCCCATCATAGCCCTTCTTATCACCCCATCATGGCCCTCCGAAGCGTCTCATCACGGCCCTTCTAAGCGTAACATCATAGCCCTTCGAAGCGTCCCATCATAGCCCTTCGAAGCGTCTCATCGTAGCCCTTCGAAGCGTCCCATCATAGCCCTTCGAAGCGTCTCATCGTAGCCCTTCGAAGCGTCCCATCATAGCCCTTCGAAGCGTCCCAACATGACCCACCAGTGTCCCATCATACCCCTTCGAAGTGTCCCATCATAGCCCTTCTAAGCGTCCCATCATAGCCCTTCAAAGTGTCCCATCATAGCCCTTCTAAGCGTCCTAACATGGACCTTATAAGCATCCCATCATGGGCCTTCTAAGTGACCCATCATGACACTTCTAAGCATCACATCATAGCCCTTATAAGCGTTCCATCATAACTCTTCTAAGCGTCCTAAGATGGACCTTATAAGTGTCCCATCATGGACCTTCTAAGTGTCCCACTTCTGAGCGTCGCATCATAGACCTTACAATAAAACAATAGTTTGCTGCAAAAATGTCTATTTATTACAATAATATAATTATAATATTTACAAATAAGAGTAATAACTAAAATAAGCTACCTTTATATATTAACATTGCTTGTGTACTACATAAAATGCATTATTTAAGAAGTAATTACTTAATTCAAAACCATACACAATTATGTTACATATTATTACTAGCTTTTCTCCGTGGTTTCTCTCATTGAGATATATGTAATAAGTATAGAGACGACACCACGTATAAACACTGTGTTCCATCCAGGATGAGTGCGCGCGCACAAGTTCATTCAGTTGTTTGACAGCTCTGTGGCGGGCTCTAGGCGCGCGCACTCATCCTGGATGGGACACAGTGGCGATACGTGGTGTCGTCTCTGTACGTAGTAATAATAGTAGTAGTAATAGGTCAATGGTTTCTCTCGCATTTATATAAATACTAGCGACCCGTCCTGGCTTCGCACAGGATTATAGCATATGTTACTCAGGGTGAACAAAAAATATGATAAATGAAGAACCGCTCGACCGATTTTGTGCTAACTTAAGATAAACCATCTACTAAGTGGTCCGAACAAAGCCTAAACATTTGGTTTGGATAGGTGACCCCGTTCTTGTGTTATAAAATTACAACGAAAAGTGGCATTGATTTTTATATACAGGTTCTTTCTTTTAAATTGGCCAAAAGGGTGAAATCTGCATCCATAAGAGATACGGGAAATCTTTCTGAGGAACTCTTAGGTCTTTTTTGATGTTGACCATTTTTGCGTTTTTATTTTTTTGGTCAAGTGCGAGTTGTCCACTAGAATGAGTGAAAAACAAAAATGATTTCCCATTTTCCCCATACACTACTTTCACAGTATAATGTAGTATGGTATTTTATTATGGGGACGAGCTGCAGATATCAAATCTTTCTTTTTTCGGCAAAAGAAAATCCTATGACCGGGTCTAGAATCCTTATCAATTTCTGTACTAAAATCTAAGACCTAAATATAATCGAAGAAATGCGATAGTACTTACGCCAGCAGATCAACTAAAACGAATCTGTAAAATTTTACCAATCGAACTTTAATCTTACACTATTGTGGTAAGGTTGAAAATTTAATAAAGAATTTGACAGTTGAGGTAGGTTGGTATGCTGGTGTTTGTACTTTTAGGAACAACTCTACTTAACTCTACGGGATTTCGAAGTGTGATGGAGTTAGGCTAAGCGTATGCTGAGACGCAGGCAATGCAGCACAGCACAGTGCAAGGCAGGGCAGTTGAGGAGACATGTGCCCCCTCCGCATGCTGCGACGAATAGACGTACATGTTTTATAAACAAAGTTACCTAGCAACGAATGTATCCAGCATACACAACACACGCGTCGCGCAGGATTCTGTGCCGGCACTGCAACGAGACGCAGAGCAGGACAGACACATGTCTGCGTGGCATGTGCCTGCGCCGCAGCGTACGTAGTTCAATGACGTTCCATGCTTTACAAAATCTACTCTGCTCTGCGCTGTGTAGACCTACGTAACCTGCGTCTCAGCATACGCCTAGCCTTACAACAGGTAAAATATAAGTTACAGGAAACTGTGTCAAACTATCTGATGACCAAATTTCATGCAAATCGATTCAGCCGTCTTTGCGGGATTGAGAGTACTTAACAAACATACAAACTTTCACTTATATAGTGTTGTATTTATATTATTTAGTAAGTGACCGGGCCAACTTCGTACCGCTTCAAAAAGAACTTTTAAACCTTCCCTGGACTTCCCAAAATAATTCAAAACCAAAATCAGCCAAATCGGTCCAGCCGTTCTCGAGTTTTAGCGAGACTAACGAACAGCAAATATAATATGATTTTTGTAAAAATGATGATGAGAGCAGTGGTGGCTCAGTGGTATCGGTCCCGACTTACGAGTTGTAGGTCGTGGGTTCGAACCCAGCCTGGCGCATTACTTTGTGTAATTTCTTTCATCACCACTGCTCTCAAAACGGTGAAGGAAAACATCGTGAGGAAACCGCGGCATGTCCTAGAACCATCAAATTCGAAGACATGTGACATCTCCCAACCCGCACTGGGCCCGCGTGGTGGATTATGGCCCACTCCCTCTCACAAGAGAGGAGGCCTGTGTCCCAGCAGTGGGAACGTAATAGGCTGATGATGATGATGACTGTAAAAATATGATAATTATGTAGTATCAAATAACATGATTAAATATTGATAATTATTTACTTAATATTGCATAATATTATTATAATCAGGCTGTAATAAGGCTGAAATATTTTTTTTCAGGAACACAAAAATACTCCTAAGATTATCATACACTAAGTGCCCATTCGCACAATCAGCGCTTTTTTTTAGGCGTTAAAAAAGCGCTCAGTTTTAACAAAAAGGTAAATAGAACTTTAATGTCACTGCCGAGCACTTAAATTCAAATTCAGTTCGAAAAAACGCCGCGGTTTACAAACGATGACGTGTGGTTCGAAAGGGCTCTAAAAAAATGATATAATATACACTTGCACAGCCTGGAACATTTAATTACATTTTCAAGGCAGTCACATTTAAAGTTCGATTCCCACCCAGGACAAATGTTTCTGTGATGAGCATGATCATTTGTTCTATGTCTGGGTGTAATTTATCTATAATATGTTTGTATTTAGAAATATACAGAGTGTTTCTTTTAAATGGGCCAAAAGGGAGAAATCCTTATCCATCAGAGATACGGTGAAATTTTCTTAGGAACCTTTAGCTCTTTTTTGATGTTGACAATTTTGGCGTTTTTACTTTTTTGGTCAAGTGTGAGTTGTCCCCAAAAATGAGTAAAATTGACCAATATTTTTTTTAATGCCTTTCGATTCTGTTTCATGTAAGGATCATTTCATTGTATCGGAAGAAAAAAATCGGGACGGCGGAAGTTGGTCAAATTAAGCAAAATATTTTTTCATACAAATTGTATGAAGGAAAAAATTACAATTTTTTTAAAGATGTTTTTTGATTGAGTGTCATGTAAGGATCATTTCATTGTATGGGAAGGAAAATGTATGGGCAACAGAAGTGGGTCAAATCTGAGTACTAATAATACGTGTTTATGCTGTAAGAAGAAACATTACTGTATTTTTGACTAACTTCCATTGTCCAGACATTTTTCTTCCGATACAATGAAATGATCCTTATATGACACTAATTCAAAAAGTATCTTAAAAAAAATTGAATTTTTTTCGTTCAAACAATTTGTATGAAAAAATATTTTGCTAAATTTGACCAACTTCCGCCGTCCCGATTTTTTTCTTCCGATACAATGAAATGATCCTTACATGAAACAGAGTCGAATGGCATTAAAAAAAATTTGGTCAATTTTACTCATTTTTGGGGACAGCTCACACTTGATCAAAAAAGTAAAAACGCCAAAATTGTCAACATCAAAAAGGAGCTAAAGGTTCCTAAGAAAATTTTCTCGTATCTCTTATGGATAAGGATTTCTCCCTTTTGGCCCATTTAAAAGAAACACCCTGTATAAGTATGTTTATCAGTTGTCTAGTACTCATAACACAAGCTCTGCTTAGCTTGGGACCAGATGGCGTTGTGTGATAGTTGTGGAATATTATTTTTTTTTGCGAAAACAAAATTGAACAACTATTAACAATATCCATATTCTAAATCACTTTTAGTCCCTAGGGATAAATGAGCCATTTCAGTCCTTGAAAGTAGCTCTTTTTTATTAATGTGATAAAAAAGAATACTCTAAAAGAATATTGAATAAGGTGACAATAATATTTATCAATCAAATACAAAGAATAACATAATTTGAAACTTAATACTACTCAAACAAAGCTCAATTTTAAAGGAATTGTTCAGTATACAATCATTTTTAAACGAGGTTGTAATTATGTTAACTAATTTACTCTAATATAGGGTACATTTTGAAAGCTAGCAACATTGCAAATAGCTGTCAAATTATATGTAGTTTTTTCTTCTATAAACTATAGAAAGACATAGACCATCTTGTTACAAAAAAGTTAACACTTGTCACAATAAAGTTTAACTGCAAAACGACCCTTATCAACATCAAATGCCACTTTGCAGTTGACAGTTTTATTAGAAAAGTGTTTAAGGTGGAGCGTCAGTAGTAGCCCGCGAAATTTAAATTTTCATGTATTTTTTGCAATTTGCTTAACAGTGTCAAGTTATAACTTGATCAAAATATGATTCGCGACAATAACAAGTTTAGTTTTATATACAAGATCTAGCGGCCCGTCCCGGCTTCGCACGGGTGGAGGACCCGGTCTAAAATTTGAGATTTAAACTATCCTATCTCTCAAGTTGGATCGAACTGCACATGGTGTGCGAATTTTATTATAATCGGTTAAGTGGTTTAGGAGTCCATTGAGGACAAACATTGTGACACGAGATTTATATATATTACTAGCGGCCCGTCCCGGCTTCGCACGGGTGGAGGACCCGGTCTAAAATTTGAGATTTAAACTATCCTATCTCTCAAGTTGGATCGAACTGCACATGGTGTGCGAATTTTATTATAATCGGTTAAGTGGTTTAGGAGTCCATTGAGGACAAACATTGTGACACGAGGTTTATATATATTACTAGCGGCCCGTCCCGGCTTCGCACGGGTGGAGGACCCGGTCTAAAATTTGAGATTTAAACTATCCTATCTCTCAAGTTGGATCGAACTGCACATGGTGTGCGAATTTTATTATAATCGGTTAAGTGGTTTAGGAGTCCATTGAGGACAAACATTGTGACACGAGATTTATATATATTAAGATAAGAAGATAATCAAAACAGTCGCTCCATTCACTCTCACAAATATTTGATCAAAATAAGTTAGATTTTGGATTTTATACCAACTTTGACATAATCTTTGTGAGCGGGACTGGAGCGAATGTTTTGATCATTGTAAAGTTATGCTTTTTACTGTCGCGAATCATATTTTGATCAAGTTATAATTTGACACTGCTAAGCAAATTGGAGAAAATACATGAAAAATTAAATTTCGCGGGCTACTACTGACGCTCCGCCTTATGAGATGTTTAACTTTTTTTTGTGGTAAGACAGAGAGAGTATCTCTATATTCACAGGCAGAATTGTGTGAGAGAGAGAAGCAATCGCAGCGGTCACTTTGTCTTTTTCTATCTTATTTCTGGATGTCTTACTTTTTTTTTTACAATATACTAACCTGAATTAATCGCTTAAAACCTCATAATCCATTATTTCTTCTACATCACATTGTACATCACCTTCTTGTGTATTTTTTATGGCTGTTATAACAACCTCACTACCATCCATTGGATCACCTGGAACAAAATAGTACATTGTTATCCAAGTGGTGAAAGTTGGGGTGCTAAGACAGGAGACCTCCACGTGCGCCCGTGGACTGGAGTACCCTCTCGGATACGTCCGGGGGGAAGACCAGTTTTTCAGGCCGGTGCACCCTGGGATGCAAAAACTTTTCCTTAGGCACTGTGTGCATAAGGGGTCTCTTTGCCCGTATGCGAATAGCCTGTCGTCTGGATGCCCCAACGCGTGTCCCTCTGATCAGCAGAGGGCACAGCGGCGGAGCGGGCTTGCGGACGGTGAGTAATGGGTAGCTCGCCGTCCGACCTAGGACCAAGCCCGGGTCGGTGGCGCGTCGTGTTTCGCACCAAATGCCTGCTGGGGCCACGGGTTTTTTCTTAACCCAGGATACCGCGGCCCCGGAACGTAATGGGCATCCGAAGGAACACGGGTGGATTTTAGTTAGAGTCTGACAGTCCCTTCCGCCCCACCCAGGGCGGGAGGACTCATTTGATGATTTTACCACATTAAAAAAAGGGGTGTAATTTCCCCCTCTAGAGCGCCAAAGCCTGCCGGGGTCGCAGGACTTATTTCATTACCATGACCCCGGAATATAAAGGGCTACTGAAGGACACCGTGGATTTTAGTCAGTACAAGTCTGACAGACCTTCCCGCCTTGCCGGTAGGAGGACTCATTTGATTTTACCACGTAAAAAAAAGGGGTGAGAGTTACTTATTTTTTCCCGAGACAGGGTTTGCCCGTAACGTAGTGAGGGCGTTTGGTCGGCACGGAAAAGTTGTTTTTTAACTTTATCACAGCTGTAATATTAACAAAAGTAGAGGAATAATATAAAAGACTTACTTATTCCATATATTTGATAGACATCAACTAATTCTTCTTCAGTACTTGTAGGGACTGGGATCGGAGATACACCATCTGTAAAAATTAAAGAGATTTTGAGCAAAACAAAAAATTAAATCATCTGCCCGCCTTTTCCCTACTATATTGTGGTCTACTTCCAGTCGAACCAGATGCAGCTGAATATCAGTATTTGACATGGAGCGACTGACTATCGGACCTCCACAACACTGTAACTGAGTAATACAATACCGCATGGTAAGACTGGTTGTCAGACTTTAGAGCTTCTAACTAATAGTAACGACTGTCAAAGATCTACAAATGACAGCCTGAACCAACGGATTTTCGTGCTTTCTGAGGCACGGACGAAACTAGCTATGGTCACCCATCCATAGACCAACCACGACAAGCGCGGCTTAACCCGGAAGATCCTGAGCGACTGTAATTATTTAGCCACAACCTAAATAACCCTGACTGCTATGCCGGAGGTTGTGGGTTTGATTCCCACCCAGGACAAATGTGTGTGATGAGCATGATCATTTGTTTTGTGTCTGGGTGTAATTTATCTATAATATGGATGTATTTAGATTTATCAGTTGTCTAGTACCCATAACACAAGCTCTGCTTAGCTTGGGAATAGAAGGCGTTGTGTGATAGTTGTGGAATATTATATTATTATTAATAATAGTTAGTTAATATAAAACTTACCCCAAACACCATGATTTCCTTTCAACTTGAAAACGTGATGCTTCAACAGGACGTTATTGAAGAATTCTTCTCCGCAGTAACACTGATACCTTTTACTTTTAGCCTTCTCTTCAGGCACATGAGCCGCAAAGATATGCTGAACCATATCCTCAACGGAGAACACCAACGTTCTACACAAAACACAAATCCTCACTTCGTTAGTCAACGGTATCCCTTTAAAAATATGAAACATATGGTTATTCAATGACGGTAACAATCGTTCCGGTAAAAAGAACCTTGTTACTTTGTTATTAACGTCTTTTTTTATAACATCCTTCTTATGTTTCGCTAGATGGTTGTTAAAATAGCACTCTTTTGTGGTTTCGTACTGGCAGATTTCACAGCGGAATATGTACGGATGTGTTTTGACATGTTCAAGCATCTCGGAGTGGTTTTCACAGACTTTTAGACAGATCGGACATGTTCCAACGTTGTAGATTCCATGGTAGAGCAAGTGGAACCAGAAAGACTTGATACGGATAGTTTTCGAGCACGCAGGGCAGTTGTATTTCACGTCTGAAACTTGTGATGTCTTCTTTAAATGCCAATGGAATATATGGATGGTTAAAAGTTGCTTGTTGAAGAACAGACGATGGCAGTGATCACAGATGTAAATTTCTCGGTTGATCATGGTTGCGTTCGGTGGACATAAAAAATGGTTTACTAATATGTGTTCCACAAGTGATTGTTTGTCGTTTTGTTCTCTTAAACATATCTGGAAAGAAAAATAAATTTTTAAAAATGAAAAATTGTTAGTGGTCATACACATGGAGGTCTACATTTGGCAATCATCTGCCTAGCCTTTTCCCAATTATATTGGGATCGGTATCAAACCAGATGCAGCTGAATATCAGTATTTTACATGACGCAACTGCCTATTGGACCTCCACAACCCACTGGGTAATACCATACCCCATGGTAGGACTGTTTGGCAGACTTTAGAGCTTCTGACTAACTGTAATGACTGTCAAAGATCTAGAAACGACAGCCGGGACCAATGGCTTTTACATGCTTTCCGAGACACAGAGGGAACTCGCTATGACAGATTATCACCTATCGACAGACCAACCTTGGCAAATGTGGCTTAACCTGGAAGATCGGCCTGTGTGGCTGTAATTATTTAGCCACAAGCTACTCCTGATCGTGGTCCTCAGTTTGATTCCCGGGTTGGGCAAAAAGTACTATCAGTTTTTTCTTTTAGAATTCCTCCGTTTTGGAAGGTGGCGATTTAATAACCCCATGTCTCGGTATCTGCAGGTCTATTGGTTAACTTTATAGTCACTGACCAGCAGTTGTCAACCTGAACTTGGATGACCTTGATACCTGATTATATTATTACCTTGATAGGCTAAGTTGAGGAGTCGAATGCCTCAAGAGATCGACCGCCGCCGCCGAAATCGGTCAGGAGGACTATTATCTAGGCGGACAGATAGCTGTACCAAGATTAACTGTATCGAAGCTATTTCTGGCCAGTAACTAATTAAACAGATAGGTCAAACGCGTATTTGGCTGCATCACATTGTTACAAAATTTCGTCTCGTATTTAACCGATTTTACCTAAATGAAATGAAGAAAATTACTTACAGAACACATAGAAATGTTTTCATCTTTCAATGCTCTTAGTAAAACCCATTTATGTTGGGTTTTTCTGTGTATATTGACATCCAATTCCACGGCCCATGGTCCTTCCCCGCATAGGTCACACGAATAACTTTTGTTAACTGTGCTAGGCACCTCTTCTTTATTTTGAAAGGCCCTGTCTTGGGAAGAACGAAACATTTTGTTTTGTTGCTTTTAGAGGCAATGCAGTGTATTTTTGTTAAAATAAACAAATTGCTAGCGTTACGCCAAAGATTTACAAATTGTTTGACGTTTAGTTTTTTTTTAATCTCAGGATGCGTTTCAAGGTGTCGTTTTTCAAATATTTAGCGTTGATGAGAAATGAAATAGAATAGCCTATTACAGCAACCGTAAGAGTGAAAGAGACAGCCAAACGAAGGCAATATAATGTGTACAAATATTTTGTTTTGAAATGGAACGCAGTTTTTATACGCTACTGTTCACGCAGAAAGTTTTGGGTTAAAGATAAAGATAAAGATAAAGATATATTTATTTGTAAAAACATGAGTGGTATAATACAGGTCTTAAAAATAAATGATGAGGTAGCTGCATGTTTTGCCATCTAGGTATGGCGTACAAATTTTTTGGTTGAAACATGGGTGAAGTTAAGTTCAAAAAACGACATAAAAAGAAAATAAAAGACAATATAACAATAATAATTCTAACTTAACAATTTAACATTAAAGAAATATCGTAATTGAAATTCATACTTCAGATACTTTTAACTTAATCATTTAAAAATTCCGATAAGCTGTAATAGCATTTAGCTAAAAGAATTTTTTTTATTTGTATTTTAAAGAGTCTAACTGGTAATTGTTTAATATGTGTGGGAATTTTGTTATAAATAAGTGGGGCCAAATAGAAGATACTTTTATGCATAAGTTGCTTGGGTTCTTATCTTTTTATTACATTATTAATTGAATTTCAATATTATTTTTGAAAATCGGGACTTATATTTGAATGAGCTTTTACTCTTTTTCTCGTTTTATTTTTTTCTTGATACAGAAAAATATTTTGTTAGATTATTTTATTCTAAAAACGGAACGCAAAATAATATTGGGAAGCTCGCAGCACCAAAATGGCCGAAAGAAAGCGATGAAGTTTCTTTTGTTCCTAAAGATATTTTGTCAATTTCAATGGAAAAAGTGCATTAAAAATGAAGGAAGTTAACATAAATATAGAGGGTTATAACGTTAACGGAATATGTGTTGGCTGTTTGAACCATAATCGTAGCATGTTTTATCATCCTCATGTGAAAGAAATGTTTCGCTCACTCGGAAATATTGACGTAAGTAATATTTTTACTACATTTTTCTAATATATTTACGCTTATACGTGTATATAAAGTAATAACGAAAGCTACAAATGCTTAGTTTAATTCATATTTCGTGTATAAAACTAATGTAAACATAGAACAGAAATCCTTGGATCGGCCATTGTTGACGCATTATTTTTTTATTTTATTTTTTTTGTGCATGACTTACGGCGGTGTTAAATAAGAGTGTAATGAGGCTAATACTTTTCTAGTCAGTGGATAAATTAAAACTGAAAAAGAAAATGAAAAAAAAAAATAAAATAATTTTACAAAGAAAATAATAAATGAGTGCGTTCATGCGTTGACGCATAGAGGAATAGAATAGAGTCTCTGCATAGTTAATTTTATTCTGCCTCAAAAAAGGCATGCAAAAGCGCCGCACAAAAGTGCGGCGCTTTTGCATGCCTTTTTTTCTTTTTTTTACTGGTGCTGCTACGGAAAAATGACAGCTCGTAGCAGGATCAGTATAGGTAGGTACTATTCCGACGCGCGTCTTATGTCCTGTTTTCTGCAAAAGGTTTTATTTTTAAACCATCAAGAGTCCTCCCACCCAGGGCGGAACAGGAGGGCCTGTCAGACTCATACTGATTGAAATCCACGATGTCCTTCAATACGTTCCGGGGTCACGGTTATCCGTTAGTCCCGCGACCTCAGCAGGGTTTGGCCATCTAGACCGGCCCCGTCATTGTACTGCCACGCTTTGAGGCGCGCGTTGAACACAACGCGTCGTCGATCTGGGCATGGTCCATGGTTGGACAGCGAGTCGCCCATTATACGCCGCCCGCATGCCCGTGCCTACCGTGCCTCTCCCTCACGTGACCCACCTCCTCCTTCGCTAGCATGACTGCTTCCCATTCCGTCTCGCCCCGCAGCATGGCCTCGACAAATGACGGCCGCGAGAGGTCGTCATAAAGACACTTCGGTGCTCAGCGGGGCGGTCTTGCGCCGTATGCTCCACCGTGTCCTCCAGGCGATCCTCGCAGTGGTGACACCCACACTCAGGTTTTCCTCAAACAGGGGTCTTACCGTCGTGATTTCGGCGTGTAATTTCTTGCGAGGCCCTTCAGAACTTGGGTATATTATCAGCCTAATGCTGTCCACCTGCTGAACGTAAGCCTCCCCCAAAGAGCCCTCCCATTCCTGGGCAGTCCGCATCCATCCGCTGCCAGCCTCATTCTTCAAATCATCGACTCATCTTGTCGCAGGGCGTCCTATACTACGTTTGCCTATTCGCGTGCAATGGATAGGGCAATGTTCGGAGTCTCTCTGGCGGATAGATCCTTGGACTTCTACACAGGTCCATACCGGCGAAAGGCAAAACGTGCCCGAACCTCATACGGTCGACGTAATACTATTGTAGGTTATTACTTATTCCAGGTGCCAGATGGTCTAGAAATCCAGGTCTGCTGGGAATGCCTGGCGCGAGTCAAATCAGCCATCAGCTTTAAGGAACAAATACTCAAGTCCTACGACTTCCTTATATCGTACTCCAAAGAGGTAAGTTAAGGACTTTACTGCTAGTAACTTTGTTTCCTGGTAGCTACTTAACCTTTTTTTTAAAGGGGGAAAATCTAAAAACAGTCCCCAACAAGCGTTTGGTTCTTATGGGCCTACCACACGCACAAGCTTCACCACAGTTCTGCCTTTGCAAGCAGTTTTGTAAACGGAGATTCGTGCTTGCGGTTGGTAAAACTGTGCCGGCAGAACTGTGCGTGTGGTAGGCCCATTAGGGAGACCCGTCAGATTGCTGACAGCTCCTAAGAGCATACGCGCCTCACGCCTTATCCTTGATTGGACGGTGAGATCTTCCCGTGAATGAAGGGGAAAGTTCATTCATGTCAAGTCATCATTTCAGCACACGTTCCTCGATTCCCCATCAGACTTCGAACCCTACGCGACGCTCAACATCGCCAGGACAGCAGTGGAAGTCTACGAATGTCTGCCAGAGAGTAATGTGCAAGACAATGAGGAAATCGTCCTCGAAGTCAAAGAGGAGGACGACAGTGAGGAGAAGTATGCTTATGGTGAGTTTTATGCTAAGACAATAGGAGGTTTACGAATCTGTGCCAGAGATAAAAATGCAAGACAGTGAGGAGACCGTCCTCTAAGTCAAAGAGGAGGACGACAGTGAGGAGAAGTATGCTTATGGTGAGTTTTATGCTAAGACAATAGGAAGTCTTCGAATGTGTGCCAAAAAGTAATGTGCAAGACAGTGAGGAGACCGTCCTCGAAGTCAAAGAGGAGGACGACAGTGAGGAGAAATATGCTTATGGTGAGTTTTATGATCAAACAATAGTCAAAGTCAAATCATTTATTTCAATTAGGCCATCAAGCAGGCATTTTTAAACGTTGAATATTAAAATTAAAGGTAATGGGATATAATAGGATGGGATTGATTCTACACCCATTCGTAAAGGTAGGTTTGTATGGAGAAGAATGGGCAAGAAACTCCATACTTACTCATTTTATAATAGGGTACTTCCAACGACGATATATTACTAGACTCCGCATGCACGATTTAAGGAACAAAAACTATTCTGTCAACTCGCTGAGGTACTACGTAAGCGAGGGGGACGGGGTACTGCGTTGTGATTGGCTAACTCAAGATCTGTTCTGTCTCAAGGTATGTTTACGGCTCACAGGAGTGCTCGAAATGAAATGGATATAAGACTTTTTTGTCTAATGTGTTGACAGACATCGGTCGCCTTTTATTAGGAGTCTAGTAATATATCGTCGTTGAGAGTTCAAATATTTTATGATAATCTAACTGACAATCGAAACATTGAAAAATCACCTCTATTTTAATAATCACAAAGTCCATTTTTCTACAGAAGTGGCGATAAAGGAAGAGGAATCGTTAGAAGACTCATTCTTTCAAGATATACCAGCCTTAGACAATGATATTAACGATATAACATCAGATGAAGACGTACAGCTTTCTAAACTGAAGGAGAAAGAGACGGAAAGAGTTAAGAAGAAGAGAAAGAGTGGGAGGAAGAAGGAGAAGGAGAGAGATAGAGTGAGTATTTCTTTTAAGCATTGCCCCTTTATTTTATTTTTCCAGTGTCGTGCATGCGGACGGCGAGTAATGTTTGACTTGCCGTCTCATCATGCATCTCTCAAAGAGCTGTCAGTTATATAATAATAATAATTCCACAACTATCACACAACGCCATCTAGTCCCAAGCTAAGCAGAGCTTGTGTTATGGGTACGACAACTGATAAACATACTTATATATTTCTAAATACATACATATTATAGATAAATTACACCCAGACACAGAACAAATGATCGTGCTCAACACACAAACATTTGTCCTGGGCCGGAACCCACGACCTCCGTCATAGCAGTCAGGGTCACTAACCACTAGACCAACAGGCCAGTCAAATTATATCCCGGAATTACTGATCCCATTATTTCTTCTACAGAATGATTCGCCAAAACGCCAGAAGACCAAAAAAGACAAGCCTGTAGAGAAAAAGAGTAGAAAATTAAAGAATCTTCCAGAAGACATGGTGGAGCTGTACACCATGAGCAAGGAGGAGATGTGGACCATCAGGATTGAGGACCTGAACAGCAAGGAGTTTCAGAAACTACGGTTTAGGTAGGTAAGGCTTTTTATTTAGTAGCTATAATGGATATAATTTTTGGCAACGATTTTTGTGTAGGTAAATATTAAATCTTCTAAATATAATATAACTCAAAGGTGACTGACTGACATAGTGATCTATCAACGCACAGCCCAAACCACAGGACGGATCGGGCTGAAATTTGACATGCAGGTAGATGTTATGACGTAGACCCCTAAGAAAGGATTTTGATATATTCTACCCCCAAGGGGATAACATAGGGGATGAAAGTTTGCATAAATCTTCTTAGATTTTCGACTGATTACGAGAGCGAAGCCGCGGGCAAAAGCTAGTACCATATAAAATTGGTTAACTTCTACTTTATGACACACTATTTTGGGCATGCGGGCAGCGAGTAATGGGTCATGGGTGACTCGCTGTCCGACCATGGACGGTGTTCCACGCGGGCCTCAAAGAGCGTCAGCAAGATGACTGGGCCCCCCTCTCAGAGGGCCAAAGCCTGTCGGGTTCGCGGGACTAATGAATTCCCGTGACCCCGAAACGTAAAGGGCTATTGAAGGACACCGTGGATTTTAGTCAGTACGAGTCCGCTCTGCCATGGGTGGGAGGACTCAATAGATAATATTTGCAGTGCTTAAAAAAAAATGTACACAAAATTTGGATGCATTTATCTTTTCAGTGCCTATACCGACATTGATCGCGTTTGACGCTCTCATTGTCCCGCTCCAAGGTTGTATGAACTCTCAACCAATGAGAGCGCCAAACGCGGTCGATATCGATGGTCGAGTATCGTAATGACAACTCATGGTATGGGTACTGGCAGTCATTTCAATTTTTGGTTTTAAAATAGGTACTTTTCTGGTAGGAGTTTAAACACGAGCTAATTAATCATCTAAAAAAATCTATTTTTCCATAGGTGTGACAATTGTATAATTGCCTTCAACACTGAGAAGTTGATGCATGATCATTTAAATGGAAAACATCAACCGGTAAGCTTATTTCTAGTATTTTTTTTTTTAATTTTAGTACATTTAAATAACACCTTTGTTTACTAATAACACTTTTGTTTAGGACAGTCTAAACATATAGATTTATTTTAGTAATAATGAAAATACTTAGTAATAATTTTACTGAATAAGCTTGCAACATTTGTTTTGGTATCTTTTTTATTTGTGTTGTGGCAATATTTTTTCTTCTTGTGCTGATGGCTAGATGAAACGGTTCCCTTTTGACTGTATTTTTTTATATTTTACAATAAACTCCATAAATATAACGTTTACACGCATTTTATTTCGTACAATTCTCTATCAGGCTTTTTAATCTGACATTATAATAATATCAATTTAATTTTAATTTGTATTGCATGACAATTTGATAAATGAATATTATTAATTTTATATGCCTAAACGACGGGATATAGCAGATTTTACCTGTAACCAACACAACATCTTATGCACCTATGATCCACAATAAATGATTTGAATTTGATTTTATACTACACCTGCTTGGAAAGTACCTTGATACTTTATCAAATTTACGGTAGAAAGTACGTCATTGCATATCGACCAAATATGCGGGGAAAACGCATCTGAGCGGGAGAGAAAAGTGTATGAAAATCCATTTCTTACGTGGTTTTTCTTTTTAATTTTGGGTAAGACTATGCGCCGGTAACCTAAATAATAAAAGACAAAAAGTTTTTACAAAAAATATACGGCATCTTTTTCTGAAACTGTTTTGCTAGCTTATTTCAATGACAAAGCGCAAAAATACAAACCAAGTAAGTTATGGTCTATATAATCAATGTTGAAAAGTACTATTTATTTTCCTCGCAGGTGTAGTATAAAGCACTATGTATCACTCGAGAGAAAGTGCGATTCCCGATCTCGGGTATTTTAAAGCCCTCGCCTACGGCTCGGGCTTCAAACAACACCCTCGACGGTAATCGGTCACTTTCTCCTCTCGATAAACAATGTACTATTTTTTATTCCTAATGTTTTTTTGTCTCTTTTTTCTGTAATTTTTTCGTAACATCGACCAAGAACCTTGTTATCTTTCCCCAGAAAAGCGAAGACTGCCATCAATGCTCAATTTGCCAAGCTTACTTCTTAACGAAAGACAACCTATCTTCGCACAAGGCTCTTCATCAACAAGGATACAGGTGTCGTCAGTGTGAGTTCATCACAACCCTGAAGAGACGGATGTTGAAGCATGTGGCCAGCCACGCGCCAGGAGGAGACACGCATGTTTGTTCCACTTGTGGGAGTAGTTTTAGGTATGTAAAGCATTCAATCCGCTCAAACACATCCACAATTTTATCTGAACACACCAACACTTTCTTCCAAATACACCCACACCTCTACCGGAACACACCCACATTTTTATACAAACACACCCACTCTTCGATTCAAACACACCCACACTTTTATACAAACACATCCATACTTTCATCCAAACACACCCACACTTGTCTCCAAATACACCCACAATTTCTTCCAAATTCACCCACAGTTACACCCAAACACCTAACTTACATCCAAATCCACCCACACTTTCATCTAAAACATTCTATACACTTTCATACAGACACACACACTTTCATTGAATTACACCCACACTTCCCTTCGAAAATACATACCCAAGTTTGTGCAAGAATACACTCATCCTTTTACCCGAACACATCCACAAATCTACACAACCACATTCACACTTTCACACATAGGCACTCTCATTTACACCCAAACACACCCACATATTCTAATAAAACACGACCACCCTTGCGCAAAAAGATACCCACACTTACAACCAAGTATACTTACCCAACTTATATCCAAACGTATTCACACTTCCATTCACACTCCCATTCAAACACAGTTACAACGTCTACTCGAACACACCCACATTTCTATCCTAAAACACCTACACTTCTAATCTAATACACCCACACTTCCAACTACCTACCTACCCACTTTATGCAATTTACATTGGTACATTGGTGGATGTCTAAGCTACTAAGTGGGTGTATTAGGGTGGAAGTGTGGGTGTATTAGGGTGGAAGTGTGGGTGTATTAGGGTGGAAGTGTGGGTGTATTAGGGTGGAAGTGTGGGTGTATTAGATTAGAATTGTAGGTGTGTTAGAGTAGAAGTTGGCTTCTGTGTTCTCTCTTGTTTCTCCTGTAAATTATCTATCAATTTTTATATATTTATCTTGTTACAGTACAAAATCTAAGTTAACATACCACCGCGGTGTGTGCAAACAGGAAAAGCCACAATGTGACTGTTGTGGAAAAGTGTTCGCGAACAAAATGACGCTCAAATATCATCTCAAGTAAGTAATTATTTTAAGCATGGTAAAGTCATGAAATGAGTCCAGTACGTAAATCGAAATTAGCTGAGTCCACATAGAGCGAGCGGCCTCGCGAGGCATTTGCCGCGCGAGGAAACTGCCTCGCGAAGCTGTTCGCTCTGTGTGGACGCGTGTATTGTTTATCGAGGACGAAACGAAATACGCGAACAAAACAAAAGCCGACACTGGATTGACGAAAATACAACGCTTCTAATAGATTTAAAAAAATCTAAAAACCCACGTTTTTAAATGTCCTGAAAATAAATCCATTAATAATTTTATTATTTTTATCTTTGTTTATCGTGTTTGGAGCTACCCTGAAAATTTCAGCCTGCTAGCTTATCAGGAAATGCCTCAAACCCTGTCCGCCATCTTGGACGTCCGTCATATTGGATTTACGTTACTACGGCTATTTTTTTCGTATTCCTGACAGCAAACCCTTTCATTTGATACCCATATCATGGGGGTGGATTTCAAACAGTCAGTCCGCCATATTGGATTTGTTACGACGTTTCTTAGCTAGTCATGTATTGTCATCAGAACTTAGAGCGTGTGCATAATTTCAGCCTGCTAGCTTATCGGGAAGTACCTCAAAATTGAAAAAATAAAATAAAAATACGTATTCATTATTTTTCATTCTAACTGGCGGACAACACAGATATTTTACGTGAATATACAATCCAAACGTTCAAAATAGTGGCTGCAAAATTTTTATTTAGACATTTCATCTCGTTAGTTCGATTATTCGCCCATATAAACCAAATTTTATCAAAAAGTCTAGCCATTTTTGGGAACGTGAACATATTGATAGTTTTTTTTAATGAAACAGAACGTTGTCCACAGGATCCTGCCTCAGAACAAAGATGATAAGCCCAAAGAGAAACTGTACATACCATGCAAAGGATGTGATAAGGTGTTCCACTCTAAAAAGAGTTACAGGGCTCATGTGTGAGTACTAACATCTAACTTATTATAATTACTAGCGACCCACCTCAGCTCCGTAAGTGTGTAATCTCTACTATATTATGCATGTTATACAGGGTGCAATTTAAGTCATGGGCAATATTTTAATCTCAGGTTCTACTGACGATACTGATTGCATTTTGGCTAATCATTCACAAATCAAAAATATTATTAATGCAAGTACCAACGACGATATATAGACTCTACGATCTCTCTCGACGATATATAGATACTAGACTCCTAATAACAGGCGACCGATGTCTGTCAACACATTGACAAAAAAGTCTTATATCCGTCTTATTTCTCTCACTCCTGTGAGCCGTAAACAAACCTTGAGACGGAACAGACTTTCAGTAAGCCAATCGCCACAACGCAGTACCCCGTCCCCCTCGCTTACGTAGTACCTCAGCGAGTTAACAGAATAGTTTTTGTTCCTTAGATCGTGCATGCGGAGTCTAGTAATATATCGTCGTTGGCAACTACGAATTACGATCAACTTTTAAAATGAGTAAGTCACATTGCAAAGGCATAATGTTGCAAATAAACACTAAAAGTAATGAAAAAATAATGCATAAACCCCTGTAAGTCATGAAGTATCAAAATTTTAAAACGCACTACACCGCGCGCGGAACGAAAAGTAAAAGCCGAACACATAATAAAATACTAGATGTGTATTATGTATGACTCACGTTTCACCCGAGCGAAGCCGGGTTTTCATCTTATAGTATTAAACTATTTAAGGTTTCAAATACTTGCATCAATAATGTTTTTGAGTTGCGTAATACAAACAGTATCACGAGTAGATCCATAGATTAAAATATGACTTAAATTATACCCTGTATACTTATAAACCTTCTTCTTGAATCACTTTAACTATTAAAAAAACCGTATCAAAATCCGTTGCGTAGTTTTAAAGATATAAGCATACATAGGGACAGACGGAGGGAAGCGACTTAGTTTTATGTTATGTAGTGTTAGTGACTAACTATACCACGCGGCTTCCCTTGCTTTATTTTAAAAGACAGTCAATTCGGGTCATACATTAGGTCATCATCTTCATGTCCTTATCTCATTTTACTTGTGGTCGTCGCAACACGTTTTTCCTTCCATTCTCCCCTATCACACGTCACAGTATCATTTACTACTTTTTTATATCATTCCTTACAATAACCATCCAACTTTTCCTTGTCCTTCCTTTTCCTCTCCATCCATCAACATGTGGTGCCATCTATCATGAAAATGTTATGTCTCGCTGATGGCGGCGCGTGTGTCGGATCATTTGGTTCCCTTCAAATGGTTGAGCTGAATGGTGCTGTTACATGTGTCATGTTTATAAACGGGCGCTGTCAGTTGCGACTGGTCATTTCTTAACTGATGAGACAGTCTAGCGACCCAGGCAGGTTTTGGCCCTCTAAGGCACACGTCAGATTGCTGATTTTTAACAGCGCGTGTGGAACTCGACGCGTCATCGATCCGGTCCATGATCACCCATTACTCGCCGTCCGTAGCCTAATAAACATTTTTTTTGCAGTGTTATCCACGACGGCCTAACATACCCATGCCCAATCTGCGGCAAACTTTTCCAATGGAAACGCAACCTAGCACGTCACTCCCGCAACCACCGCGAGAGGGAAGCAGGCAACCTGCACGAGTGTCGCGCTTGTAGCAAGACGTTCGCCAGCAGGGACTGCTACAACAACCACATGAGACTCAGTAAGAAGCACGTCTCGCAGGATACCTACCAGTGAGTGTCAGCGGAAAATATACGAAATAGTTTCTAAAAGTATCTGAGATCCGAGAAAAATATCCGAGAAAATTTCCGAAAAATATCCGAGAAATATATGAAAAATATCCGAGAAATATATGAAAAATATCCGAGAAATATATGAAAAATATCCGAGAAATATATGAAAAATATCCGAGAAATATATGAAAAATGTCCGAGAAATATATGAAAAATATCCGAGAAATATATAAAAAATATCCAAGAAATATATGAAAAATATCCGAGAAATATATGAAAAATATCCGAGAAATATATGAAAAATATCCGAGAAATATATGAAAAATATCCGAGAAATATATGAAAAATATCCGAGAAATATGTGAAAAATATCCGCAATTGTTTCAAAAGTATTCGAAAAAAATATCCAAAAGTGTCCCAAAAATATCCGCGTCATATATCCGAAAAAAAAAACAGAATATTTGCTAAAAACATGTCCACCAAAAAGTACAGAATTAGTCTAAAATATCCAAAAATGGTTTTAATAATATCCGCAACATGATACAGAAATATACTGTATAGTTTTTGAAAAATAACTGATTTGATGTAGAGAGATCAAATATTTAATATCATAAAACATACGCATAATAGAAAAATACCTAAACAGGCCATTTTACTCAAAAAAAAAATATAGTCCAAGAGAAAGATTATCAAATGATGAATAGTATCTTTTGTTATGTAAACCAAAATTTACGAAGATACAAAGCTTATAATAACCAAAAAACCTCACTCGGTCGGTCATAATTTTACTGGCGGGCGTTATGAAATCACACTATCGAATTTCGAGTGTTTGTTTGTGGGTCGACCCATTACCGGGTCCATGGGTAATTTAAATTACCCGTGGTTCCATGGCATTAGGGATTTTTCCCTGAACTTTGGCTATATCGATATCTATAAAATTTAAATACATATAGGTACCTAATTCTTAATCAGTTATTTAAATTAAATGGACATGGTTCAGTTAAACGGAGCCCCGCCGTGCAGGGCTCCTATTTCCGTGTACAAGGTTTAAAGGAACCTTACTAAACCGAACTTCGGGGTGCCACAGACGCCTACTTTCATATGGACCAACAACGCTTGTGGCACCCCGAGGTTCGTTTGATTAGTTTCCACGGGTAACCACGGGTAAATTAAATTACCGTGAACCCGGTACTAGGTTGACTCATTGGGACCACGGGTAAACAGCTAATTTTAAATCTTTTTATCTTCAATGTCATTCATTGTTTTAAAAAATACGTGTTCATTATTTTTCAATATCCTTACTGACGCACTTAACATATTTTCAATTTATTTATGCAGTAAACTAACCAGGGGTCTTAGTCAAACAGCATACGACAGTAAACGACAATCGTTATCGTTCATCAGTCACCAATACATTTTCAACTTTATACCCCAGCGCGTAAAGTTGAAAATCTATTAAAAACTGCTAATCGATAACGAACGAAACAAACGAAAACGATCTGTGAACTTCAATAGATTTTCAACTTTACGCGCTGGGGTATAAAGTTGAAAATTTATTGGTGACTGATGAACGATAACGATTGTCGTTTACTGTCGAATGCTGTTTGACTAAGGCCCAAGTTTAACATCTAAATGTTTCTTTTATATCTATTTTGTTATAGACACGAATGCAACTACTGCGGCAAGAAATTCGCAACAAAATGGTGCCTAACAGACCATATCGACTGGGACCATCTGAAGAGAATCAAATACCAGTGCAGCTTCTGTTTCAAGGTACGTTTATGACGGCGAGTAATGGGTAACTCGCCGTTCGATCATGGACCGTGCCCGGGTCGACGGCTTGTCGTGTTCTACGCGCGTCTAAAAGTTGTCAGTAATCTGACGGGTGGACTTAGATTGGGGTCAGTATTTTACATGGAGCGACTGACTATCAGACCTCCACAACACAGTATCTGGGGTAATACGATACGCCATGGTATGACTGGTTATCAGACTTTAGAGCTTCTGACTAACAGTAACGACTGTCATTTGTACAACGACGATATATTATTAGACTCCTAATAAGAGGCGACCGATGTCTGTCAACACATTAGGCAAAAAAGTCTCAGATCCGTCTTATTTCGAGCACTCCTGTGAGCCGTAAACATACCTTGAGACAGAACAGACCTTGAGTTAGCCAATCACAACGCAGTACCCCGTCCCCCTCGCTTACGTAGTACCTCAGCGAGTTGACAGAATAGTTTTTGTTCCTTAGATCGTGCATGCGGAGTCTAGTGATATATCGTCGTTGCATTTGTAGGTCTAGGCTGGTATTTGTGTCATTTGTAGGTCGGTCCTCGAAAAGCCGCTGCTTTACGTGCTTTCTGAGGCACGGAGGAAACTCGTTATGATAGATGGTCACCCATCCACAGACCTAACTCAGCAAGCGTGGCTTAAGAAGGGACGACGTTTAACACAGATAGTTTATAACCTGGATTAACACAGTTTTATCGCGATTTTATCCCGTGTCATAATTTAAGTTGCTATTGTAATAATTGTTTTTATTACAGGCCTTCAAAACCGCAAAAATATTGGTAGCTCACGTCAATAATATACACGAGGGTAAGAAGAAAGAGGCGGAAGGTGAACATCTGTGTGAGATATGTGGCAAGTCATATAGGGTGAGTTTATAACGATCAGAGTACTTAATAATATTTTTTCTCACAATAATAATAATCCACAACTATCACACAACGCCATCTAGTCCCAAGCTAAGCAGAGCTTGTGTTATGGATACTAGACAACTGATAAACATACTTATATATTTCTAAATACATACATATTATAGATAAATTACACCCAGACACAGAACAAATGATCATGCTCATCACACAAATTTTTGTCTTGGGTGGGAACCGAATCCACGACCCCCGGCATAGCAGTCAGGGTCACTCACCACTAGACCAACAGGCCTGTCAAAAGTAATGTGAGGTGAAAGATGGCACGGTTGACGCAATCGCTGAGCCATCGACTGCAAGACTGCGTGTCACGGGCTCGATTCTTGCACAGAATCCTTTTCACAAGATTTCCGTATTTACTTACAGCTTTTTTGAAGTGTTTGTGGCGTTTGACTTATGGAAAAGCAGCTCATATTTCTAATAAACATTTTATCTATTTCCCTTACAGACAGTAAAACGTCTAAAAGGCCACGTGTGGGCGATGCATACGAAACGTTCCCACAGCAAGGTGTACAAGTGCAAGCTATGTCCGGCGACGTTCATGTGGCAGACTAGCATATACAAGCATATGAAGATGATGCATGAGAATAATAAGAAGACTAAGGTAAGGTCGATCGCCCTACTCTATAACCATCATACACCCTATATTACACCCTCACACAACCTACATTACACCCCCACACACACTACATTACATACCTTACATACGCTACATTACACCCCCACACACACTACATTACATACCTTACATACGATACATTACACCCCCACACACACTACATTACATACCTTACATACGCTACATTACACCCCCACACACCTTACATTACATACCTTACATAAGCTACATTACAACCCCACACTCACTACATTACATCCCCACAAACCCCACATTACACCCAGACACACCCTTACTTACACTAACATCACTTCACCCCTCAATCACCCCAAGACGACCAATTTATACAGAAACTCACTTAGATACCTTTATCCACACATACACACCTTCTATCATGTACAACCTAGTATACTACACCCCACAAACCCACAGCTGGATAAAGAGTCTAATAGTAAGGTAATCAAATGCAAGCTATATTCAGCCACGTTCATGTGGCAGACTAGCATATACAAGCATATGAAGATGATGCATGAGAATAATAAGAAGACTAAGGTAAGGTCGACCATTACTCTATAACCCCCGTACACCCTACATTGCACCCCCACACACCCTACGTTAAACCTTCCATACAACCTACATTACACCCTCCACACACCCTACATTACACCCCGACACACCCTAATTTACACTAACATCACTTCACCCCTCAATCACCCCAAGACGACCAATTTATACAGAAACTCACTTAGATACCTTTATCCACACATACACACCTTCTATCATGTACAACCTCGTATACTACACCCCACAAACCCACAGCTAGATAAAGAGTCTAATAGTAAGGTAATCAAATGCAAGCTATATTCAGCCACGTTCATGTGGCAGACTAGCATATACAAGCATATGAAGATGATGCATGAGAATAATAAGAAAACTAAGGTAATGTCGATCATCCTACTCTATAAACCCCACACACTCTACATTACACCTTCAACTCACCCTATATGAGACCCCCACACACCCTACCTTGCAACCCCACTAACCCTACATTACACACCCCACACATCCTACGTTACACCTCCCATACAGACATTCCACCCACCACACACCCTTCATTACATCTTCCACAGACCCTACACTATAATCCCCTTACACCCTACATTACACCTTCCACACACCCTTTATTACACCCCCACACACCCTACCTTACACCTCACTCACCCTACATTACACACCGCGACACACCCTACGTTATACCTACCGTACAATCTAAATTACACCCTCCACACACCCTACATTACACCGCCACGACACTTACATTACAAATCGAACTAGGCGTCATCGAGAAATCGGGGCACATTAAATAAAAAAAAATCGACGAATTGAGAAATTCCTTCTTTTTCCGAAATCGGTTTAAATTATCTGTTATGTGACAAACTATAATGAATTTCGTTCCCTTATTCTTTTAACATTAAAATCTTTATTTCACAGTCACCCCGCGCCGTTCCACCAGTGAAAAAAGAAGAGCCTTACCCAGGAATCGAACTGGCGAACCGCATGCATTACTTCCAACAAAATATCAATGCGAATTCGAACATAATTCACATACAACCACTAGGAATTACTCAAAATATAGTCTAAAAAAATTAAAGACATCATCTGCCTCCTTTTCCCAACTATATTGTGGTCTGCTTCCAGTCGAACCAGATGCAGCTGAATATCAGTATTTTACATGGAGCGATCAACGACGATATATTACTAGACTCCTAATAACAGGCGACCGATGTCTGTCAACACATTAGGCTAAAAAGTCTTATATCCATCTTATTTCGACCACTCCTGTGAGCCGTAAACATACCTTGAGACAGAACAGACCTTGAGTTAGCCAATCACAACGCAGTACCCCGTCCCCCTCGCTTACGTAGTACCTCAGCGAGCTGACAGAATAGTTTTTGTTCCTTAGATCGTGCATGCGGAGTCTAGTAATATATTGTAGACTGACTGACTATCAGACCTCCACAACACAGTAACTAAGTCATACGATACCCCATGGTAAGACTGGTTGTCAGACTTATAATCTTCTGACTAACAGTAACGACTGTCAAAGATCTACAAATGACAGCCGGGACCAACGAATTTACGTGTTTTCCGAGGCACGGAGGAAACTCGCTATGATAGATGGTCACCCATCCACATACTAACCTCGGCAAGTGTGGCTTAACTTTGAAGAAAATGGCGTCTAGGTCATCCTATTTTTAATTGTATTCATAGAAAGTGTGTAAAGATCTGCAATCAAATCTCAACTCGACCCATTTTTTTTTGCCTGATAAAATCATCAAATAAGTCCTCCCACCCCGGGCAGGGCAAGAGGGACTGTCAGACTTGTACTGACTAAAATTCACGGCGTCCTTCAATAGTCCTTTGCGTTCCGGGGCCTTGGTATTCGTTGGTCCCGCGATCCGGTTTTTTCTTTTGCAATTTAATGTTGGAAAGTGAACATTATAAAGCTGAAGAGTTTGTTTGTTTAAACGCGCTAATCTCAGAAACCACTAGTTCGAATTCAGAAATTCTTTTTGTATTGGATAGTCAATTTATCGAGGAAGGCTATAGGCTATATAACATCACGCTAAGACCAATAGGAGCTAAGCAGCGAGGTTCGTGCGATTTGCAATTTCAAGTAACTAAAAATGAAAATCATCCTTGCTACTGCGATATAATGATGCAATTCGACTGACTTACGTCGTCGTGGCGAGCGTGTTTTGTTTTTCATGTACTCGTAGATAACCGCACGTTTTATGTCATATGTCGTAGTGGTAAGGATGATTTTCACTTGTAGTTGGAATCGGTCGGATTGCGTCGCATCGCGTCACGTGGAAGCTTCCCAAGTTGTAGAGGAAACTGGACTTTATGCTTAATGTGTTTTAAAGTTATTTTCCCACAACACGTTTATTAGGTAACGCAGGATCGTTATATAAAGAACTGATGATATAATATATATAATGTATTAAAATGAATTGCCATAATAATTATATGTATTCCATTGAGCTATTATAACTACGTATAGAGACGACACCACGCATCACCACTGTGTTCCATTCAGGATGAGTACGCGCGCCTAGAGCACGCCACAGAGCTGACAAACAACTGAATGAACTTGTGCGCGTGCACTCATCCTGAATGGGACACAGTGGTGATACGTGGTGTCGTCTCTATACGTAGTAATAATAGCTCAATGATTTTAGCAATAATTTATATTTAGGAACTTTTTATACAAAGACAAAATTAATAAAATCAATTTTAAACGATTTTTTTTGGTTTTATTTTCTTCTGTAACATTTTAAACCCGCTCTGGGCCCGCGTGGTGGATTATGGCCCACTCTCTCTCTCAGAGAGGAGGCCTGTGTCCCAGCAGTGGGAACATTATAGACTGATTTTGATATGGTATTAAGTTTTTGAAATAACAGGATGCAGCTAAATATCATCAAATGAGTTCACCCACCCAGGACGGGATAGCAGGTACTGTCAGACTTATACTGACTAAAATCCACGGTGTCCTTCAATAGCCCTTTATATACCGGGGTCACGGTGATGGAATAAGTCCTGCGACCCCGGCAGGCCTTGCTCCTCTGAGAGGGGGCCCCGTCATTATGCTGGCGCTCTTAGAGGCGCGCGTGGAACACAACGCGCCGTCGACCCGGGCATGGTCCATGGCGAGTTGCCCTTTACTCGCTGTCCACATGCCCGCGCCTACGGTGGCCGGAGATCGTCTGCTGACGTCCGACGCCGTGGGCGTGTACCACTGCGGTTGGGGCGGAGGGAGGACGCTGTCCTCTCTCTCTCGTGGCCCGCCACCTCCTTCACGAGCATTACTGCTTCGCAGAAGGTGGCGACCGCTTCCCACTCCGTCTCGCCCCGCTTAGTAAGCACTTAAGTACTTATTCAGGATGAAGACAAAATAAAACAAAATTCATTAAAATAGGTTAGTTTAATAAATAATAATATTAGATCTTTTTATAATATGTCTTAACCTAGAGAGAATGGTGGTCCTGGGTTAGTTTCTAGAAAATATATTCCAGTTGATCTGAAAAAAGAAAGAATATAAAAAATCTGTTCACAATTACGTAGTAAGTGGGTTCGGTTCCCACCCAGGACAAATGTTTGTGTGATGAGCATGATCATTTGTTCTGTGTCTGTATTTAGAAATACCTATAAAAGTATGTTTATCAGTTGTCTAGTACCCATAACACAAGCTCTGCTTAGCTTGGGACTAGATGACGTTGTGTGATAGTTGTGGAATATTATTATTATAAATAGGTAGGAGCCGAACAGGCGAATGACATAACGGGAAACAGCTAAATTGAAAAAAATATGTCGAAGTTCAACTTACCCAGGTTTGGGAGTAGTGCCACCCATCTTCAAAGTGTCAGTAGATTCGCAGTTCCTTGTCAGTGCTAATAGTAAAGAGTCACATCGTTTCCCAGTGAAACCTCCGGATATCAGGGATTCAGCCATGTAATATACAGCTCTGAAACAATTCCACTAATAAACACACATGCCTAGAGTCTGCGTAACCACTCAAGAACTGCGGGATATTTATTGAGACCGTACGGAGGAAAAAACGACACCCTTTTAAGATCACTCAAGATCGTGAAACCAATTTGTGCCATAGTAAATGCTTCAGACTATTGATATTTTATTAGATGTGGTTGTGGTCGGGTCAGGAACCGTGATCCCCCGACCACAATCGAACTCTTATTACTCAAAAAGTCCTCATCAGCCTATAATGTTCCCACTGCTGGGACACAGGCCTCCTAACTGAGAGAGGAAGTGGGCCATAATATACCACGCGGGCCCAGTGCGGATTGGTAGATGTCACATGTCTTCGAATGTTTGGTTCTAGGACATGCCGGTTTCCTCACGATGTTTTCCTTCACCGTTCTGAGAGCAGTGGTGATGAAATAAATTACACAAAGTAATGCGCCTGGTTCGAACGCAGGACCTACACTGCTCCACTGCTCAAAAAGTAAAAGGCACAAATTCATGAGACTAGTGGCACAATTATAATAATATGCCATATCAAAATCTTCGTTCCACGCTGTGGTCGGGTACAGGAACCATCACACCCTGTGTCCATACTTCACAATCAATTTTACATAGACATTTCAGTCGTGCCACGAACTCTACAAGGCAACCTATTGGCGCCTCACTTCGGCGCATTTGTATATTTTTTTTTCTTTAATAAAAAATTTACCGAACACTAGGTATTTCTCCTATATTGTTGGTACGTTTATACACATGCACAAACACCCAGACCCGGAACAACGTTAGGTTATACAAATATTTGTTCTGTGTGGGGATCGAACCCGTTCCACGCTGCGCAGCAGTCGATCGCTCAGCTACTGCGCCAACTGTACCGACTTCTTGATCCCCTCAGTGTCGTATGCGTTCCGGGTCGACGGCGCGTCGTGTTCCACGCGCGCCTCAAAGAGCTGTCAGCAAAATGACGGGGCCCCCACTCAGAGGGCCAAAGCCTGCCGGGGTCGCGGGACTTATTTCTATTACCGTGACCCCGGAACATAAAGGGCTACTGAAGGACACCGTGGATTTTAGTCAGTACAAGTCTGACAGTACCTCCCGCCCTGCCCGGGGTTGGAGGTCTCATTTGATGATTTTACCCGAATAAAAAAAAAAAAAAAAGGTGTCGTATGCGTTGTGTACGCGATGACAGGTCAGGTATAACTCACCGATGATGACTACAATCATTGTTCCCACATCCAGGCATCTTCCTGCCACCATTGGGATAGAAGTCCACATCTCCCATCGACGCGATCTTGCCAAACACCCCTCCGTTTGTATGGATCACTTCTGTGTAGAGGGCGTCCGTTGATTTGAACCCTGAAGGATTGATCACCCAGCCGGGAAGGGCGGGGTCTAGGCCTAAGGAGAAAAATTGGTAACCATAAGTACGATCCAGACCGCAGTGGCAGACGCCCACGGCGACGGATATCGCGGGATGATCTCCGGCCACCGTAGGCGCGGGCATGCGGGCGTCAAATTCGTCATCGTTTGTAAAATAATACCATATTTTAAAAGAGTAACCATGGAGTTTCTTGCCGGTTCTTCTCCATGGAATCGACCAACCCGAACCGAGCACCTTTTGTCGACGTTTTATAAGTGCCCTCATTGGCCTATGTGAAATAAAAATATTTGATTTTGAATAAGGGCATCTCGCTGTCCGACCATGGACCATGCCTGGGTCGACGGCGCGTTGTGTTCCACGCGCGCGTCAGTGTCTCAGCATAATATCGGGGCCCCACTTTAGAGGGCAAAAGCCTGTCGGGGTTTCGGGACAAACTAATTACCGTGACCCCGGAACGTAAAGGGCTGTTGAAGGACACCGTGGATTTTAGTCAGTACAGGTCTGACAGTCTCTCTCTCCCTGCCCTGGGTGACTCATTGCTGGGGATTTTGTTCCGCCACTTCTTCTTCCCAGACAAAACACTAAGAAGTGTCGAAGGGGGAGCGCTTTGGGAGACTGTCTTATGTAAAAATTGACCTTCAAAAAGTGCTGACAAATCAGCCTAATTTGAATAAATGACTTTTGATTTTGATGCGATCCGATCGATTTCTTCCAGGGCGATTGCTTGAGCTCCGTTGTAGTTGCCGTTCGTGTGCTCGTATGCGGCTTATGTATATCTTTATTGCAAAGATCCGCGCACAATGCGGACATGTGAGCACACCATCGATATTATAATTAACTGATCGCCGCAGGTGGTCGATATACTTACATGTGATATAAGGAACTTGCCCTCCCAGTTGTCTGCCGATGATACCAACTTTATGTCCCCCGAGACTGTGGCCCACGATGTGGTAGTTATCCAGGCTGGCACCGCTCGCAGAGTTCAACCAGGTGATGTACTTAGCTACGTGTTCGCCTGGAGAGAAGTTTTTAATTTGTAAAAAAAAAATAACATTTTTTGGACACTTGTCCAAAAAAAATGACAACGTCAAAACGACAATTCACGTTGATATAGGGATCGTTTTGCAGTTACACGTTTTTTAGACAAGCGTTCAACAAATGTTTATCTTTTTGTGGTAAGGCGGCAAGTGTTTAACAGATGTTTAACTTTTACGACTTTAACCGTCTCAGCACAAAAAAATAAACACCCGCTGAACACTCTTGTCTAAAAAAATTGACAACGTCAAAACGACATTTCTCCCTGATAAGGGTCGTTATGCACTTTTTTTGTGGTAGGTACGACGATAAATGTTCCTAAACGTCCAGCATTTGGCGTAGCCGTGGGACACACAATGTTATATTATTTGCTGTTATATTTATTGTTTTTATGTTATATAATTTAATCTTTCGCCCACTATTTTTTTCTTTTTTTATTTGTTTATGTTGTGTGTACCGGCTACTCAAATAAACGTTTTTTCTTTCTTCTTTCTTACTTTCAGTATCGCGATAGTTAACACCATTTATCGTTGGTGTGGCCCTAGCGTGAAGGAGTATCTTTCGGGAAAAAAGAGCATTTGATTGTCTGGAAACCCTAGGCTTGGATCTTGGAATGAGCGAATAGAGTGTGCTCCTAACAACGTAATAACAGGCGACCGATGTCTGTCAACACATTAAGCAAAAAAGTCTTATATCAGTCTTATTTCAACCACTCCTGTGAGCCGTAAGCATACTTTGAGACAGAACAGACCTTGAGTTAGCCAATCACAACGCAGTACCCCGCCCCCCTCGCTTACGTAGTACCTCAGCGAGTTGACAGAATAGTTTTTGTTCCTTAGATCGTGCATGCGGAGTCTAGTAATACAATCGTCGTTGGCTCCTAACGTCTATGACGATGATTCTGCCCTCCACAGCCCACGCCCCACTTACCAGATTTAATAACATTGATGAGTGAGGAGACATAGGTCCCTCCAGCACCCACACTCCAATCAACCATGATAAGGTTGACATCCTCAGCAATTGGGTAAGCTGGAAGAAGAAGACTTTGTTTTAATCTCTTCTTGGTGAAACTTGGTGTATGACTGGCCTGTTGATCTAGTGGTTAGTGACCCTGACTGCTATGCAGGAGGTTGTGGAGACCCAGGAGAAATGTTTGTGTGATGAGCACGATCATTTGTTCTGTGTCTGGGTGTAATTTATCTATAATATGTATGTATTTAGAAATTTATAAGTATGTTTATCAGTTGTCTTACCCATAACACAAGCTCTGCTTAGCTTGGGACTAGATGGCGTTGTGTGATAGTTGTGGAATATTATTATTATCTACAAATAATTGTTTCGGGTCTGGGTGTTTGTGTATGTGAGTTTCTATGTTTGTAAACGCACCCACGATACAGGAAGAAATTGCTAGTGTGGGGCACCGTTTAAAATAAAATGCTCACCATCATCATATTCCTGCCCTTATCCCATTTTACTTGTGGTCGTCGCAACACGTTTTTTTCTTTCATTCTCTTCTATCAGACTTCACAGTATCATTTACTCCTTTTTCATTCATATCATTCCATAGACAATCCATCCATCTTTTCTTTGGCCTTCCCCTTCCTCTTCATCCATCAACATTCATACTCATCACTCTCTTAGTCACATGAGTCTCATCCCTCCTCATCACATGTCCATACCAAGACAGACGACTTCCTTTAATTTTTTCTGTAACAGGTGCTACTTTCAAACTTCCTCTTATAAACTCATTCCTTGCTTTATCCATTCTTGTCACTCCACACATCCATCTCAACATCCTCATCTCTGCTACATGCAATCGTTTCTCATCCATCTTTTACACAGCCCAGCATTCCGATCCATACAATACGATACGATAGGATAAATGCGTTTCTCACCATGAACCATATTGACATTAAACTGTGACAGATGATCATTCTTAAATCCATGTACAAGGAACACGGTCTTCTTGTTAGGATCAAAGTTGGATGCTTTCAGGACGTTGTCGGCTCCCAACGGGATCGGCTGGCTGACTGATGGGTTTGATCTGTTGGCAGACAATAAAAAAATAATACTCTTTTTCTTGGTTTACGTGCCATCCCATGCCATATCTATTGTAGCTCCTGAATGCCTTGGGCGGGGCACCGCCGTGTCCTCACGGTGACGATAGGCGGAGACCTCTCACGCCCGGCATTGGTTGCGGCCATGCTGCGGGGCGAGATGGAGTGGGAAGCGGTCGCCTCCTTCTGTGAAGCAGTCATGCTCGTAAAGGAGGAGGCGGGCCGCGAGAGGGAGAGGATAGCGTCCTCCCTCCATCCCAGCCGCAGTGGTGAACGCCCACGGCGGCGGCGTCGGACGTCGTGAGGCGATCTTTGGCCACCGTAGGCGCGGGCATGCAGGCAGCGAGTAAAGGGCAACTCGCTGTCCGACCATGGACCATGCCCGGGTCGACGGCGCGTTGTAATCCACGCGCGCCTCAAAGAGCGTCAGCAGAGGTTATTTCATTACCGTGACCCCGGAACATAAAAGGCTATTGAAGGACACCGTGGATTTTAGGCAGCACAAGTCTGACAGTCCCTCCTGCCCTGCCCGGGGTGGGAGAACTCATTTGATGATTTTACGTGTTGCCTCGTCGATGCAAAACGCTTTTTGTTTGGATTTTAAACGAGAAATTAGCCTAACGATTTTTAAGTTTTCATCGTCGAGAGCCCTCGACAGTGGGGGGGGCGTATAATTGATACGAATAATAAGGCGATAGCTACGCCTCTGGTAAAAAGGTTAAAATAATTGGTGGTAACATGTAAAAAAAGGAATAATATTCCACATACTTACCTAGTAAAGAGATGATACCCGTTCTGCTCATCAGGGTTAAACCTGGCAGCAGCTCGCAGATCACTAGTCTTCAACCACAGATCCACCAGCTCGGCTCCATTGGGTGTGCTCACGTACTGGTAACGAGGACCTGGGTCCAGCTTGGTGATCACTTGGTCGGTTACGTCAGTTGGCAGAGCTGCAAGAAAGGTATAATAATAATAGTTGATATTCCACAACCATCACACAACGCCATCTAGTCCCAAGCTTTTTTTTACGTGGTAAAATCATCAAATGAGGCCTCCCACCCGTCACTGTCAGACTTGAACTGACTAAAATCCACGGTGTCCTTCGATAGCCTTTATGTTCCGGGGTCACGGTGATGGTATAAGTCCCGCGACCATCTAGTCCCAAACAAAAACTATTGTCAACTCGCTGAGGTACTACGTAAGCGAGGGGGACGGGGTACTGCGTTGTGATTGGCTAACTCAAGGTCTGTTCTGTCTCAAGGCATGTTTACGGCTCACAGGAGTGGTCGAAATGAGACGCATATAAGGCCCTTCGTACACAAGGCGACGCAAGTCTCCGATACCTTACGATTTCGGTATCCAGGTGACTGTCGCAATACAATACCATAGAGGTTCGTACACAGGCACGCGGCAATGCATGTCAAAGTCGTAAGGTATCGGAAACTTGCGTCGCCTAGTGTACGAAGGGGCTAAGACTTTTTTGCCTATTGTGTTGACAAACATCGGTCGCCAGTTATTAGGAGTCTAGTAATATATCGTCGTTGGTACAGGACATGTTAAATGTCCCATATAGAGTTCTGCTAATTAAAAATGGATGAACCCAGTATCTTCTTATTTTTTTTCTTTCCACGCCATAAAAGCCAGATAGCTACCACCACTTCAGCGGTCATTCTTGCTAGTGTCTATGATCATATTGGTCAAAACTGTGATAAAGACAACCGCGCGGTCAGGCGCGTAAACCGCGGGGCACCGCTACGAAATCTGCTTTACCGCCACCGCCCGCCGCGGCCGTGCGCGGTTTAGTGTGTGAATCGCCTATGCTAAGTACTTAAATATAAACTAATAATTTCTCACATTGAGCTTTTATTACTACGTATAGAGACGACACCACTGTGACCCCTCCAGGATGAGTGCACGCGCACAAGTTCATTCAGTTGTTTGACAGCTCTGTGGCGTGCTCTAGGCGCGCGCACTCATCCTGGGCCCCAAGTCTGCTATTTTTCACAATGGCGTCATTCCAACACGATCCCATTGTCATTTTGATAAAAGTTTGTAATCTGCTAAATTCATAGTGGTCGATCACTGGTCGGTCAGTGGTCTCGTAATGGAATCGTGGCAGAATGACATTGTCGTATTGCCATTATTAAAAAACCCGGTAGTAGAAATGATTTTCGAAAAACTACTACTAAATTTGAACATTTATTCATGCCAGATTTCATTTATATACATTTTTGAATATTTGCATTTTTGTCAAAATTTTAGCAGACTACCCCTTACGTCAGTCATTCATTTGTCATTAAGTACGAGATTACCATTCTAAGCCATTTCTTTCAATGGAATGTCAGTGGTTGAACATTGGAAAGTCATAATGACGACATTATATTAGTAGATTACCAAACTTGCCAAAATCAACAATTATGAAATCAATGATAGACCATTCTGACACTATTGTAATAGCAGACTTGAGGCCCTGGATGGGACACAGTGGTGATGCGTGGTGTCGTCTCTATATGTAGTAATAATAACTCAATAATTTCTCATACCTGTTGCTACTGCCAGAATTGTCAAAACCAAACCAACACTTTGGACGGCCATGTTAACAACAATAATAGATGTTATCAAACTACTGGATTTATATACAATAGTACAAGCGAGATCGAATTATTTGATATCATTTAAGATACAAATCTAGTCAAATACTTATTTTACTATCGGATTTAAGAAGGAAAAAGCTATCATTTCACATATTTTCCTTATATTTTTTTAACTGATTGCGAAAAACAGAGGCGGAGCCACATTTGCCGATGTTGGTCTGTGGATGGGTCACCACCTTTCATAGCGAGTTTCCTCCGTGTCTCGGAAAGCACGTAAAGCCGTTGGTTCCGGCTGTCATTTGTAGATCTTTGACAGTCGTTACTGTGTCAGAAGATTATAAGTCGACAACCAGTCTTACCATGGGGTATCGTATTACCCATTTGCTGGTTTGTGGAGGTCCGACAGGCAGTCGCTACATGTAAAATACTGATATTCAGCTGCGACTGGAAGCAGACCACAATATAGTTGGGAAGAGCTAGTCTCGCGACCTCGGCAGGCTTTGACACTCTAAGAGGGGGATCCGTCAGATTCCTGACAGCTCTTTGAGGCGCGCGTGGAATACGACGTCGACCCGGGTATGGTCCATGGTCGGACAGCGAGTCGCCCATTACTTACCGCTGCTGCCTGCCTACGGTGGCCGGAGATCGTCTGCCGACGTCCGTCGCCGTGGGCGTCTCGCGACCACTGCGGCTGGGGTGGAGGGAGGATGTTTTTCTCTCCCTCACGCTGCCCGCCTCCTCCTTCGCGGGCATGACTGCTTCGCAGAGGGAGGCGACCGCTTCTCAAGTCGTGAACACTTGGCACAGGTTGTAATTCGGTCCATATTTCACGAATTTGTGATCGGCTCGTGCTCAAATCGTTTAGCATAGACACACCTTTTTTTATTACGTCGAAAATCATCAAATGAGTCCTCCCACCCCTTACTGTCAGACTTATACTGACTAAAATCCATGGTGTCCTTCAGTAGCCCTTTATGTTCCGGGGTCACGGTGATGGAAATAAGTCCCGCGACCCAGCAAAGACATAGCTTATGGTAAATGAAACAATTAATTAATGTTTTTTTTTATCATAATTTGATTTTATTACGTGATTTAGCCAAATCATTACAACATTGGGGGCTATCTATGGAATGATACCGTAGTTATGTATTTTGTAAAAGAAAGAATAAAGAAAATGTAAAATCAAAGCATTTTATTTCAAGTAAGCCAGTTACAGGCACTTTTGAATTGTCAAAAGGCAAAAAAAAATCTGTTCCAAAATGGTTATGGTACAGTCGCGTTCATTAACATGTTAGCACGTCTAGACTTCAAAAATATATGAGCATCAAAATATTTCAGAATATTGTGTCAACTACAAGTAACATTAAATTGTGATCAAGATTCTAATTCATTAATATGTGACCACTTTTTCTTAATAACATCTAAACAGCCAAAGGGACATTTTTATATGAACAACTTTAAGATCATAATTATCTGAACAGTGTAAGATTCACAATTATGTAATACAGTAACATCTAAGAAACTAAATGTAATTAAAATTCAACCTTATGAAAACGTCGTAAAGATGATTTTACTAGCAATCTTAAAATTGCGTGGTCAAGGAGTTTGCAACATTATTTAGGTATAACTGGCTAGTTTTCCATCAAATGACGTTATTAAAAATAAATAACTGACGCAAATGTCATCCAGAAAAAAATATACTATGGCACTGAAATATTCATTTCAAAAGACCTAAACAGCATTTGCGCGGAAAACAATTGAAATACTTTCATTTCCTTATCAATGTAAACTGGATCTTATTTGTTCGAGCAAATAATATACTTTCCTATGCATGTAGAGATAATTATGAAGCTTACCCTGCTCAGATATTATTAAAGCTAATACTGTATAGATTTATATTTTTAAAAGGTGATCACATATTATTGCCTACTGCAAATTATATATTATTGAACCTTCACATGAAGACATATTTTTGATCGATGGATTTGTAGAATTTATTGAGCTTATCAACGCTCACAATATTTTGAATCATTGGCAATGCCAACATATTATTGAACTCGACTGTACTACAGTACGTACTTTCCTACGGTACTTTCACAGTTATTATGTCTTGTGACTGGGACTATAGCACCATAACTTTTTATACTAATTTTAATTGGTCTTTGACAGTTCAAAAGTGCCGGTTAAGGCCTAGTTGAAATAAACGTTTTGATTTTGATGATTTTGATTTTTGACAGTCTCAGTCACAAGACTTAATAACTGTGAAAGTACGTTCCAAGAAGTAGATCTCTATGGAGAAGAACGGGCAAGAAACTCCATGGACACTCTTTTTCGATCGCCAAAATTATTACAGAACCTTTGTTACATCATTCATTTTGAGATGGTACATTATGTGAGAACGATGTAGCAAGTTAAACGTCATAGCTTAGCCTTTTCCCAACTATATTGTGATCTGCTTCCAGTCAAACCAGATGCAGCTGGATATCAGTATTTTACATGGAGCGACTGACTATCGGACCTCCACAACACAGTAACTGTGTAATACCATACCCCGAGCTCCCATGAGGTTCTGAAGAAAGAAGTTCTTCAGGCTTCAGGTAAGACATGTCAGACTTTAGAGGTTCTAACTAACAGTAACGACTGTCAAAGATCTAGAAATGACAGCCAGTTAAAAGTATCAAAATGTATATTTATATCGATCGTCCTATGCCTAAATGAGCGATCATCTACTACTCTGCGAAACGTGGGCGCGGGCTCGATTCTCGAACAAATCAAATCAAATCAAATTATTAGTGTGACTTTTGGTACATTTTACATGAGATCTTAAAAATAGATAAGTAGTTCCACAAAAATCTACCTTAAATGTGTACACTTTTAACTTAGTTTAGCACGGAACAAAATACCTTGTTTCGGGTCTAGGTGTTTGTATGTGGTCGCGGGAATTATTTCATTACCGTGACCCCGGTACATAAAGGGCTATTGAAGGACACCGTGGATTTTAGTCAGTACAAGTCTGACAGTCCCTCCCGCCCTTTCCGGGGTGGGAGGACTCATCTGATGATTTTAACACGTAAAAAAAAAGACACAGGAGAAATTCCTTATGTAGGGCAAAGTATGAAAACAAAATCTTATTCAAATTAATTGTATAATCATGATTGATTTTGTTACAGTACATTACTAATATTTGATCAAAGATTATACGTCACATTTATAATTATGTGATTAGATAGTAAAGGTAAATAACAGTAGTGATAGAATCTTGGGTTTTTTATTTTAATTAGTAATTTGTTTTGGCGAATAGTCAACAGACAATATTTAGATAAAATTCATGTTCGTCTTGATGAATTACTTAATTATTTTGTACCTTTATCAGTAGAAAATAATCAAATAATCTAACAGAACAGTAGATTATGAATGAATACATCGACAACTGCAAACAAGAACATTATAACTCACTTTTTGGCGATTTGGAGTTACAATCATATTCTTACTCTACAAAAAATTTAGGATTTTTCGCACTAACTCCGGTGGCTCCAGTCCTTTATTTATATACTTATTTATATATATTTTATTTACACAAAGGATCACATTACAATAGACAAATTATTGTTTCGTATTATCATACTTTATGTAATATATAGTATGTCTGTGTTACAATTTCATTTAAACAAAAAAAAAACAATACACGTAGTGAATTAACATTGTAACTCACGAAAATACTTAAAATATATTTAAAAGTGTAGTTAGCCCCTCGTTGACATTTATTTCAAGTTGGCAGTAAGACTAAACCGTAATCTGTAGGATTTTTTTATTTTTAATATTTGACGCGCTCTCTTGTAAAGTTGCTAAAAGTGAGTTACGATGTTCTTGCTTGTAGGCATGTGACGACATTACCTCCTTGGTTTTTTGGACGTGACGGCTTTGAGATCGACCAATTCGGTAATTCATCGTCATCGTCATGAGCCTATAATGTTCCCACTGCTGGGACACTGGCCTCCTCTCTGAGAGAGGTAGTGTGGGCCATAATCCACCAGGCGGGCCCAGAGCGGGTTGGTAGATGTCACATGTCTTCGAATTTTTGGTTCTAGGACAAGCCGGTTTCCACACGATGTTTTCCTTCACCGTTTTGAGAGCAGTGGTGATGAAATAAATACACAAAGTAATGCGCCTGGCGGGGTTCGAACCCACGAGCAACTCGTAAGTCGGGACCGATACCACTTACGGTACCACCACCAGTTAAGGAACTTTTAGCGAGGTCTGACTTTTTTCCCCATAGATAAGCAATTCTGAATTTAGAAGCGTTTTATATTTATCAATCTGAAAAATATCCAAAACACTGAAATTCAAAATGCCGATAGTCGTTATACCGATGTTCAAAATCTCCAATTGGACGAATGGTGGAACAGTTCGTAAAAATCATTCTTCGGGATTTTAAACTTTCGGACGGTACACCTCTGCCCAACCCTTGAAGGATTACAGGCGTGATGTTATTTTATGTTAAATTGCTTGAGGTCGCTAGTTCTAGCAGTACTTATCATTATTTGGTGTTACTCGCCACTTTCAGAAAGTAAAAAATGTATGAAAATTACGAATCTTCAAACGTGTATAACTTGGCCGAGAGCAATCCTACAACTTTTGTGCCATAGTAACTATTGCTCCAAATGACAAGTACTACCCATAGGTACCATTTTTTTCGCTGGCCGGCACTTTCAGAAAAGGCCCAAAAATTTATGGATCGTGAATGATCTCCTTTCGGGATATCTTCTATCGGTAACATTAACATTTAACATTCCTCCTTCGCACGTACACATCCATAGCGGCTCTACATTATTGCCGTGAATTCACGCCGCGAATTCTCGCCGTGAATTCTCGGCACAATACCGCCACTGATCGGGGAACAGGCACGAACGCGCGTGAACCCCGCGAAAACCATCCACATTCTCGTTCGCGCCTGTTCACGGGGATTCACGGCACTAATGTGGAACCGCTACCACATTCACGGCCCCGTGAACTTAATTAATTAATTACCAGCGGCTTCACCCGCTACAACTCGAAAATTATCCCACGGGAACATGAAACTATCCTATGTAACACATATCATCCAGTTTATAAACTATCTGCGTACCAAATTTCATCCAAATCCGTTCAGTGGTTTTTGCGTGAAAGAGTAACAAACATCAATCCACACATACAAACTTTCACATTTATAATATTAGTAAGATTATTTTTTATTCTGAATGTAATTCTGATATCTGCTTCTACGTTGAAAGTAAAAAATGAATTTTAAAATTATAAAGACAGTTTTAATCATATTCCTACAAAGAAAATGTAGCAAACAAAGTTATTGCAGCTGCAGCTTCTACGTTCATTCCACGGCAGGTTTCACGAGCGACTGAAAGTATTTTGATAGTGTGGAGGCATCGACGATATATTACTAAACTCCTAATAACAGGCGACCGATGTCTGTCAACACATTAGGCAAAAAAGTATCTTTTTTTCTTATATCCGTCTTATTCGAGCCCTCCTGTGAGCCGTAAACATACCTAGAGACAGAACCTTAAGTTAGAAGTACCCCGTCCCCCTCGCTTACGTAGTACCTCAGCGAGTTGACAGAATAGTTATTGTTCCTTAGATCGTGCATGCGGAGTCTAGTAATATATCGTCGTTGTGTGGAGGGAACGACTTGTGCCTTGAATTCACAGCTAGAATTTGCGGCGTGAATTTGTGGCACTAATGTGGAGCCGCCATAGACGTGTGCACACAGCGTAATTAGCCTCGCGAGGCAGTTTCCTCGCGCGGGAAAACCTCGCGAGGCGTTGACTGGGCTAAAAGTGCTACCGACTGAAAAGAATACGTCACGCGCGTGTTTCACAAGTGATTCTAATCGTTTGATTGATTAGGGAGTCGTGAGAATCACTTCAAAATTCATAATAATGATACAGGGTGTTCCCCGACTTCCTACGGCCCGGCTAAGCGATAAGCCAATAGTGTAGTGGTAGTCCGAAATATAGATTAAAAATTAAAATGTTTGACCCCCTTGTTTTTCCTTTTGTTACTTAACCCTTATTCAAATAAAGGTATATATATTACCACATCGTGTTTTTTTAAATAATGCACTCTAACTTTTAATATGGTGACACTAAAGGTATAAATATCACATATTTATAATCTTTAATAATTTGTTTATCTATTTTATTTCATTTGACAACCTGTCAACGTGATTTGTCACTGTAAGGTAATGTCAAAGTTGACTCAACGGTTTTGTTGTGAAAAAAGTCGAGTTTTTGGCGGGTGTTTTCAGAAATTTTAAAAGTTTGTTCAAGAAAAAATCTGAATATTACTTTTCCGACGCAAATTCCAAAACTATAACATATTTTGAATAATCTCACGCGTTAGCAGCATTTGCAATTGACTTATTCATATAATTTAGATGTTTCAAATATGTGGTAAATATCTTACCCTTGTCCGATCCCACGTTGAAAAATATTATATTATCTATATAAAAATCGGTTGTCTGTTTGTATATTTTGTTTGGACTGCAAAAAGCTAAATAAATATTTTGAGAAGTTCATATAAAGTTCTTACGTAACGTGTCAATTAATACTTTGTTTATTTCAGATATTCAATATATCAAAGAAAATAAATTTAATATAAGCAATACTATAAGATAGGTAATATGCAATACTAATAAAAATATTAAAAATATTTAATGTTTCATTTCCAAAATTTAAAATAAATATTATGAGTTGAACCAAGAGGAAGTCACTAGTCAAGAATCGAAAATTAAACCGTAATGGACAATGGTAACAATTTTACCACCAACATCAAAAATTTTGTAGTCATGAACGGATAATGGTAAATTATTTACCACCAGAAAAACTACCCCATCCCCTATTCTTTTTTAAATTTTGATTAAAAATATGAAATCAGTGACCCTCAATTACCTAAAATACAATGCAACCTTTAAAAAAAAATGCATACCGGCTCGCGTTTGTTTAAGGGTTAAACCAAAATTGACGAAGATACAACGCTTCTAATGTCAACGTCACTCAGACGGTACAATTGCGAGTCTTATCTCATTACCGTGACCCTGGAACGTAAAGGGCTATTGAGGATACCGTAGATTTTAGTCAGTACAATATGATTTAAAAAAGAAACGAAATCTACGTGTTCATTATTTGTCAATTTAGTAACAGTAACAGTAACAGGTGATGATTCTGGCAGACAAATACCGGCCTAAATCGCGGGCAGAAAATAGTAGTAAAATATATAAAAAAATAATATGAAAATTGATGCTTTTTTTATACTAGCTTTTGCACGCGGCATCAGTCGAAAATCTAAGAAGATGAATACAAACTTTCGTTCCCTATGGAAACTTTTGATAAATTATACCCCCTTGGGGGTATAATTTATCAAAAACGTTTCTTAGCGGATGCCTACGTCATAACATCTACCTGCATGCCAAATTTCAGCCCGATCCGTCCAGTGGTTTGGGCTGTGCTTTGCTAGATCATTATGTCAGTCACCTTTGAGTTATATAATAAAACACACTGTATATCTAATCAACGTTTTATTTTTGATAGATTACAATATAATGCCTGGATTAAAACTTATGCCTTAACTAGAACTCGTTACTGTTCATACATTATTTAGAATATTTGCTATAATGGCGGCTCGAAGAATTGGAGTAATTCTGGTGATCTTGGCTTCTGCATCAGGTAAGAATTTAAAAAAAAATCTCTTAAAATAAAAGTAAACAGTCATTCAATCTCCCGCGGTTGTGGACGCCCACGGCGACGGACGTCGCAAGACGATCCCCGGCCACCGTAGGCGCGGGCATGCGGGCGGTGAGTAAAGGGTAACACCATGGACCTTGCCCGGTTCGACGGCACGTCGTGTTCCACGCGCGCCTCAAAGAGCGTCAGCATAATGACAGGGCCCCCTCTCAGAGGGCCAAAGCCTGCCGGTTTTGCGGGCTTTATCCCATCACCGTGACCCCGGAACTTAAAGGACAATTGAAGGACACCGTGGATTTTAGTCAGTACAAGTCTGACTGTCCCTCCCGCCCTGCCCGGGGTGGGAGAACTCATTTGATGATTATACCACGTAAAAAAAAAGGTTTTCTTATTGCGCGGTAATGCGGACGGCGACTAATAGTTGACTCAATGTCCGATGATAAATCAGGCCCGGGTCGACGGCGCGTCATGTTCCATGCTTCATGTCTATAAAATCTATTCTGCTTCCAGCTCTCCCAGCCGACCACATCATCTCCAGACCTTCAGGTCCTCGCTACCAGTACATGAGCAGTCCTGACGGTGCTGAGCTGGTGGATCTGTGGCTGAAGATCAGCGATGTTCTCGTTTCTGCCAGATATAACCCAGATGAGAATAATGTCTATCATCTGTTTACCAGGTAAGATTATTTTCAGTTGTTACTGTTAGTTAGAAGCTCAAAATTCTGCTATCCAGTCTTACCAATAAAAATTAAGCCAGAAGACAAAAAATGAAAACAGTTCAAATAGAGCGTGTGCAAAATTTCAGCCTGCTAGCTTATCGGGAAGTACCTCAAAATTCAGTTGCAAAAGTCCAACCGGAACGACAAACAAACAAATAAACAAACAAGAAAAGTGAGTGTATAAAACGTGGGAATATAGTTATGGTGCTACAGTCCCAGTCACGTCCATGGCCTCGACCAATGGCGGGCGCGAGAGGTCGCCGCCTATCGCCTCCATGTGGACACAGCGCCAGCGGTGCTCTGCCCAAGCGGGGAGTCCTGCACCTTATGCTTCGTGACATAAGGGCGAACCTCCTAATGGTGACACCTAGACGTTTCTTCCCGCCCAATCCGACCTAGGAACCTCCCGAAACACCCATGTCCGGTGAGGAACAGTGTCAGACGGAAGATGAGGATGCCGTGGCGCGACTCCAGTCTCTCCTCAAAGAGGGGCCTAACCGACTGCGGCGTGCCTGATTCTGCTGTGTTAAAAATCATAACTGTCCTCTTTCAGAGCCAACCCAGCACACAGCCAGCCACTTCCTCTGGGTTATGATAGCATCCTGAAGTCTTCTAACTTCGATGCTAACAAGAAGACTGTGCTCCTTGTCCACGGCTGGAGAAACACTCCACTTTCAAACTTCAATGTACAAATGGTACAAGGTAAGTGCTATTTAAAATGTCATAATTATATCCTTTATTTGACTGGCCTGTTGGTCTAGTGGTTAGTGACCCTGACTGCTATGCCGGAGGTCGTGGATCCGATTCCCACCCAGGACAAATGTTTGTGTGATGAGCATGATCATTTGTTTTGTGTTTGGGTGTAATTTATCTATTACTAGCTGCTGCCAGCGGTTTCACCCGCTACAACTCGAAAATTATCCCACGGGAACATAAAATCAGGATAAAAAACCAATCCTATGTGTTAATCCTGGTTATAAACTATCTGTGTACCAAATTTCATCCAAATCCATTCAGTAGTTTTTGCGTAAAAGAATAACAAACATCCATCCACACATACAATATTATAGTAGGATTAGTAGGATATGTATGTATTTAGAAATATATAACTATGTTTATCAGTTGTCTAGTACCCATAACACAAGCTCTGCTTAGCTAGATGGCGTTGTGTGATAGTTGTGGAATATTATTATTATTACATTATTGTAATTTAACATATTTCTCCTGCTTCTTCTTCCAGCCTACTTGACAGCTGAAGACGTGAACCTCATAATGGTGGACTGGAGTATCGGCGCCCTCACGAGTTATATGGTAGCACTCAGCAACTCTATCAGATCTGGTTCGTATTACGTAACTATGTTATTATTTTATGTTGGTTCTCAATTCATCAAATTTTTTTGTTCTGTGTCTTAAATACGGGTTTTGTACGCCCAGTGACATCGAGCCCGAACAAAGAATAAATGTTAATAATATTACGATTTGGCAGATAGCTCCTTAGAGTCACAGGTCATGAGCATGCAGAGAAATCGTAGTACTTACATTGAGCTATATTGAGCTATTATAGTATGTATAGAGACGACACCACGCATCACCACTGTGTCCCATCCAGGATGAGTGCGCGCGCACAAGTTCATTCAGATGTTTGACAGCTCTGTGGCGTGCTCTAGGCGCGCGCACTTATTCTGGATGGCACACAGTGGTGATGCGTGGTGTCGTTTCTATACGTAGTAGTAATAGCTCAATAAGTACTAAAGAGTTTTTGAAACAATTGATGTAATGGCGAGTAGCGCCGCGTCAAAAGGACTTCAGTCGTGGCAATTATTTAAACACTTGTATCCATGTCTTTGTTGACTGACTTAGAAAGTATTATATACCCCCTCCCTCGACCTACAGATCCTTGATCGGACGTCAAGGTACCCATCACTTGCTGTCCGAAAGCTCGTGTTATCACCTACGAAAAAACACCTGTATGATCGCCTACTTTTATAAGTAAAGTCCTATAAGATATAATCTTATGTAGATCTCAAAAACTTCTTTCCACTTTTAGGTGCACACGTGGCCAGATTCATCAGTTGGTTGAACTCTGCGAGCGGCGCCAGTCTGGATAACTACCACATCATAGGGCACAGTCTTGGCGGCCACCAAGCTGGCATCATCGGCCGCCATCTTGGGGGAGAAGTAGCTTATATCTCTGGTAGGTTTATCCGTACATTAAAGTTCTCATTGCGAGGATATGGTGACGGCTGCCAGTTAAAATGTACTGTATTCTCTTGAGCTTAGATTTTACATTTGTTTGATAGCTTTTGGGAAGTGATATTTCTGTACGTAGTCCAATATTTTTTTTTTAACGTAGTATAATCATCATATGAGGCCGGGGTGGGACCCGGGCAGGGCGGGAGGGACTGTAAGACTTGTACTGATTAAAATCCAAGGTCAATAGCCCTTTATGTTCCGGGGTCACGGTGATGATATAAGTCCCGCGACCCCGGCAGGCTTTAGCCCGCTCTTTGAGGCGCGCGTGGAACACGACGCGCCATCGAACCGGGCATGGTCCATGGTCGGACAGCGAGTTGCCCTTTACTCGCCGCCCGCATGCCCGCGCCTACGGTGGCCGGAGATCGTCTTGCGACGTCCGACGCCGTGGGCGTCCACCACCGCGGGTGGGGCGGAGGGAGGACATTGTCCTCTCTCTCACGCGGCCCGCCTCCTCCTTCGCGAGCATGACTGCTTCGCAGAAGGAGGCGACCGCTTCCCACTCCGTCTCACTACTAGTAGTCCGTAGTACTATTAGGTATTCTGTGATGGTGATCAGGGTTTTTAGCCTTTACAATCTGGGTACCTTTTGAAAGTCGAGAAGGCCACCCCGGAAACTAGTTTTTTTCTTATTTTTAAATGTAAGATGGGTTTGCTCTTTACCTTAGTCGAGGTCAGGAGTGACTAAGACAAGGTCGACGATGGAGCGAGCTTATCCAGAAGAAGCCTGTTCACTAAGACTTATATTTGATTGACTAATTGAATTAATCCGTCAGTTGGTTTTGTACTAATTCAACTAATGAAAAGATACGTGTCAATTATTTTTCAAACCTCTTAGGCCTGAAACTGCGTTAAGCGGGCGCCCGCGACGGGCAACCGTCGCGTGTCCACACGCGTGGACACGCGACTGGGCTCCGTGGGTAAGCGACGGTCCCCGTCGCGGATACCGATTTACGCAGTGTCGCTAGTTCAATTTGAACGTTGTGCTTGTATAGTCGTCTTTCGTGTCGATGGAAAACTTAATATATTATTACGTAGCAAAACGACGACTAGCACAAAAAAAGGCAGCCCGTAAGCCCGTTTGTAGAATGAATATATTTGGCGGAGACGGGTTCCGTCGCACGGAGGCGGGCCCCGTTACGTGGGTTCGGGGCACGCCTCCCCGTGACGGACACCCGCGCTGGTTCCCGCGACGGAGCACTTTTGTATGAAACCGCGCGTGTGCCCGCTTAACGCAGTTTCAGGCCTTACTGACAGACTGATTATTAAAGAAAATTGATTCTGTCATGCCAACTCCCTACTCTTTCTTTAATAAAACGTTGCCCCACACTAGAAATTTCTCCTGTATCGTGGTTGCGTTTACAAACATATAAACTCACATACACAAACACCCAGACCCGGAACAACTACTTGCAGATCATACAAATATTGGCTCAGTGCGGCCCGTGCGTGAATCGAACCCACAACACGCAGCGCAGCAGTCCAATCACTCAGCCACTGCACCTACATCTACTAGTACTTCTAGGCAAGCGTCCGTCGGCCACACGTCGAGATAGTGATCAATCGCGAACCCAGCATTAAATAAAACCAAAAATAAAGTTTACCAACTAATTCTGATCTCTTAATTCCCAGCCCTGGACCCAGCCCTTCCCGGATGGATCACAAACCCCTCATCATTCAGATCTTCAGACGGAGTATACACAGAGGTGATCCACACGGATGCTGGCTACTCGGGACTTGTGACTCCTGTGGGCGATGTGGACTTCTATCCGAATGGTGGGAGTGGTATGCCTGGATGTCCTGATAGAAACTGTTCGCATCATAGGTTGGTAACTATAATAATATTCCACAACTATCACACAACGCCATCTAGTCCCAAGCTAAGCAGAGCTTGTGTTATGGGTACTAGACAACTGATAAACTATACAATACAGATTTTTATTTAGGAACTAGCTGTTACCCGCGTTTTTACAGTGTAAAAAAATTATTAAAGTCGTAAGATATCGGAGACTTTTGGCGACTATTGCGACACAAATTGATAGAGGTTCGTGGACAGCCATGCATCGTTGATATTTGTATTGCGCATCGTCAGGCCATGCTGCGGAGCGAGACGGAATGGAATGAAGACGGATCGCCACCTTCTGCGAAGCAGTCATGCTAGCGAAGGAGGAGGCAGGCACTGTGAGGGAGAGGTCATCGTACACCTCACGACCCAGCATCAGTGGGAAACGCCAACGGTGATGAACGTCGTTGGACGATCTCCGGCCACCTCACGGTTCACACGGGTACCTCACGGTCTGATCATGGACCATGCCCGTGTCGACGGCGCGTCGTGTTCCCAAAGCGGGATTGTCTTACAGTTTGCTCTGGTCCTGGAACGTAAGGGGCTATTGAAGGATCACCGTGGTGCACCGTCAGTTCGACTCTGACTAATTTGATGATTTTACCACCACAAAAAAAAATGGTAGGCTTCTTATTTTTCTTTTCATTTCCAGATGTGTTTTTTACATGGCGGAATCTCTTACTAAAGGAGGGTTTACTGGAACAAGATGTAACTCTTTGTCAGCAGCACTGACCAGCAACTGTACCTCCAATGATACCCTAAAGATGGGTGGCACTACTGCTAAAACTGGGTAAGTTAAACATCGAGTGGAGTAACCATGAGTCGAGCTACACGATAACTGACAAATGCTTGCACTGACTGGACAGGTCCACTCAACGACGATATATTACTAGACTCCGCATGCACGATCTAAGGAACAAAAACTATTCTGTCAACTCGCTGAGGTACTACGTAAGCGAGGGGGACGTTGTTAAGTACCAATACTCCATAGAATCCGCAAATTAAGGGAAACTCACGCAATACCTAATCAACATTGCATCAGCCAGGCGACAGGAATGAAAACGCTGATGTCGCTCAACGTGACACACGACGGCGACCGGACGATGGCACCAATTTCCACATATTTCCTCACTTTTGATTCCAACTTCGAACAATTGTCACCTCAATCTATATTTTAATGTAATATTGTAATAAGTTTAATAAATAGTTGCAATTTAATTTCGGTTTTTTTTGCAACTTGCCCGCCGGTCTGACTTAATTGGCGCAGTCGGTAGGATCCTCGTGGATTCCTACAAAGCTACCATACGTTATCCTGGTAGTTCGCGGTTCGAGGATCCGAATCTACACGTCGAGACCAGCAGCAGCAGGGGTATCCGAGCATCGATACGAGCGAGAAGGCCGAAATGAAACTGTGAGTACATTAAAATCTTTTAGTGGATTGCTCACTCCTTATCTTTTAAGTTATCCTGTCTTTAAACTTTTCCAAAATTTTCCATCCGAGAGAATCGCGGAGTGTTAGGTTAGAGAGTAGGCAGAGTAATAGAAATAGTGCTTTAGACCTCAATAGACAATTAAATTCAAGTTGTAATTTAAGTGAAGATAAAATGGCCGATTTGGACCACATATTTAAGGCTCTTAGATTAGTACCCGAGTTCGACGGGAATGTTAATGTCCTAACGAGATTTATTCGGTTGTGTGACGAATTAATAGACGAATTTGTAACGAAACTTGACACCCCGAATAAACTTCATGAGATTGCTCTAATTAACGGAATACTAAATAAAGTAACGGGCCCCGCCGCACGTTTGATTAACTCTAATGGTGTCCCATCAGATTGGTCAGGCATACGTAAAGCTCTTGTCAATAATTTTTCGGACCAAAGGGATGAAACTGCGTTATATAACGATCTAGCATTATTATCTCAAGGCTCTGACAGCCCTCAGGAATATTACGAGCGTTGTCAGAACATATTCAGTACACTCATGACATATGTTACCCTGCACGAAACCATAGCCACAACCGTCGAAGCGAAGCGGGACCTTTACAAAAAGTTAACCCTTCAATCTTTTGTACGCGGTCTTAAAGATCCATTGGGCTCGCGTATTCGTTGCATGAGACCTGAAAGTATCGAAAAGGCGTTGGAATATGTTCACGAGGAGCAAAATGTAGTTTATTTACAACAACGTAACAGCCAAATTCCTGATAAGAAATTAGCTCAACAAGCCACGTCACAAAAACTACCCCCTAACCAGAATTTCAATCTTCCGCCACCTAAACCGTTTATATTTAATATGCCGGGACCTTCTAGGAGTTCTTTCGGACAGCCGATGATGCCACAGGGACCTCCACAATGGCGACCTAATTTTAACCATCATAACCAGCCTGGTCCATCACGCACTCAACAAATATTCCGTGCTGCACCCAATAATTATAATCAGAATAATGCATTTAGATTTCCACCCCGTAACCCGGTACCGCAAGGCAACCCCCAACAGCAACGACCTATGAGTGGTGTTAGCCACTTTGTGTCAAAACCGTTGCCACCCAGTAACGCTGTGAAAGGACATGACTGGTCTAGGTCGGGTAATCCCCCGCCTAGCAACTATTTTAAAACAAGAGAGATGAATTTTAATGATTGTTCCGATTATTACGACTATAACGATTATTACGGCGGTTATTCTTATTACGAACCTTATGACTATTATATTGAGAACTATTATTCTGATTATGACCAAGTGTGCTACCAACAACCAGAAATAACATACAATGCTGCCCCTAACGAGGACTCTAATAAACTCGAAAGCCCTTCAGGTACTAATAGCGAGGATTTTCAGACGTCTCGAAAATCAGACAAACCAAAATAGAGGTCAATCTGCAAACCCAACGCACACTACCTTACTTGCAAATCAAGGACCCCCCCTTTAAAGCTTTTAATTGACACAGGCGCTAACGAATCTTTTATTTGTCCTAGTGCATTAGAAACTTATTTCCCTAATGTTGAATTGAAATATGATCCGTTTGAAGTTTGTAATGTGCACGCGACGACGCGTAGTAATTACTCAGTAACTATACCTTGTTTCCCAGAAATAAATGATAAGGATGATGTCACACTATTCGTCTATAAGTTTCACGATCATTTCGATGGGTTAATCGGATCAAATTTATTAGATAAGTGGGAAGCTACCATTGATTTTAAGACTAAATCTTTAATTACTAAGAATGCATCCAACCCCATACAGGTTTACGACTCGCGAAATGCAAACTTATATGAAGAAATAATACCTGCCAATTCTTCCAAATTAGTTAGGTTACCAATTAATTCTCAAGACGGGGAAGTTATTATTCCGGAGCAAGTTATCTCAAACTGTCATATTAGCGAATGCTTAACTACAGTAAAGAACCATAGGGGCATAGTAGAGATACATAACCCCACTCGAAACGACGTTATATTTTCTATGGATCGCCCGGTGTGTGCGCAGCTTTACAATCACGAGTGCAAGCGTACCGAACAAGTGCCTCAGCGCGTAAAGGAAGTACTATCGCGTCTGCGCACTAGTCATTTAAATGAAGAGGAGCGCATTAACTTGGAATTATTATGTGCGCGTTATGCGGACGTATTTTATTTAGAGGGCGAGAACTTAACGTTTACTAACCAAATCAAACATTCTATTAAAACAACCGATGAGATACCGATCCACACTAAAAGCTACCGTTATCCGTTCGTGCATAGGCAAGAAGTCCAAGAACAAATTAGTAAGATGTTAGCTCAGGGAATAATCCGACCATCCGAGTCTGCGTGGAGCTCACCTATATGGGTTGTACCCAAAAAGGCTGATGCCTCGGGCAAGACTAAATGGCGAGTAGTAATAGACTTTCGGAAATTAAACGAGAAAACTTTAGATGACAAATACCCCATCCCTAACATTGCGGACATTTTGGACAAATTAGGTAATTGTCAATACTTCACAACCCTAGATTTGGCAAGTGGCTTTTATCAGGTGGAGATGGACCCCAAGGACATCCCCAAAACCGCGTTCACTGTTGAGCATGGCCACTTTGAGTTTTTAAGGATGCCAATGGGATTAAAGAACAGTCCATCCACTTTCCAAAGGGTAATGGACAATGTACTAAAAGACCTTCAAAACAACATATGCCTGGTCTATTTAGATGACGTCATCGTTTTCTCTACGTCACTGCAGGAACATATGATCAACCTGGAAAAAGTCTTTAACAGATTGCGACAGTCCAACTTTAAAATACAGATGGACAAGTCCGAGTTCCTCAAACTCGAGACAGCCTATCTAGGTCATGTTATCAGCAGTGATGGTATAAAGCCAAACCCGGATAAAATATCGGCAATCAAAAATTACCCGCTTCCGAAAACCCCCACTGAGATTAAAAGATTCCTAGGACTTCTTGGCTATTATAGGAAATTTATACCGGATTTTGCGAAAGTCACAAAACCTTTGACTCAGTGTTTGAAGAAAGGCTCGAAAATTACTCTAGATCAAAATTATATTCAGTGTTTCGAAAAATGTAAAACTTTATTAGTTAATGATCCCATTTTAAAATACCCGGACTTTACTAAAGAATTTATTCTTTCCACTGACGCATCGAATTTAGCCATCGGAGCCGTTTTATCGCAAGGTACTATAGGTTCTGATAAGCCCATTGCTTATGCCTCCCGGACCTTGAATAGCAGTGAAATTAATTACAGCACGATCGAGAAGGAGTTACTGGCGATTGTCTGGGCCACAAAATATTTCAGGCCGTATTTGTTCGGTCGGAAATTCAAAATTGTAACGGACCATAGACCCTTGCAGTGGGTTATGAATATCAAAGAACCCAACTCGCGCCTCACCCGTTGGCGACTTAAATTAAGTGAGTTCGATTTTTCAGTAGTATACAAACAAGGTCGATATAATACAAATGCGGACGCGTTATCACGGATTGAGTTACATAATGAAGAGACTAGTTCGCTTATCGCTAACCCTACTGGAAAGCCTCCTTCCTTAGATCTCTCAAGGACAGCTACGGTACATACTGACGCGGAGAACCCGATACTGGAAATACCTATAACAGATTTTCCTCTCAATAAATATCATAAGCAAATTATTTTTACAGTTGTCGATGACGTAAAGAGCCGCCCTTCCGTTTCAAAGCCCTTTGAATCGCATGTTAGGACACATATTCAAATTTCCAAAAATAATCTCGAAGAAGATATCGTAAACGCCGTTAAGGAATATGTTAACCCCAAGGTAAAGACCGGTATACTCATTAAACCCGCATTAGCTATGTATGAAATTATTCCCGTTATTCAAAATCAATTTAAAAGTTCTTCCATGGATTTGGTATTAACAAAAGTCGAATTAGATAACGTAAAGGATTACCTAAAACAACAAGAGATAATTCGCAATTACCACGAAGGTAAGACGAACCATCGAGGGATTAACGAGTGTTACATGTCTTTATCTAGCAAGTATTATTGGCCTAAGATGAAGGAGCAAATAATGAAATACATAAATGAGTGTAATATTTGTGGTCAGGCCAAGTACGATAGGAACCCAATAAAACAAAAGTTTAATATCGTACCACCTCCAACCAGACCCTTTGAGATAGTCCACCTTGATCTTTTAAGTGTCGAAACGCATAAGTATCTCACAATCATTGATGCTTTTTCAAAATATGCTCAGGCCTATCACTTGAAGGACGCAACAGCAGTCAGTGTCATTCAAGCCCTTTTAGTATTCAGTACCCATCACGGAATTCCCTTAACTATTGTAACAGATAGAGGCCCGGAATTTACTAATCAATTATTTTTAGAATTTGTACGAATACATAAAATTCAACATCATAAAATTTTGGCATATACACCTAATGAAAATGGAATGGTAGAAAGACTACATTCCACATTATTAGAACACCTGCGCGTGTTGAAATTAGAGCACCGTGGGGAATCCGTAATTAACTTAATGCCATATGCGATCTTAGGTTACAATAGCTCTATTCATAGTTTTACGAAGTGCAAACCTTTAGATATAATCACCGGCCACTTAGATCCACGTGATCCGTTAGATATTAATGTTTCGGATAATATTCTACAATTATATTCACAGGAACACCGTAATAAAATGCAAAAAGTCTACGAAATTATCAATGAGTCATCGCTTCATGACCGTACGCGTATTACCGAAAATCTTAACAAAGATAGGGAGCCCGAGCAAGAGTATAGCCCAAATCAGCAAATTTTTGTACGGAACCCTATGGCGAACCGTCAGAAATTAGCCCCCAGATTTACGCGTGATACTGTTTTAGCCGACCTACCGATCCACATTTATACTAAAAAGAAACGTGGACCTGTTGCTAAGTCCCGCCTGAAAAGGGTCCCTAATAGTTCCCGATTGTTACAGGATAATTCCACTGATCCTGAGCCTGGCCCAAGCGGAAGAGATAATATTAAATAGTTTGGATAATGGACCTGGCATACTACCTTTCATGTTAGGAAAGACTAAAATCATTTCCCACTATCATTCATTCATCCAACCAGTTAATTTAGATGTCATGCGTAAGAATATAAATGTAGTTAAGAAACAACTGGATTATATTTCACCTGAATTCCATAATAAGACGCTATCATTATATGAACCACACATAGAGCATCTTAATAGTAAAATTTCATTATTATCCGAGCAACTAGAGTTATTTCAGTCTAATCGCGTTAAAAGAGGCCTTATAGACGGATTAGGTTCTGTTATTAAGAGCATCTCCGGAAACTTAGACTACAGCGACGCCATTCGTTATGATAACGCTATTAAAACCTTACAGGAAAATGATAATAAAATTGTCACAGAACTGAATAATCGTGTGAGTTTAAACAAACACTGGATGTCTGAAAATTCGGATATTCTGCAAAAATTAATAGAAAACCAAAATAAAATCAAGGACACCGTAGATAGTATTTCAATAGGTAATTTACGTAGCGAACAAGACATAGTTAAATATGCCCATCTGGCTCAGTTCTTACTAATGCTAGCTGATAATATTGAAACATTATCCGACGAACTACTTAGATTAGAAAACTTACTAGCTTTTATACGTGCGAAGAGCACGCACTTCCTTATGTTTAAGTTAAATATGTTTAATAGGATGATAGAACAGTTGATTGCTCTCTATGGCAGAGAACAAGTACTGAATATTAGTTTTAGGGAATATTTTGATATCATTAAGTTAGGTTATTACTATAGCGGTCAGAACTTAATACTGGTTTTCAAACTCCCGGTTGTCTTTCCCTCTACCTATGAACTATATAAATTATCCATAATTCCTAATAAAGATAACAAAGTATTAATCCCTTCCTATCCCCTCCTGGCAATTCACGACAAGGATTTTATGTACATAGAGGCAGAATGCCCGAAGTCCAGCCAATACTATCTCTGCGAGGACAACATAAACCACCGCTATAGGAATCAAGGGGACTGCATCCACCACCTGATAACTACGCAGCAAGTTGACGAATCCTGCCAGTTCACCACTACCCAACTTAAGACGGAAGCTGTGGAAGCACTCGACGATCGTCACTACGTAGCGAGCTTTCCTACACCTACGAAGATCCGTTTATCTTGCTCTGAAACACAATATAACATCGTGCACGGAAGCTATCTAATCACCATTCCAAAGGGATGCGTTGCACAAACCCCGGCGCTCACCTTGGCAAATAAAGACGACCATATCAAGGGACAAGTACTGAAAATTATGAACATTCCATTTCAAGACGAAGCTATCTACAACCTAGAAGCCAGAAAGTTAACCCTCAACACTGCAGATCTCCGCAGCCTCCATGTCGCTACCCAAGAAATATCTATGGAAACACCGTTGAAAATAAATCAAGCCGATATTCATAGCGTGTATTACACTATCACACCGCTATACTTAGTACTATTAAGTGCAAGTGCACTGGGCATTGGCTACGCGATACGAAGATACATAAACCAGCGCTCGCAAAAAGCGATTACTGAACATCAAACCAGTGAGATTGAATGCGGCGAAGTTTATGCTGAGATTAACAATCATACTGCTGCACCTCAGCCGAGATTATCAGCGCTATTATCGAACCTGTCAAACAATAGTCGCTGATCTTCGGGAGGGAGATGTTAAGTACCAATACTCCATAGAATCCGCAAATTAAGGGAAACTCACGCAATACCTAATCAACATTGCATCAGCCAGGCGACAGGAATGAAAACGCTGATGTCGCTCAACGTGACACACGACGGCGACCGGACGATGGCACCAATTTCCACATATTTCCTCACTTTTGATTCCAACTTCGAACAATTGTCACCTCAATCTATATTTTAATGTAATATTGTAATAAGTTTAATAAATAGTTGCAATTTAATTTCGGTTTTTTTTGCAACTTGCCCGCCGGTCTGACTTAATTGGGTATTGCGTTGTGATTGGCTAACTCAAGGTCTGTTCTGTCTCAAGGTATGTTTACGGCTCACAGGAGTGCTCGAAATAAGACGGATATAAGACTTTTTTGTCTAATGTGTTGACAGACATCGGTCGCCTGATATTAGGAGTCTAGTAATCGTATCTTTATCGTCGTTGGGTCCACTCAAATCTGTGTGGTTCTTTCTTCAAAAGACCATCTCAGACACCTACATGGTCCTCGTATGACTTGGACATAATGTCTGGAGTTTAAAAGAGACAGTGACCTCTGAGTTTGTTTCGGCTGTTTCTTCTCAGAGTAGTCAGGTACGAAACACCGGCCTCATCTAGTTTGTAAAAAGACGACGTGTAAAAGTGTTGATATTAACCTACTTGCAAAAATAAATATCATTTCATTTCATTTTAGCACCTTAGAGTAAATATTGTTTTATTCTATTTTAATAACATAATTGTCCACTAGAAAACTACATTGGCCACAGAATTACTAAGTAAGCCACGAATCAAATAAATTGATTGATTGATCAGCAAAATGTACAAAAAAAAATAGGCCGAGCCAAAGCGTAATCTACGGAGTCCCGCTAAGCGGGGCTCCTATTTCTTTCTGCCGTGTATAAAGGAACCTAATCAAACCGAATCTCGGGGTGCCATCAAAACTAAAGGTTGCCGAGTTGATTATATTCGTGGCTAAGTTAGTAATTTTGTGACTAGACTGACTCGGCCTTATTACAAAAACTAAATAAACCTTGGTTTAAACCTGTACTAACAAGTCCAGGCTTATCTTCAGAACCATGGTTTAAATTTCTCCGTATTACAAAACTTAGATAAAACGTACACTTTAGTACCGTCATTTGAACCATTGTCTTAACATTTAAATACGCTAATGTGTACTAACAATTAAATATAGCACGTTGTAATCCATTTTGGGTGAAAATAACACAAAAACAACAACACAATAAAAAAGTAGCTTTGAGAAACTTGACACACCTTTGACAGCTACGACTGTTAGACCATGGTTTATCGCAAAACCAAGATTTATAATAACGTTTGTGTAAACCGTAGTTTTTGGTGATGTAAACCTTGGTTTTTAGTTAAGCCCCATTATGTAATAAGGCGGACTAGGTTTATTATTTCTCATTTTATTCTGAAAAAACGAGGTTTTTCTGTGAATTATAATGGTGATGGTTGGCCATCTGTCATAGTAAGTTTCCTCCGTGCCTCGGAAAGCACGTAAAGCCGTTGGTCCCGGCTGTCATTTGTAGATCTTTGACAGTCGTTACTATTAGTCAGAAGCTTGAAAGCTTGACAACCAGTCTTACCAAGAGGTATAGTATTCGTCAGTTACTGTGTCGTGGAGGTCAGATAGTCAGTCGCTCCATGTAAAATACTGATATTCAGCTGCATCTGGTTCGACTGGAAGCAGACCACAATATAGTTGGGAAAAAGGCAGGCAGATGATTTAATAACAATATTGTTTTCTTTTCAGATCTTCAGGGATCTACTTTTTGGAAACAAATGCATACTCGCCGTTCTCTCGTGGATAAAATAATAAAATTATCAGAATTAAATAAAGATTTTATTTACTGTTGACGAACCTAACTAAACTAAAATTATAGTGACACAAAAAGAATTTTGAGCAGATCGTGGGTTTGAACCCAACCCAGTGCACTACTTTGGTTTTTTCATTAGCACTGCTCTCAAAACGATGAAGGAAAACATCGTGAGGAAACCGACATGTCCTAGAACCAAACATTCGGAGATATGTGACATCTACCAACCCGCACTGGACCCGCGTGGTGGATTATGGCTCACTATCTCTCACAGACGGGAGTCCTGTGTCCCTAGCAGTGGGAACATTATAGGCTGATGAACCCTGAGTCGAGCGGGACTGTCAGCCTCGTACTGACAAAAGTCCTAGGTGTTCTTTCAATAGCCCTTTACGTTCCACGGCCATGGTTAACTGTTTAGATCTAACTAAACAGTCTAGCTGAACAGTCTAACTACATAGTCTAACTTAAACAGTCTAACTACAGCTAGACTGTGTCTAAAAACTGTCTAATCTTTAGACAGTCAGATTTTGTTGGCCCCATCAGATTTGAGGAGCTCGTGGCTAAATAATTACAGCCGCACAGGCCGATCTTCCGGGTTAAGCCGCGCTTGCCGAGGTTGGTCTGTGGATGGGCGACCATCTCTGTCATAGCGAGTTTCCAGTTTTTTACCATGGGTATATCGTATACCCAGTTACTGTGTTGTGAAGGTCTGATAGTCAGTCGCTCCATGTAAAATACTGATATTCAGCTGCATCTGGTTCGACTGGAAACAGAACACAATATAGTTGGGAAAAGGCAATCAGATGATAAGATTTTTGGAAGCTGCTTGAAGAACGCGTGGGACATGACGTGTCGTCATTTCGGGCCTTAACAGACGGCGAGTAATAAGTAACTCGACGTCGGATCAAGGCCTGCAAGCGATATGTATAGAGGAGGCCTGTGTCCCAACAGTGGGAACATTATAAGCTGATTACTAAAGTCCATAACGACAAATTGAGATAACTAACACCTGTCAAAAGATAATTGATAAGAACGTTATCATAATCTTTTTAATAATTATTAATTTATAATAAGAGTGTTAATTTGATAGTAAAATTGTAATCAGTGGCCTAAAGTTCATATAAAATGTATATATAAAAGAAATATTGCGTTTTTGTATAATTGAGAAGGAATGATGATGATTAACATACATATTAACCGAGATATCTTAATTTTAGTCTAGACAAAAAAAAAACAAATGAGTCCCACCCAAGAAGGGACTAGAGGGACTGTCAGACTCGTACTGTTTAAAATTATCCAAGGCATTCAATAGGAAGGAGGAGGCGGGCCGCGCGAGAAACAGAACAGCGTCTTCCCTCCGCCCCAAATCGCAGTGGTAGACGCCCAGGGCGTCGGACGTCGGCAGACAATCTCCGGCCACCGTAGGCGCGGGCATGAGGCAGCGAGTAAAGGGCAACTCGCCGCCTGACCATGGACCATACCCGGGTCGACGGCGCGTCGTGTTCCACGTGCGCCTCAAAGAGCGTCAGCAAAATGACGAGGCTCCATCTCAGAGGGCCAAAACCTGCCGGGGTCGCGAGACTAATTCCATTACCGTGACCCCGGAACATACGGGACTATTGAAGGATCACCCTGCATTTTAGTCAATAGAAGTCTAACAGTCCCTCCTGTCCCGCCCTGGGCGGGAGGACTCATTTGATGATTTTACCACGTAAAAAAAAACCCAAAAAAAACTTCAAATGGGTCCCACCCAGGGCGGGATGAGAGGGGTTATCAGACTCGTACTGTTTAAAATCCAAGGCATTCAATAGCCCTTTACGTTTCAGGGTCGCGGTAACCTGATAAAACAAGTCCCGCGTCTCCGGTAGGCTTTGCCCCTCTTCTTTGTCAGCCTGACTGTCTCACCTGGTAACCGCGGCCCTGGTACATATAGCGCTACTGAAGGATCACCTTGGATTTTAGTCAGTACAAGTCTGACATTCCCTCCTGTCCCTAGCGAGAAGACTCATAGGATGATTTTGCCACGTGTAAAAAAAGGGTCACGGTAATTGCTTTATTACCGCGGCCCCGGAGTGAGCAGACTATGGGATAAGACGCGAGTTGAGCAAGAACTACGAACAGAGTCGCGAGCTGATTCTAGTTTTATATAATCTTTTAACACTAATTGCCTACTTTATTAAATCATATCTTAAAGATAAGAATTTCGCACAGGGTCCACGATTAATGGACCATATTAATTATTGTAATTTGTTAGCATTCAATCAGCAATCATGGACAAAGTTGTAACATTGGTTATATTTGGCTTGGTGGCAGTTTCAGGTGAGATATTTATTTATTTCTGGTAGGTACCCCTTCAGGGTGTCAAATAGCGAAAGAGGAGGATGGACGTGTGAGGTAGAGGACAGCGTCCACTTCATAGGGCAGCTGCGGTGGGAGAAGCTCGCGGCAATGGACGTTTGAGAAAGATTTCCAGACACCGTAGGCGCGGGCATGCGGGCTGCGAGTAAAGGGCCCCTTCCCTTCCCGTTCTGACCGTGGACCATGCCCGGGTTACGGCACGTTGTGTTCCACGAACACCTCAAAGAGTGTCTGCCAGCCGGGGTCGCGGAACCCAGAACCCCTGGTAAAATCAAATGACTCCTTCTCAGGGTAAGGCGGGAGGGACTGTCAGACTTGTATTGACTAAAATCCACGGTGTCCTTCAATAGCCCTGTAAGTGGCAGGGTTACCTGTTGAGACAATCCCGCAACCATGGCACGCTTTGGCCTTTTAACGGGGGTCCCGTCAGATTGCTGGCAGCTTTTTGAGGCATGCGTGGAACACGACGCGCCGTCAACCCAGTTATGGTCCATGATCAGACGGCGAGTCACTCATTACATCCCATCATACCTACGGTGGTGGGTGGAGATCGGCCCGCGATTCCTGACACCCAGGACGTCTCCCACAACGGCTGGGGCGTGCGGAGGAAATTGCCTCTCCCTTAGACGTTCCTCCTCCTCCTTCGCTAGCATTACTGCTTCGTAGAAGGAGGTGAATATTTAGCTTTCCCCTCGCTACGTAACATGGCCTGAATGAGAGCGGTCAACGTCGCCGGTCGCTTGTAGGAGGATTGTGTCTGTACTACCAATTCGCACTAAGCGTTTCCAAACAGCTTTTATAATGCGGTCAGCGAAGGAGTGGAACTCTCTGCCTGCGACTGTGTGTCCAAACGCATACAACCCTAATCTCTTAAAATTAGAGTGAACTTAGTTATTAGGCTTCTTCTGGGTAAGCTCGCTCCATCGTCGACCTTTTCTTAGTCATTCCTGACCTAGACTAAGGTCAAGAGCAAACCCATCTTACATAAAAAAAAGAAGTACTACGCCCAAACAGGATAGACCTACACCATGTTTTGCGGGTGGACCACACAATTATGACACCAAAGCGTCATGTTAATTGGTCCTTACTTCAACAACTAACAATTCGACAGATCTACAAAAATGGAGCAGGCATCAATAATTTTTCTTGCCCTTTGGGGTTTCCACAACTTCGCCAAATCATGCTATGTGGTAAAATTTAGTCTTAATCCAATAAAAAAGAGATTTATAGTCGCAATCTTATCATTTGCAGATTATGTAAGATAATAATTCGGAATTAATGATAAAGGACATAAGTATACAATAGTAAGTACTACTATTTGGCGCCTGTTTAAACATCAAATCATCATCTGCCTGTGTTTTCCCAACTATATTGTGGTCAGCTTCCAGTCGAACTAAATGCAGCTGAATATCAGTATTTTACATGGAGCGACTGACTATCGGACCTTCGCAACACATTAACTGTTCCTATCCGCTAGTAAGACTGATTATCAGACTTTCGAGCTTCTAACTAACAGTAACGACTGTCAAAGATCTACGAATGACAGCCAGGACCAACGGCTTTACGTGCTTTCTGAGACACGGAGGAAACTCGCTATAATAAATGGCCACCCATCATGGACTTATTTGATGATTTGAAAAAGAAAAAATAGCGTGATATGTCAGAGATGTAAATTAAGTACATTTATTGAACTTAAATCACAACCTTTTTAATTTTTATTGAAAACCAAGCCAAAAATGTTTAACAAAATATCTAGCAAGAATCGACATAATTATAATGTTAGCCCTCAATAATCGGGTCACTTGGAACGCTGTCATCTTGCACATAGGTTGACATCGACTGGCCTGTTGGTCTAGTGGTTAGTGACCCTGACTGCTAAGCCGGAGGTCGTGGTCTCGCTTCCCATCCAGGACAAATGTTTGTGCGATGAACACGATTATTTGTTCTGTGTCTTTTTTTTTTATCGTGGTAAAATCATCAAATGGGTCCTCCCACCCCGGGCAGGGCGGGAGGGACTGTCAGACTTGTACTGACTAAAATCCACGGTGTCCTTCAATAGCCCTTTATGTTCCGGGGTCACGGTAAAGAAATAAATCCCGCGACCCCGGCAGGCTTTGGCCCTCTGTAGGCCCCGTCATCATGCTGACGCTCTTATAGGCGCGCGTGGAACACAACGCACCGTCGACCCGGGATTTGTTCTGTGTCTGGGTGTAGTTTATCTATAATATGTATTTAAAAATATATAAGTATGTTTATCAATTGTCTAGTACCCATAACACAAGCTCTGCTTAGCTTGGGACTAGATGGTGTTGTGTGATAGATGTGGAATATTATTATGCTTATCATGCTCATGTGTCTTCTTGCAGCCTTCCCCTACGACCCGGTGATAAGGAAGCTGGACGATGGTCTTCGGTTCCAGTACGCCCAGGGTCCTGATGGTCTCCATCTGGTAGACTTATGGGGTACTGTCAGCGATGTAGTTGGGGCCGCCAGATATGACCCAGATCGGCAGAATGTATACCATCTGTTTACAAGGTAAGAAATTTCATCAATTTTTACCTGAATTTCTTTGGAGTGGATCTTCCCGCTTGGGGTGGAGTGGAAGAGACTGTCACACTCTTCCATACTGATTACAATTCTGCCCTGTTCCTTCGGTCGGTTTGGATGCCACGTGCAGCGGTACCCTTTTTTAACCCCCGACGGAAAAAGAGGGGTGTTATAAGTTTGAAGTGTCTGTCTGTCTGTCGGTCTGTCTGTCTGTCTGTCTGTCTGTCTGTGGCATCATAGATCCCGAACGGATGAAGCGATTTCAATTTAGTTTTTTTTGTATGAAAGGTGACTTACCTGCGAGTGTTCTTAGACATGTTTGATGAAAATCGGTTGAGCCGTTTAGAAGTTGTGGGGGTGAAAGTGGGGAAAGGTAACCGAGGGTCTGCAAATATACTCGAGTTGGGTATCAAATGAAAGCGTACTGAAAGGGAATATTGATGACTTAATCGGGAGTAATCTTAGCAACAAAAAAATATATAAGTATTTACCTATAAAAATTATAAAATAAATTAAAAATTTTAAAAATCCCCGACACAAAAACCAAGTTCCCTTTAAAAAGTAAAAAATAATAAAAATACGTCGCGTTGGGGGACTGCAAAAAAACAGGAGATGATGAATAATTTGGAGCAGTCCCCCAACGCGAAGTATTTTTATTATTTTTTACTTTTTAAAGGGAACTTGGTTTTTGTGTCGGGGGTTTTTTAAATTTTTAATTTATATTATGCAGCGCACTGTGACGACCTCGGACGTTATGGTTTTAAAGGTACCAAAAACCGGTTGATACCAGTTGATATATTTTTTAATCTCTAGTGTTGTAGTTGTGTTGTACCGCCTGTACTATTTTACTGTATTATAATATTTAATTCTTATTTATACATAAGTATATTATGTATATATATTTTATGTTTTTTTATATTTTTATTCTATCATATTTAATTTAAAACTAATTTGACATTCGTGCACTCACCATTTAGGTTCATTTGAAAACCAGCGTCGGGCACCTTTGGTTGTCCGACATTATGCTGAAATGGGCCTATTTGGCGCAGCCGTGAGTCACACAGTTTAAAATATACTACCTACATGATTTTTTTTTGTTTTAAAGAAGAAGTTGCAACTTCCATAGAAAATTACCCCAGGTCCGACAGCTGAAAAAAAATTCTCAAAAAATAGATAAAAATGAGTATTAATAAGTTGCATACCTCCGATTGTCATCCTTACTGGCTATCATACTTAGAAATTGCTCCAAAATAGCACAGTATTACTGAAATCTTAAAAATACTTATATTACGTTCATCATTTGTTTATCATTGCCGACAATATAAAAAAAATACAAAATATATTTAGTGGCTTAAAATTGATTGTACACAAGTTCGAGCATTCTCTGATTTCTGTGCTAGCTGCCTGCTTATTTACAAAACTCGTGCGAATTAACACTTACATTTATTATATTGATTTTATCATAACAATACATATGGAATAACAAACACAATACAAGCAAAACTCGCCTCTTGAGGTATATGTTCAATGCTTATGCTGGTGGACTTCGTGGCGTCTTGACCTATCGGATGACGCAGGTCCTCACCGGACACGGAAGTTTTGAGAGGCACCTGTGTCGGATAGGGAGGGAGGTTACGCCTGGGTGTTACTGGGTTACCACTGTGAAGATCGCCCGGAGGACACAGTAGAACATACGGTGCAAGACTGCCCAGCTTGGGCACAGCACCGACGTGTCCTCACGGAGGCTATAGGAGACCTCTCGCGCCTGGCATTGGTCGAAGCCATGCTCTGGGCGAGACGAAGTGGGAAGCGGTCGCCTCCTTTTGCGAAGCAGTAAGGCTCGTGAAGGAGGAGGCGGGAGGGAGAGGACAGTGTTTTCCCTCCGCCCCAACCGCAGTGGTAGACGCCCACGGCGTCGGTCGTCGGCAGACGACCTCCGGCCACCGTAGGCGCTGGCATGCGAACAGCGAGTAAAGTGTAACTCGCTGTCCGACCATGGACTGTGTTCTACGTGTGCCAAAGAGTGTCGGCAAAAATGACGGGGGACTCTCTGAGGGCCAAAGCCTGCCGGGGTCCATTACCGTGACCCCGGAACATACAGGGTTAATGAAGTACACCGTGGATTTTAGTCAGTACAAGTCTGACAGTCTAAAAACAAAGAAAAACAGACATTATTTAGCCAATGAGGTGTTAAAATTAACAGCGCTGTTAGCTATAATATTATGCGTCCCATTGTGACAATTTAACAGACCCATTGCTAGATCAAACAATATTTGAATGACACACGAAGTCATTCATTCACAAAATAAATCAACCAAAACAAAATAATGACAAACTCCACTATGCAATAGACAACTGAACTACTTTTCCGTATGGCTGGTTTATATGTCAACAATACAGCAAATTAAAGAAAAAACTAAAATGAGTTTGAGGTTTTTTGTTCCGTTGTGTAAAGAGTTTGTATAATGGTTTAAAGTAATATTTGGTTACTAACAATTTTTGTTCGGTGGAAACTGGAATATCAACAAATGAGTCTCCCTAGTATAATATCTATTATCAAAATGAGCTATTACAGTGTTTAATTGCTTTTTAATCCCATTGTAAACCTAAAATCAAAGTTAGTATATTACAGGAATTCTGCCCCTGAATTAATATTTAGAGCAATTTTTTTATGTGTTAGCCAGTAAGGATGATCACCGGAAGTATATCATTGCTTTATACTATTTTTTTGCGATTTTTTGAGATACTTATGTTTGCAGTTGGAAGTGGGGCATTTTTGCTACTTCTTCTTTAGTTTTAAGTTCTTCTTGTTTGTTTCTTGTCTTATTACTGTGTGTACTTGTGGCATGTGCCAAAAAACGTTTTTTCTTTCTTTTCTTTCTTTCTTTTAGAAGTATCTGTAAAACGAAACAGATTATCCTGAAATCGTAGTCTGTCTTAAACATTCTTGCAGCGTGTGGTGCCACCAAAGAAACAGGGTGGATTCAAATTAAGGTGCTGATTGTCCTTACCCTCCACAGAGGGCGTTTTATTTAAGCACCAGAAAAAGAAACCCTGCCTTTTATTCCGAAAAAAAAGTATAACCTTCTTAAAACCATTGGTATTTTCCCTATAATTTTCAATGACCTCTTTCTCTTCTATTCGAATTCCCAAGCAAATCAGTTGAAGAAATTGATTTTAAAAGTTTTCATACCCCATAAGGGATGAATATTTAATACAATAACACAATAAATTCGTAGTGCATGTTTATAAAGGGTGAATAATATAATAATAGCAATACGAAATTATTGAGTTGAACTAAAAATAGCATTATTTTAAAGAAGAAACGGTAACTTATGTTTAAAATACAGTCTTTGCCTTGTAGATTAATCAGTTTTTTTGCAATAATACGTTTTCCGTAAATTTGCCGTATATGATTACTTCCCAGAATTTGTTCCTTATTAGCAACATTATCGATTAGTGTAATAATACAGGCTGTTATTTTTTTCTAAAATCAGCGGGTTCGATTCCTGGCCAGGATTTTTGATTTATCCAAAATCCAATGATGCAGTTTTAGTTTTCGTCAAAATCGGCCTCGAGACTCCTTTCAACGTTTTTCGAAATTCCTCATAGTTTCGAAAATAGCCATCCACGCCCAGTTGAAAAATTCACCCTGTATACTTCAGTTAGGTAAATATATATTCTAAATAAACGCGAGCGAAGCATCGGTCAAAAGTCAAAAACTATAAATTCTATTCTCGTTTCCAGACAAAACCCCACAGTGAGCCAGCCGCTCCTGGTCGGCAGCACGGGTCTGCTGGGCATCACCAACTACAACCCCAACAGGAGGACCGTCGTCCTCATCCATGGATGGCTGGACTCTGTCACTGCTGACTTTAACACTGTGTTGGTACCTGGTAAGAAGCTTTTTCTAATGATATTTGCTCTGGCCCGTTGGTTCTTCTTCTTTTTAGCGTCGTCTTCATTGGCGTTGTATTATTTGGCGACGTCTTATTTGACGGCGTCTTATTTGGAGGCTTTTAATTTGGCGTCATCATTTATGTAGCTTCGTTATTCGGCGTCGTCTTTATTTTTTAGTCGGCGTTATCTTTTTTGGCACATGGCAGTAAAAACATAAACCCCCTTATTAATAAACGTGGACTAAAGTTACGCCAAGGTTAATCCTTAAAAAATGTATGGTTCATCCGAAGATTAACCTTGGCGTAACTTTAGTCCGCGTTTATTAATAAGGGGGAAAGTGTTGCTCTTAAATAAAAACTTATCGCGGCCATAAAGCTCCAAAATTAATGAATTCCTAAAAATGATATTATAAGTAAAAAGGTGTAGATACGTTATACACGCTCAGAAAGTGACGCGCTCAAATGTGGTCAATTGACAAACCTTGACCATATTTGTCTCTTTTTCACTTGCGATGTCATCCTACTTTAGCGACTAATCGTGATGTAGTGTGCTATTGCAATATTTAGTTATTCATGTGTGCGTTAGTGTGTCGTTTTTGAAGATAGAATTTCGAGTAGGTAACGTATCTATTCATTTATAATATATCATTGATTCCTAACATAGCTGAATTTTAAAAACGGCTATTAGCAGTTGTCATATTGGATTCATAAATGCATAATTAATTATACAAATATAACTCATGTTATTTAATTCATCTCTCTCTTGGGTCTGCTGATTATAATTTAAGGATTGTTCATAACGTGGCTGCCACTAACTTCTTGCTTGTCCTCAGCGTTCCTGTCAGCTGAAGACGTGAATGTAATCGTAGTGGACTGGAGCGCTGGTGCTGGCTCCATCAACTACTTCACTGCTCTAGCTAACACTGTTCCTTCTGGTAAGTAAAAAAATAATTTGATTTGGCTTGGGAGCAAGGTCCAAGCTACCGGTGGTTAGGGCTCCAGAGATAGGAACCTCCTCAATGCGAGCCGTATAGAGGAGTAACTTACTGCCTTCTGCATCAGGCGCTTGATCCAACCCCCTAATAGCCCCAAAATATGTTAGTCTGGGCTTAGCCATCAGGCCATTGGTATTAACGACAGTCGGCACATTAAATTATTACTTCAATGTCGTATTTTTGTAATTATGAAAAATTGCTGTTGCCAGCGGCTTCACCCGCTACAACTCAAAAATAATCCCACGGGAACATAAAATCGGGATAAAAACTATCCTATGTGTTAATCCAGGTTATAAACTATCTGTGTACCAAATTTCAGCCAAATCCGTTCAGTAATTTTTGCGTGAAAGAGTAACAAACATCCATCCACACATACAAACTTTCACGTTTATAATATGGTACTCGTATATAGTAGGATAGGATAATGAAAAATAAAATTACATTTGTCTCCGAATACGCCAAGTAACAACATAAATTTTATTATTTCCAGGTGAAAGCGTAGCCAGATTCATAAACTGGCTGAACTCTGCCACCGGAGCAGTTCCCGGCATGTACCACCTGGTCGGACACAGTCTTGGAGGACACCAGGTTGGAATTGCTGGCAGGAACGTTGCTGGAAACATCGCTTATGTCACTGGTGAGTTTAAAAATATCTAGGACTGAATCCACCTTAGAAAGAAAGAAAGAAAATTGTGTTTATTGGCACAAACTTAAAACCAACGACGATATATTACTAGACTCTTAATAACAGGCGCCCGATGTCTGTCAACACATTAGGCAAAAAAGTCTTATATCCGTCTTATTTCGACCACTCCTGTGAGTCGTAAACATACCTTGAGACACAACAGACCTTGAGTTAGCCAATCACAACGCAGGACCCCGTCCCCCTCGCTTACATAGTACCTCAGCGAGTTGACAGAATAGTTTTTGACCCGTAGATCGTGCATGCGGAGTCTAGTAATATATCGACGTTGCTTAAAACTAAATAATACAAATAAAGTTATAAGGAGAGGTAGTAAAAATAGAGGAAATAAAAAACTTAACAATTTAATGCCAAAGGGCCTCAGCTCAGCATATGCCAGATGGCAACACAAAGTTTGCCACCTGACGCTGATTTTCAGCTGCAGCCCACGAGTGTCATACGCTTTCCCTTCTACCGTCTATACTACGGCATTGGTTGAGGCCATGCTGCGCGAGATGGAGTGGGAAGCGTTCTCCTCCTGCGAAGCAGTCATGCTAGCTAAGGAGGAGGCGTAACGTGTGAATCAGAATCAGAATCAGAATCAGAATATTTATTTGTAAAACATAGGTATTACATAATGGTGTTGGGTAAACAATATTAGGCCGCTATGTTTTGCCGTGTAGGCGTACAAATTATAGACATTAAAATTAAAAAAGTAAAACAGAACGATAAAACAAAGAAATTAAAACTAATTGAAAACAAAATTAAATTATAGGTACTTACAACAACAAAAAATAAAACTATTTTAAAAAACTTTAAATTTAAGAAAACACTTATTTATGTAGGTACAGCAGTCTCAAAATTGCACACAAAGTATTACAAATTATCATTAATAAATTCTTCTACACTGTAATAACACTTATCAATTAAAAGTGAGTAGAGGGTTTTCTTAAATTTCAATAGGGGCATATTTTTTATTTCGTCAGGTACTTTATTGTAAATTTTAGGTGCCATACCAAAAAAACTCTTTTTCATTAAAGCGGTTCTGCATTTTATACCGCACAACTGATTTAGGTATTGAGCTCGCATTGGAGTCTTTTTAACATCGGAAATTTTATTAAATAAGTGTAAATTGATTTTAACAAACAAGGCAGTCTCATATATATACATACATGGCAAAGTAAGTAATTTTAAGGATTTAAAATGGGATTTACATGATTCGGTAGTTTCTAAGCCACACATAGACCGAATGCATCGTTTTTGCGCTTTAAAAACAGTCTCTCTTTCAGTTGATTGCCCCCAAAAAATAACACCAAATCTCAGAAGTGATGCAACTAATCCGTGATATGCTATTAAAAGTGTGTGTGTGTTTACTTTTTTAGATAACTGAAATAATGCATAAGCGGATTTATGTAATTTCAGACAAATTTCTTCAATATGGGGTTTCCACGTTAGTTTACTATCAATAATTATACCTAAAAATTTAGCTTTATTCGTGTCTTCTATTTTGCAATTTTCATAAGTAACTTGAACTGAGGGTTTATCACACCTTTGATGAAAATGCATTACTTTTGTTTTATTTAAATTAATTACTAGGTTATTGTTATTAAGCCAGTTTATCATCTTATTGAGACAGTCATTAATATTATTCTCATAATGGACAGGACTAGTACACTTTACAACAGCTGTACTGTCGTCGGCAAAAAGAACCATTTCATGTGATATGATATTTGGAAGATCATTTATGTATATTAAAAAAAGTGGCGGCCCTAGCACGCCACCTCAAGATGTAGCCGCAACGGGAGCCACCGACGCCAACGAACGTCGCAGGACGATTTCCGGCCACACAGTAATGGGTGACTCGCTGTCCGTCCATGGACTATGCCCAGGTCAACGTCGCGTCATGTTCCATACGTTCCTTAAAGAGCTGTCCGAAATCCAAATTATTAGAGGGCCAAAGCCTCCCATAGTTTAATGAGCCCAGGCCTGTTGGTCTAGTGGTTAGTGACCCTTACTGCTATGCGGGAGGTTGTGGGTTCGATTCCCACCCAAGACAAATGTTTCTGTGATGAGCACGATCATTTGTTCTGTGTCTGGGACTCTGGGTGTAATTACTGCTTCTCTATAATATGCATGTATTTTAGAAATATATAAGTATGTTTATCAGTTGTCTAGTCCCCATAACACAAGCTCTGCTTAGCTTGGGACTAGATGGCGTTTTGTGATAGTTGTGGAATATTATTATTATTACACCCTCATTTTCTTCAATTCCAGCTCTAGACCCAGCCCTCCCCGGCTGGACAGGTCAGAACAACGACAAGTTCCGATCAACTGACGGCTCGTACACCGAAGTTATCCACACTAACGCCGGCTTCCTGGGCTACATGGCTACCTTAGGAGACGCTGACTTCTACCCGAATGGGGGGATTGGCATGCCGGGGTGTAATTCTAACGACTGTGATCATTCTAGGTAAGGTTCTATGGCTATTATGTAACTTTAGCTGAAGGAAGTTTACTATTTGAAGTTAGGTCAGGTAAATAATTACAGCCGCAAAGACCGATGTTTAGAATTAAGCCGCGTTTGCTGAAGTTTGTCTGTGGATGGGTGACCAAAATCAAATAATTGATTTCAAGTAGGCCTGTCATAAGCACTTTTGAATTGTCAAAAGACAAAAAATAAAATAGGTAATACAAAAATAGTTATGGTGCTACAGTCCCAGTCACAAGACATAAAAACTGAAAGTACCGTAGGTGCTCACTCCAAAGCGTAGATCTCAATGGAGAAGAATGAGCAAGAAACTCCATGGACATTCTTTTTCAATCGCCAAAGAGATTATTGGTCTGAATACCTGTCTTACCATATTACCCAGTTACTGTGTTGTGGAAGTCCTCTAGTCAGTCGCTCCGCGTATTTGGAAACTATACCTTCAACCAACGCTCTGTAGTGTTGAGTTCAGGTATACGTTAAAAATATATACGCCCGTGTTAGGGATTTCAAAATATACCCGATCCCAACATTTTGCTGGGGTATAATTTCATGTAGGACATTCCATTTTACTATACTGTAATGTATACCCTAAAACGGGTAAACTGTCTCTATCGCAGGTATATGATAAACACAGGGTTTTGGCCACATCCCTAAGGGATTTCATCAAATCACGAAGGAGGTTAGAATAACAACACGATTTTATCATTTGCCTAAGCAAATTTGGTGATTAAAACAAATTCCTAAATGGGTTCAGCGAAATGACAAAAATAACTTTTCATTTGAAACTAAGCTAAATCTAGTAAAATGTCAGAAAACGTCTACGGAGCACCGCAAGCGGTGCTCCTACTTCTGGGTGGTTTAAAAAAAAAATAACCACGAAAGGAATGGCGGGGTCTGAAAGACCCCGCCATCCCCTTCTAACCTAACCTGTCCGTGTCGGGGTGCCCCAAGTCATTTTAACGTTTTTTTCTTCTCATTGCCCAGTTTCGTACACACGGGTTCAAATCCCGATTGGAATAATAACGTGACAAAAGAATACCGAACGATTACTTTGTTGCGGTCGGGTATGTTTTAAAATACCTCCGCGCGAAATCATAAATCTGAAAGTATACCCGATGTCAACTCGGCCTGTGACGTCACAAATGTTAGGTAAAGGTACACTTTATTGAGTTAATTCTTTGTTTCTGGATTTGAAAATATGACCGACGGCAACATGATCTCTGACGTCATGAGCGTTGGCTGAAGGTATAGATTCCTAATACGCAGTCGCTCCATATAAAATACTGATATTCAGCTGCATCTGGTTCGACTGGAAGCCGACCACAATATAGGTGGGAAAAGGCAGGCAGATGATGAATCCACTCCTCAAAGTGCAATTTTTCGTTTCCCAGGTCTTTCCATTACATGGCGGAGTCACTAAGAACTGGGGGCTTCACCGGCACACGCTGCCTCTCCTACGTGACCGCCATGACTGGCAACTGTCAGTTGTGGGGCAATCTACGCATGGGAGGACTTGTGCCGAAGACTGGGTAAGAATAGGATAGTATATTGCTTAAATAAAATGAAAATCTGTTCAGTCCGTCATTCAGAGTATTGAAAAATAATCAACACGTATTTTTGTTTTTTTAATCAATTAATATTGGAGCACGGATAGGGACACGGATATTCGGCGAATAACAAGAGCCACCGACATTGCTCTTAAAATTTGCAAGTTGAACTGGCAATGTGCAAGCCACATCGCTCGTAGAACTGACAACCGATAGGGAAGAAATGTTCTCGAGTGGCGACCACGGACCGGAAGACGCAGCGTAGGTAGGCGACCACTAGGTGGACCGACGACATCGTGAGAGTCGCAGGCAACCGATGGATGCAAGTGACGAATTGTCGTTCGGCGTGGCGGTCTAAGGGGGAGGCCTATGTTCAGCAGTGGACGTCTTCCGGCTTATGTTCAGCAGTGGACGTCTTGCTCAGTGATACTTGCTCAGTGATACTCGCTCAGTGATACTCGCTCAACGACCGTAACACTCAAAGAAAACTCTGCTGTAGCCAAACTACGTAACTATTAGAACTAGATACTCGCTACCTCTAATGACCATCATCATCTCAGCCATAGGATGTCCACTGCTGAACATAGGCCTCCCCTTTACATCTCTACATATACCGGTTGGAAGCGACCTGCATCCAGCGTTTTCCGGCGACCTTTATAAGGTCGTCTGTCCAACTTGTTGGTGGACGTCCTGCGCTGCGCTTGTTAGTCCGTGGTCTCCACTCTAGCACTTTTCGACCCCATCGGCCATCTGCTCTGCGAGCAATATAGCCTGCCCATTGTCACTTCAGCTTGCTGATCCGGTGGGCTATGTCGGTGGCTTTAGTTCGTCTACGGATCTCCTCATTTCGGATTCGATTACGCAGAGACACACCGAGCATAGCTCTCTCCATAGCTCGTTGATCGACTTTGAGCTTAACTCTAATGACAGGTAATTTTAACTGGTACAATTTTAATACGAGTATTTTGTTTTTCAGACAATCCGGTATCTTCTATTTAGAAACCAACGCTTCTCCTCCGTTCTCCAGGGGTTAAGAAGAAAAGAAGAGAAAGAAAGAGAATGAAGAAATACTTTAATTTAGTATAATTATAGGAGAGTTATGTTTGTATCAACCAGCTGTATAATTAATTTAAAATAAATTGTACAATTTATTAAGATTAGTTTTTTTTTTGAAACCGTATCTGTCCTCTTAATAAAAAAACAAATGGTTGGAAAACGTTTAAGTTATTAACAAATTGTATTTTGTAGTAGTGTGTGCATGGATGGTCCACGATCGAACGGCGAGTCACGCATTACACGCCATCCGCAATGCCACGCTTGCGCGAAAAAAAGAAAGAAAAATCTGGTACTGGCTGGTACTCGAACAGGTACTGGAACAGGTACTGGAACAGGTACTGGAACAGGTACTGGAACAGGTACTGGAACAGGTACTGGAACAGGTACTGGAACAGGTACTGGAACAGGTACTGGAACAGGTACTGGAACAGGTACTGGAACAGGTACTGGAACATGTACTGGAACAGGTACTGGAACAGGAAGGGACCGTTGAAATGTTTGGGGAAAAGAAAATTGATAGAAAACTTTTTGGTAGTATTTTATTTACAAACAAAATATAAGCTCAATGTCTCATTATTTATACATTGTAGGTGCATTCTCTTCTGTCTTCTTTAACTTAACCCTGGGAGAAAGGAGGTGCAGCATTAGTCTGCAAGTAGTACACGCCTTGAGCCCTGAAAACAACAACAACATAATGTTTTATACGGGTTTCTATTCCACTTTGAGTTTCGAAAAAACCTTAATATAGAAATAATAATAATATTCCACAACTTTCACACAACGCCATCTAGTCCCAAGCTAAGCAGAGCTTGTGTTATGGGTGCTAGACAATTGATAAACATACTTACATATTTCTAAATACATACATAATATAGATGAATTACACCCAGACACAGAACAAATGATCGTCCTCATCACACAAACATTAGTCCTGGGTGGGAATCGAATCCACAACCCCCGGCATAGCAGTCAGGGTCACTAACCACTAGACCAACAGGCCAGTCATTTCTAAAATGTAAGTATTTTTCGAGCAGTGGTGGCCCAGTGGTATCGGTCCCGACTTACGAGTTGTAGGTCGTGGGTTCGAACCCCGCCAGGCGCATTTCTTTGTGTAATTTATTTCATCACCACTGCTCTCAAAACGGTGAAGGAAAACATCGTGAGGAAACCGGCATGTCCTAGAACCAAAAATTCGAAGATATGTGACATCTACCAATCCGCACTGGGCCCGCGTGGTGGATTATGGCCCACTCCCTCTCTCGGAGAGGAGGCCTGTGTCCCAGCAGTGGGAACATTATAGGCTGATGATGAAGTATTTCTTACCCAGTCTTAGGTGCTATACCCCCCATGGGTAATGTTTCAGATAGAGTACAATTTCCAATTAGTGCCGCCTCATAGTCCTCACATTTACGACCTGTGAAACCTCCACTGCGAAGAGATTCTGCTAAATAGTAGTAACATCTGTAAAGAATAAAAAAAAACTAATTACTTGATCTCGTTCAAACCAATTTTCAATTGAAGTTTTCATGGTCATCATATATTTTTTTAGTTTTATTATTCTCTTATTTTAGAAGTTATGGGGTCTTTTTTTTTTTAGGTTGTATAATCATCAAATGAGTCCTCCCGCCCTGGGTGGGGCGGAAGGGACTGTCAGACTTTTACTGACTAAAATCCACCTGTGTTCCTTCCGATGCCCTTTACGTTCCGGGGCCGCGGTATCCTGGGTTAAGGAAAAACCCGCGACCCCAGCAGGCATTTGGCGCGAAACACGACGCGCCATCGACCCGGGCTTGGTCCTCGGTTGGACGGCGAGCTACCCATTACTCACCGTCCGCAAGCCCGCTCCGCCGCTGTGCCCTCTGCTGATCAGAGGGACACGCGTTGGAGCGTCCACACGACAGGCTATTCGCATACGGGCAAAGAGACCCGCATCCCAGGGTGCACCGGCCCGAAAAACTGGTCTTCCCCCCGGACGTATCCGAGTGGGAACTCCAGTCCACGGGCGCACGTGGAGGTTTCCTGTCTTAGCACCCCGAAGTTATGGGGTTACAAACATTGTACAACTTTGGAAGTGTCTCTCGCGCAAACTGTTTAGTTTACAAAAAAATGATGTTAGTAACCTCAATATCATTTTAAAAGTCCTATCCATAGATAACACACACGTATGGGATCGGTAAAAAAAATTGAGTCTCAATTGTAAGTATGGAGGGTAACCCCAAAATTAGTTTTATTTTTATTTTTGTGTAAAAATCCTAATACGGTTCACATAATACAGCTACTTATCAAGTTTCAACAGGATAGCTCTTATATTTTCGAAGAAAAGTGGCTGTGACATACGGACGGCCAGACAGTCATGACGAGTCTATAATGGTTCCGTTTTTTGCTACGGAAGCCTAAAAACTTACCTATCATGATCACAGCCGCCACTGGAACACCCCGGCATATCAACACCCCCGTTAGGGTAGAAATCAACATCCCCCAGGGGTTGTAAGTATCCCGCGCTGCCAACATTAGTGTGAATAACCTCTGTGTAGATTCCATCCGTCGATTCGAATTTCTGGTCTGTACCTTCGAAACCTGGTCCAGCTGGGTCTAAACCTGGATGAAGGGAGAGAAACATCTAAATTCACTTTTCTATTGTGCAGTCGGTTTCAGAGAAAACTCACCCCTTTTGGGTAATAATGTAACTAATAAAGGGCGCAAATATCGTCGTTGAAAGGGCGTGAATAACATTACTAAATGGATTCGCGTATATTTAGTATAGATTTGATACAAGGTGCGCATTGTGATGCTCGATTTTATTATTAAAAATAAATTAATAAAAAAAGTACGAAAATATTTTTTAATTTCATCCAATTTACTTGAAACTTCCAAAAATATCAAATTAATTCAGTACACGTGTTTCAAGATTTTTTTGTAATTTCCAACCCTTAAGGGGGTAATTTTAAACAAAAGGGGGAAAACATGAAATACTTTCGGGCGAAGAGTCCTAGTCTTATACTAAAGAAACGAAGGAAAGTAACTTACCAGATATATAGTCCACTGCTCCACCAAGACCTCTACCAGCAAACCCAGCCTGCTGACCGCCCAGGCTGAAGCCAACAATGTGGTAGCCAGCTGGATCAGCACCCGTCGTGTTGCTCAGCCAACTTATGAACCTGGCAACAGCCCCACCTAAAAAAGGAATGAGTTGTTAGACTGGGAGAAATAATATTCCACAACTATCACACAACGCCATCAAGTCCCAAGCTAAGCAGAGCTTGTGTTATGGGTACTAGACGACTGATAAACATACTTATATATTTCCAAATAAATAAATATTATAGATAAATTACACCCAGACACAGAACAAATGATCGTGCTCATCACATAAACATTTGTCCTGGGTGGGAATCGAAAACACTAACCACTAGACCAACAGGCCTGTCTCAAAGCTCAGAAGCTCGAAGAAAGAAGCTCGTGGCTAAATAATTACAGTCACACAGGCCGATCTTTCGGGATAAGCCGCGCTTGCCAAGGTTGGTCTGTGGATGGATGACCATCTGTCATAGCTAATTTTCTCAGTGCCTTGGAAACCACCTAAAGCCTGTCCCGACTGTCATTTGTAGATCTTTGACAGATTTTTAATTACAGTCAGAAGCTCGAAAATCAGACAACCAGTCTTACCATGGGGTATCGTATTACCCAGTTACTGCGTTGTGGAGGTTCGATAGTCAGTTGCTCCATGTAAAATACTGATATTCAGCTGCATCTGGTTACGCTATTGTCTCTATTCTGTAAAACTATATCTAAGATCAGAAATGCGCCAAACAAGTTTTGATACGGGGCCTTCTGGCCTAGTTCCGTCACTGATTGACGCCAGGAGCAAACCCATAGTAAATCTTAGCTTACCTGAAGCAATAGTGTTCCTGATAGCTGCGAGATAGTTGAAGGTACATGCGCCTGCGCACCAGTCCACCACGATCACGTTCACGTCGTCAGCTTCCAAGAATGCTGAGGACAAGATATTGTTTTACTAGTTGTCATTGCGCTTGGTTGTTTCTAACTTCAACAAAAAAAAATTAAAATAAACTTATTTAAATTACTGAATTAAATTTTAAATCTATCTCTTTTTATATATATAAAAATTAAACCCGTTTTCTGTTGTCACGACATAACATGAAAACGGCTTGACCGATTCGGATAATTATATTTTTGTTGTGTTTGTAACCATCGGAACCGGGTTTTAGACCGGGTCTTCCACCCGTGCGTAGCCGGGACGGGCCGCTATCTATCTATATCTATATACATATAATAAAACAGTAAAAAAACTGTGTCTGTACATTGAATAAATTAAAAAAATAACAATTGAGGGGGATTCAGAAACAGTAATAGAGCACGAAACGAAAAAAAAAATCTGTCTGTTTGTCTGTTTGTCTGTGTGTCTGTTTGTCTGTTTGTCTGTTTGTTTGTACACGCTAATCTTCGGAACTACTGGACGGATTTGAATGATTCTTTTTTTGTTGTATAGGTATTAAGTGTGGCCAACACATAGGCTATAATTTATTTTGGAAACTTGAACACCTGGCGCAGAACCGCAACAGACCAGCTAAACTATAAGAGATACAAAAATGGTACCATAGCAAAAATTGTTTCACGTGATGAGCATTTTCTGCTAAGAGAATAAATTTGAAGATCTGGAACACCTGATGTGGAACTTCAACAGCCCAGCTGAACTATAACATATATAGGAATAATGTCTTAGCAAGAGTTGTTCAGCCTGATGAGCACTCTCTGTTATCGTATAAAATTTGAAGATCTGGAACAGCTGATGTGGAACTCCAAGAGCCCAGCCACACTATAACATATATAGGAATAACATCTTAGCAAGAGTTGTTCAACCTGATGAGCAATCTCTGTTGTCGTATAAAATTTGAAGATCTGGAACAGCTGATGTGGAACTCCATGAGCCCAACTATACTATTACATATAAAGGAATGACGTCTTAGCAAGAGTTGTTCAGCCTGATGAGCACTCTCTGTTGACATAATTATAAGAATTGAAGATCTCGAACACCTGATTTAGAACACCGAGACCCCAGCACTACCTATATCATATACAGGGATGACGTCTTAGCAAAATCATTCCGCCTGATGAGCTCTTTTTGTTGATGTATAAATATTGAAAATCTGGAACACCTGATGTGGAAATCAAAGCTATCACTAATTTCACTGTATATTTATAAAATAACATAAGCTGGGATTCCCGTAGTAAGCCCCCTCTTTGAGGAGTGGTATATTAGGCGTTACGGCTTCCTAACCTTCCGTGTGACGCAGATCCTCACTGGACACGGATGTTTCGGGAGGTACCTGTGTCTTATGAGAAAGGAGGAAATCCTGGAGGACACAGTTGAGCATACGGTGCAGGATTGCGCCGCTTGGACGGAGCACCGACGTGTCCTCACAGCGGCGATAGGCGGAGAACTCTCGCGCCCGCATTGGTCGCGGCCATGCTGCGGGGCGAGACGGAGTGCGAAGCGGTCGCCTCCTGCTGTGAAGCAATCATGCTCGCGAAGGAGGAAGCGGGCCGCGTGAGAGAGTGGACAATCTCCGCCCTCCGCCCCACTCGCGGTGTTTGACTCTCACGGCGACGGCATGCGGGCGGTGAGTAAAGGGCAACTCGCTGTCCGATCATAGACCATGCCCGGGTCAACGGCGCGTCGTGTTCCACGCGTGCCTCAAAGAGTGTCAGCATAATGACGGGGTCCCCTCAGAGAGCCAAAGCCTGCCGGGGTCGCGGGACTTATTCCATGACCGTGACCCCGGAACATAAAGGGCTATTGAAGGACATTGTGGATTTCAGTCAGTACAAGTCTAACAGTAAGGGGTAGGGGTGGGAGGACTCATTTGATGATTTTACCACGTTAAAAAATCTGAGATTACCTCTACGCAGTGAAGGCGGTAACAGTTTAGGATTGATTTTCATTAAAGATGAATCATCATCATCAGCGTATAATGTTCCCACTGTTGGGACACAAGCCGCGTCTCTGAGAGAGGGAGTGGGCCATAATCCACCACGTGGGCCCAGTGCGGATTGGTAGATGTCACATGTCTTCGAATTTTTGGTTCTAGGACATGTCGATTTCCTCACGATGTTTTCCTTCACCGTTTTAAGGGCAGTGGTGATGAAATAAATTACACAAAGTAATGCGCCTGGCTGAGTTCGAACCCACCACCTACAACATGTAAGTCGGGACCGATACCACTGGGCCACCACTGCTCTATCGATGAATATATCAACAAAAATCAACAAAAATTTTACTCTACTGGCCAATTTCCGATTAATTTTTTAGTCGGACTCTTGGAGTTGGGTATCAGAATTTTCAGATCTTTGATTTTGACAATCCCACTGTCGCTGGCATAAGCAACAGGATCCGCGTACGAAGTCGCGGGCAGAAGCTAGTTTATAAATAAAACAATTACATGAGATATTCCTATCATGTCTTTTTTTATTTTTTTAACTTGGTTCCACACTAAGAATTTTTTCCTGTATCGTGGGTGCGTTTACAAACATATAAAATCACATAGATAACACAAAAACTTAGACCTGGAACAACTATTTTCTACAGATCATACAAATATTAGTTATGCGCGGAGATCGAACGAAGTAAATAAGTAAAGTATTATTATTAAAAAATGAATACAACGTGTAACGTTATTAGTGCAAAACCTCTCGTGGGGTAACTCAGCCCATGTTACTGAACAACGTTTGTTCCAAGACTTGGAAATCCCCGGGTCGACGCACGGCGCGTCGTGTTCCACGCGCGCCTCAAAGAGCGTCAGCATAATGACGAGGCCCCCTCTCAGAGGGCTAAAGCCTGCCGGGGTCGCGGGACTTATACCATCACCGTGACCCCGGAACATAAAGGGCTATTGAAGGACACCGTGGATTTTAGTCAGCACAAGTCTGACAGTCCCTCCCACCCTGCCCGGGGTGGGAGGACTCATTTGATGACTTTACCACGATAAAAAAAAAAGACTTGGAAATTCGCAAAAAAAAAAAAAAAATTTTTCATACTGATGAGCCCGCTTAATTTCTCATTTTGTATAAAAAAGGCAATTTTTTGTTTGTGCATTTCCAAAAGTCTTAGAACAAACATTGTTCAGTAACATGGGCTGAGTTACCCCACGAGAGGTTTTGCGCTATTAACGTTACACGTTGTATAAGATACTACAATTATAAAGAGCAAGTGTGTGTGTTGAGAAAAATCTCTAGAACCAACATTCCAATTTCATGCGGCGCGAGGTCAATAGAGACCAACATTTTTATTCAACAAAATCGCGGGCAAAGAAGAAGAAACTCACCAGGAACCAGCACTCTATTGAAGTTAGCGGTAGCACTGTCCACCCAGCCGTGGATCAGGATCACAGTCCTAAGGGTGGCGTTAAAGTTCGAGGACCAGACGAGGGCATCGTTCCCAGGTACCAGCACCTGACTTACTGAGGGATTGCTCCTGTAAGAGTTAAAGAAAGAAAAGGTTTTATTGGACTCATACAGGACTGAACAACAACATAAAACTAAAAAAAAAATTAAAGAGGAAAATATATTTTTTTCTATTTTTTTTAATAGCCCTTTATGTCCCACTGCTGGGCAAAGGCCTCCCCCATGTCCTTCCAAGTGCTCTTTTCTAGTGCCACTTCGGACCAGCCCTCAAGGTACGCATCAAGATCGTCTTGCCACCTCTTTTGGGGCCGGCCTCGGCGGCGTCATCCATTCTCAGGTACCATTGTAAGGTAAAATATGCACGCAATGAGGAAAATAATAAAAAATAAATAAACAAATCTGTACCCCTAGCACGAATTTTCACTATTTTACTTTACAGTATTTCCAGCGTTTCTTGTATGAAAAAATGGAACAGCGCCTCTGGTGTGCCAAGAAGGAACTAAATTTTTCCTTGAAAAATGTCAGTTTGAAATCGTCAAAGTTCCAGTTTACTTTACGTCTCAAATACTGAAAACTCGTGCTAAGGGTACTGGTCCTGTCTGATAAAGTGATGTAATCAATAAGATACCTGTATATGTATGCAATGCATATTAAAGAAGAAAGTGATATGCTGAGTGAAGAAGGGGAAAAGGGCCGTAGATGCAATTTTGCACAAACGTTCCTTAAAACCAGATGCAGCTGAATATCAGTATTTTTTAAACGGAGCGACTGACTATCAGACCTCCATAGCACTGCAGTAACTGGGTAATACGATACCCCATGGTAAGACTGGTTGTCAGACTTTAGAGCTTCAAATGGCACGAGTCACGGAAGAAACTCGCTATGACAGATGGTCACCTATCCACAGACCTTTGGCAAGCGCGGCTTAAACTGGAAGATCGTCATGCGCGGCTGTAATTTTTTAGCCACGAGCTTCTTAACACAAAATAACTCTACAAGTCCTTAAAAACTACCAGTTGCAAGTCTTAAGCACATCCGCGGTGGTGGACACCCACGGCGACGGACGTCGCAAGACGATCTCCGGCCACCGTAAGCACGGGCATGAGGGCGGCGAGTAAACGACGGGTCGACGGCGCATCGTATTCACGCGCGCCTCAAAGAGCGTCTGTATAATGACGCCCCCCCCCCCCCCTCTAAGAGGGCCAAAGCCTGCCAGGGTCGCGGGACTTATCCCATCACCGTGACCCCGGAACATAAAGGGCTTTAGAAGGACACCGTGGATTTTAGTTAGTCCCTCAGTCCCTCCTGCCCTACCCGGGGTGGGAAGACTCATTTGATGATTTTACCACGTATAAAAAAAAACAAAAAGGGGTCTGGTCGTACAGGAATACTAGTTGCAAGTCTTACGCGCCTGTTTTTGCAGAAATAATAATAATCATAATATGCCACAACTATCACACAACGCCATCTAGTCCCAAGCTAAGCAGAGCTTGTGTTATGGATACTAGACAACTGATAAACATCCTTATATATTTCTAAATATAACATATTATAGATAAATTACACCTAGACACAGAACAAATGATCGTGCTCATCACACAACCTGGGTGGGAATCGAACCCACGACCTCCGGCATAGCAGTCAGGTCACTAACCACTAGACCAACAGGCCAGTCAAATTATCATGGTACTGACCTAGTGAAGAGATGGTAGATGTTGTCCGCGTCAGGGTTGTATCTGACGGCTGCAGCCACGTCGCTGATGGTGCCCCAGAGGTCTACCAGGTGGAGCTTGCCAGCCGAGTCCTGAACGTACTGGTGACGAAGTCCTGAGCCCAGCTTCCTGATGATTGGCTCATGGGAAAATGCTGGAATTATAAACTTTAGTGTATTTTTGACAATGGGAGACCGGTTTGAGCAAGAGCGGTATTTCAGTTTAGGTTTGAACTACTCTCAGACCAACAAAAAAAGAAAGACGGCGCGCCGCGAACATCAAGAGTGAAGCCACCTTTTTATCTATGTGTGTATCGAAGGGTTGCCATTTGTTACATTTTTTCTTTGTTTATTTTTCTTTTTTTTTTACTTTCTATGTGATTTGCTGATGTTTTTGCAACTTTTCACTACACAGGAAGGCATAATTCTATGTTTTAAATCTAAATTTACTTAACGACGACTCGTGACGTACTAAGAGCGATGAGCATGGTTTTAGTGTAGGTGTGTGCGTGAGCGTGTATGTATACTTGCAGGAGCACGGTTTCATGGCTTCACTTATGATGTTCGCGGCGCGCCGTCTTTCTTTTTTTGTTGGTCTGAGGAACTACTACATATCGTCGGGGATAGTTCAAATCCGCGTAACTAGCATTGGATAATTCCGCGTATATGACAAATGTAGCCATTTTAAGTTTTTGCGGGCAATTCACGCAAAATCTTGATAGGCTGCCACCGACTTGACACGAGTTCATTTCCACCAATCGGAAGCCAGAAATCGCCAAATAACAACACTGCGTATCTTTCGCGAGCAAGTGTCAACACCGCGTATGTCATTTAGTGACACCTGATATATGATAACTTTTAAGTAACTGTGTATTTACTTAAAAGTTATCATTGCCATCATCAGGTAAGTGTAAATGTAATGTTTTTTTTTCATATATTTTAAATTAAAATCACCTCAAAGCCAGAGATTCTCGCTGAAGTAGAAAAGTTCTACGGAGTGGAGTTCTATGCTCAAAAAACTTGCCCACCTCAGGCCCACGGCGCGGATGACCAACGGGCCAAACTGACACGCCATCTCACAGACGAGCTTCCCGACATTGACATGGGTGAGGTTGGAATGGCTATGAGACAGCTTCACCAGAACAAAGCTCCGGGGGATGGCGGAATAACCATAGAGCTGCTCAAGGCAGGAGGAATACCTATCTTGACAGAGCTTGTAAAGCTCTTTAATTCCGTCATCCACACTGGCATAACACCTGAGGCATGGCATAGGAGTGTGGTAGTATTATTTTTCAAAAAGGGCGCTAAAGCGCTCCTTGACTTGGACTGACCCTCGAGAACAGCTTATAGATATCTATAAGCTGTTCTCGAGGGTTATTCTAAATCGTCTCGCCCAAAAATTCGATGACTTTCAGCCACCGGAGCAGGCCGGGTTTCGAAAAGGCTACAGCACCGTGGACCACATACACACCCTTAGGCAAGTGATTCAAAAGACCGAGGAGTATAACCAGCCTCTTTGCCTAGCGTATGTGGACTACGAAAAGGCTTTCGATACCGTCGAGACCTGGGCTGTTCTGGAGTCCATGCAGAGATGCCTCATCGACTGCCGCTACGTTGAGATGATGAGGTGTCTGTATAAGGCCGCAACAATGACCGTCCAAGTACAAGAACAAAGCACAAAACCAACCCAACTGCGTCGAGGGGTAAGACAGGGAGACGTCATCTCTCCGAAACTGTTTACAAACGCGTTGGAGGACGTTTTCAAGACGCTTGATTGGAAAGGACGGGGTCTTAATATCAACGGTCAGTACATCTCACACCTCCGATTTGCGGACGACATTGTCATCATAGCAGAGTCTCTGCAGGAGCTGGAAGAAATGCTGAACAGCCTGAGCGATTCTTCAAGGCGTGTGGGTCTCGGAATGAATCTGGACAAAACCAAACTCATGTTTAATGGTCATGTCACCCCGAGACCTGTAATAGTGAATGGTGCTGCCCTCGAGGTTGTGCAGGAATACATTTACTTAGGCCAAAGTGTACAAGTTGGGCAGGCACAACTTTGAGAAGGAGGCAGCCAGAAGAATACGCTTGAACTGGGCGGCATTCGGGAAGCTGCGTCATATCTTTGAATCATCGATCCCACAATCCCTTAAAACCAGGGTTTACAACCAGTGTGTCCTTCCCGTAATGACTTACGGAGCCGAAACGTGGACACTTACCACCGGCCTGGTCCACAAATTTAAGGTTGCTCAGCGTGCGATGGAGAGAGCAATGATCGGGGTTTCTCTGGTGGATAGAATTCGTAATGAAGTCATTCGCCAGAGAACCATAGTAATCGACATTGCGCTTAGAATCAGCATTCTGAAGTGGAAGTAGGCCGGCCACGTTTGTAGACAGACAGACGGCAGGTGGAGCAAACATGTGCTGGAGTGGAGACCGCGAATGGGCAAACGTAGTGTAGGACGCCCTGCTGCAAGATGGGTCGATGATTTGAGGAAGGTGGCTGGCAGTGGATGGATGCGGGCTGCCCAGGACCGGGATGGTTGGCGCTCTTTGGGGGAGGCTTACGTTCAGCAGTGGACGGCAATAGGCTGATAATATATACCTTCAGATTGCCATGAATTCTATGACAACTTGCCATACAGAAATACTAATAATTTAGTAATTTAGTTTATAAGAGATTTTTATAAGAGTAATTCAAAGAGATTTTAGAGTCTATGTTAATTTTGTTACATTTATCTAACATTTATTCATTATGAGTAACTTTTGTAAGAGGCAAAATTTTTTCAATAATTTTGTATAGTTTTATTTTTCACATTGAATAATATTTTTGTTAAAATAATGATATTTGTTTCATTTCAAAACCGCGTACTTTCCCCTTAAGTTCCAATGTTATAAGTTTATGGTCAAAGCAAATCCGCGTAATTGTCATAGGGCCTTAATTATTTACTTAAATTGATATATTTTCTACCAAGAGATAGAACACATTACTAATTACTTATAGTGTAAAAATGAGTTTAAAATTAATTAAATTAATAAAGTTATTAAGTTTTAACCTTCCCCTGTAAAACTGGATCTATTGCAGATACGCACACTTTACTTATGGTAGATTCGCGGATTTGCACTATCCCCGACGATATGTGTTTAGGTAATATTAATTATTATCTCTTATTATGTCTTAAGTAAATTCAGAAATCAGACTTTTTTAGGACATATAGGTAACTAAAGTGAGGTGCTAAGACAGGAAACCTCCACGTGCGCCCGTGGACTGGAGTTCCCTCTCGGATACGTCCGGGGGGAAGACTAGTTTTTCGGGCCGGTGCACCCTGGGATGCAAAAACTCTCCCTTAGGCAACTGTGTGCCTAAGGGGTCAAAAATAAAACTATACATTTACAAGTAAACTTAAACTAAAATATTTTTTTAAGTCGATTTAAAATTAATAAATAATTCTTATTTACCTGTAGCGACAGCCAACCCAACAAATAAAAGAGCGAGCAGTTTCTCCATTGTTATAGACTGATTATTAATAATTGAAATAATTATCATTTTCATTTATATACGCAAAATTATCTAAGATATCAATTATATTAGGTATCTTATTGTTAGTTTATGATCTAGGTATAGGTTTTATTTTTATATCCTGGTTAAATCATTAGTACCCCTAGCACGAGTTTTCACTCTTTTACTTTACAGATACTTTCCAGTATTTACAGCGTCTCTTGTATGAAAAAATGGAACAGCGCCTCTGGTGTGCGAAGAAGGAACTAATTTTTTCCTTGAAAATTGTCAATTTGAAATTTTCAAAGTTGCAGTTTACTTTACGTCTCAAATACTGAAAACTCGTGCTAAGGGTACTGGTCAGTAAGTAGGTTTCTGTACCTACAGAAAAATACTAAGTGATACCTAAGAAAAAGATTCAAATAAAAACTTATTGAAAAAAAAGGAACCAATTAAAAAAAAACTCGAAAAACCGTAAAATAACTTTTTTTTCTGAAGTCGGTGGGGTAATTTTTTTTTATCGACTTTTATTTAAAGTCAAAAGACTTTCTTTTTTTTTGTGAAAAAAGTCGATAAACTAAAAAGTTTTTTTACGCTTTTTCGTGTATGTTTTTAAAGTCGGTTCCAGTTTTTCCAGTGGTTCAAATTTTAGATTGCAAGTTGGATTCGAACCCGCGTCTTCTGGATAGGTACTCCAGTTCGAAAATAGTTACGGTGCTACAATTCCGGTCACAAGACATAATAACTGTGAAAGTACCGTACCTAGATGCCCGTTACAAGGAGTCTCTAGGGACACGCAGTGATGTAACTTTATCATAATACTGGAAGGTTCATTATTTTTCCATTACGAAAATTTAACAGATTGGGGTAAGTAGGTTAATGTACTAGCGTCTGTACATAATTGACAGGAAATACCAAATAATGACTCAGTTTGCACTTACAAAAATAAAAAGATTAAACTATCTTTAGACCCGACTACCTGACTAATAGATACAAAAAGATAGACAGATTGATAAGTCGATAATAAAACAAGATTAATTGTAAATCCAGGCAATTATGTATTACTTTAATCTCGTATTATAGTAACTACCTATCATTTTAGGACCATAATCCATCGCAGGGTCCATCAGAATCACTCATTACTCGCCGTTCGCAAGGGACGCGGACGGCGTGCAACGACGATATATTACTAGACTCCGCATGCACGATCTAAGTAACAAAAACTATTCTGTCAACTCGCTGAGGTACTACGTAAGCGAGGGGGACGGGGCACTGCGTTGTGATTGGCTAACTCAAGGACTGTTCTGTCTCAAGGTCTGTTTACGGCTCACAGGAGTGGTCGAAATAAGACGGATATAAGACTTTTTTGCCTTATGTGTTGACAGACATCGGTCGCCTGTTATTAGGAGTCTAGTAATATATTTAAAAGGGGCTGATTTGAGATAGGAGTCACAAATGCATAGGATTGTTCTTTTTAGGACTTTTTGTTTTTGGGGTTGATAATTTTTTCATTGGATATTGATTTCGATTTTCCAAATGGTTTTCAGAAAGAAGGTGGCCGAGAGCAGGCCTGGTTCACTCCGCGGCGTAGTTATAAAACTACAAGTAGTTGCGGGGCCTCTTCGTCGAGGCCAATTCAGTCGGGTGTCACACGCCACCCGTTTCGCTTGTGCTTCATTTCCTAAATATTTTTGTTTGGTTACGTGTATTTACGCACGTTTACCTATAGTTTAGTATTTCATAACACTATAATCCCCGCTTAAATGATTATGATTAGGTACGTTACAAGTTTGGCCTACTAGAGGACCAAGATAAAATAGACGAATATCAAACCTGACATCACCCTACTCACGTAAAGCTGAGTAGGTACGTAGGTAGGTCGAATTAAGATCGGTAGATAGTAGAAAGATGTTTGCTTTGTTGTTTACGCACGTTCAAACTCAGAAAATGGCCACACTACGCATTCAAGGCCACCGATTGTATTTCCAGGAGGTGGACGTGGATGAGCCCCGATGGTACTACCAGAAATGAGATCGACTTCATCATGACGACCAAGAAGCGAATATTCAGTGATGTCTCTGTGATCGCCAAGGTAAAAACCGGTAGCAATCACCGAATCGTCAGAGGCACATTGAATATCAATGTGAAGCTTGAAAGGTCTCGTCTGGTGAAGTCCACGCTCCGACCTGGTCCTGCCCACATCCAGAACCCCGAAGACTTTCAACTCGAATTGCACAATCGCTTCCAGTGCCTAACCGAATGCGAAACTGTGGACGAGATTAACGATGGGTTGGTGGAAACTGTCCAAGCTTTGGGGTCCAAGTTTTATAAGACCCCGCGCCGCAATAAACCTCAAAAGCTCTCGAACGGAACCATCAAGTTGATGCAAGATCGGACTGAGATGAGGCTGCAATCTTCAGCTGATATGTCGGAATATGGCAAACTCAATAGACGAATCTCGAAATCAGTGCGACGTGACCTGCGTGCCTATAGTGCAGCACAGATCAAAGAGGCGATCGAGCGGAACCAGGGCTCAAAAGTCTTCGCAAAGAATTCGTCTATTGGGCAAAGCCTAATGACAAGACTGAAGGTTAACGACGGCAGCATCATTTCGACAAAACCGGAGATCCTGAGAGAGCTTGAGAGGTTTTACGGACAGTTATACACATCAACACGACAACCCAGTGTCGGTACAGCTCGAGACGCAAGAGCTAAACTGACTCGGCACTACACTGAGGATATCCCGGACATCAGCCTGTACGAGATTTTAATGGCTCTTAAACAGCTCAAAGCTGTAAGGCGCCGGGCGATGACTGAATCACAACAGAACTTCTGAGAGCGGGTGGAAAACCGGTATTTCTAGTCCTCCAGAAGTTATTTAATTCCGTCATACTCGAAGGCACTACGCCAGAAGCATGGCACAGGAGTGTGGTTGTTCTTTTCTTCAAAAAGGGTGACAACACCTTTTTGAAGAACTACAGGCCAATCTCACTTCTGAGCCATGTTTACAAGCTGTTCTCAAGAGTCATTACGAACCGTCTCGAACGCAGGGTTGATGACTTCCAGCCTCCCGAACAAGCCGGTTTCCGAAAAGGTTTTAGCACCATAGACCACGTACACACGCTCCGCCAGATTACACAGAAGACAGAGGAGTATAATCGGCCATTATGTTTAGCGTTTGTGGACTATGAAAAAGCCTGCGATTCAATCGAAACCTGGGCAGTATTGCAGTCCCTCCAACGATGTCATATCGACTATAGGTATATCGAAGTGTTGAAGTGTTTGTATAGTAACGCCACCATGTCCATCCGACTTCAGGAAGAGAGCACGAAACCAATCCAATTGCAGAAAGGCGTGAGACAGGGAGACGTTATTTCTCCGAAACTGTTCACGAACGCGTTGGAGGACGTTTTCAAGTTCTTGGAATGTTGTGAGGGGACATTTTAGAAGTGGCCCGCAATGGGGCACAGTGGTGGGTCATATTGGTACTAAGTGGTGTCAAATTGGGAAACATCGTGTTGTTAGGGGACTATGGAATATCGTGATGGGACATTTAGAGGCTACAATGGGTACTAAATGGTGTCAAATAGAGACACTTCATTGGGTCTTGATGGGACACTCTATTGGATCATGTTTGGACACTTCGTTGGGCGACGTTGGATAATTTGGTGTGCATTTTGGGTTAATCATCATCATCATCTCAGCCATAGGACGTCCACTGCTGAACATAAGCCTCCCCTTTTGATCTCCACATGTACCGGTTGGAAGCGACTTGCATCGTGCGTCTTCCGGCGACCTTCATAAGGTGGTCTATCCATCTTGTTGGTGGACGTCCTACGCTGCGCTTGCTAGTCCGTGGTCTCCACTCTAGCACTTTTCGACCCCATCTGCCATCCGCTCTGCGAGCAATATGGCCTGCCCATTGCCACTTCAGCTTGCTAATCCGGTGGGCTATATCGGTGACTTTAGTTCGTCTACGGATCTCCTCATTTCGGATTCGATCCCGCAGAGAAACACCGAGCATAGCCCTCTCCATAGCTCGCTGAGCGACTTTGAGCTTTGAGATGAGACCGATAGTGAAAGACCACGTTTCGGTGCCGTAATCACTGGTAACACACATTGGTTGAAGACTTTCGTCTTGAGGCACTGAGGTATATCGGATGAAACGACATTGCATTTTGGGTTACAGTTTTGTTAAATAAAGACACAAAATCCTTATGTAATATCTATATTATTGTCATGATGAATCGCCAAACACTTGAGCTGCAATAAACGCGTGGGGTATGACAGCAAACAACGTGGGTGTGTTGGGAGCTCCACAAGAACGTCCGGATGACGTCACGCCGACCACGCGCCACAGGCCGCCATCTTGGATCTGTGCTGGACCTCCGGAGTCACCCTGTAGACAATAAATTAATAATGAAACTGAAAAAAACACATACGCCGTGACTTTTTAGTCGTCTTACAACGAAAGACCAGTTCATGTATCCGATGATATGATGATACACATATTTCTGATCTGAATAATCTATTATACGTTTAAAAATCAATTGCTGTTAGTTTGTCTCGCTAAAACTCGAGAACTCTCATCTGACAGTCGTGACACTCTCATCTGACACTCATGACACTCGAGACACTCTCATCTGACACATCATGACACTCGTGACACTCTCATCTGACACTCGTGACAGTCATGATACTTTCATCTGACACTCGAGACACTCTCATCTGACACTCGTGACACTCTCATCTGACACTCATGACAATCACGACACTCTGATCTGACACTCCTGACACTCTCATCTGACACTCATGACACTCTCATCTGACACTCATGACACTCGTGACACTCTTATCTGAAACTCATGACACTCACTACACTCTCATCTGACACTCCTGACATTCTCATATGACACTCACTACACTCTCATATGACACTCGTGACACTCTCATCTGACACTCACGGCACTCTCATCTGACACCCGTGACACTCTCATCTGACACTCACGGCACTCTCATCTGACACCCGTGACACTCTCATCTGACACTCACGGCACTCTCATCTGACACCCGTGACACTCTCATCTGACACTCACGGCACTCTCATCTGACACTCGTGACACTCTCATCTGACACTCGTGACACTCTCATCTGACACTCGAGACACTCTCATCTGACACTCGTGACACTCTCATCTGACACTCATGACAATCACGACACTCTCATCTGACACTCCTGACACTCTCATCTGACACTCGAGACACTCACGACACACTCATCTGACACTCGCGACACTCTCATCTGATACTCGACACACTCACGACACTCTCATTTGACACTCGAGACACTAACGACACTCTCATCTGACACTCGTGACACTCTCATCTGACACTCGAGAGACTCTCGTGTCTGACTGTCGTGAGTGTCTCGAGACTAGTAATAAGTCGAAGTGGCTTGACAACATCCAAGTTTAGTTGACAACAGCTGGTCAGTGACTATCAAGTTAACCAGTAGCCCTGCTGGGCGTGGTCCATAATACTCGCCGTCCGTATGCTCTGGGGAATTCCACTCCTGAGTTCTTACCTGGCAAGTGCCATTTCCACCGGCCCGATCACTAGCACACATGTGGCTATCAGGCGTCACTCCGTTGGGCAGCTTGAGAGACGTGCCATAGAAATCCCGGCACTCTTGCAGGTCCCACACGTTCAGGGTCACGCTGCGGAGCTCATTGGAGAGGTCACCACCTGGATATGAAGTAGAGAGAATATCTTAAAACTAGATGAAAACCCGGCTTCGCTCGGGTGAAACGTGTGTCATACATAATACACATCTAAGCAGGGCCGGTCCTAGGGCGGTGCGAGCGGTGCGACCGCACCGGGCGCCTTCTAAGGGGGGGCGCTAAAATGATCCAAAATTTGAAACAAAAGACGCTCGATCTAACACGCGAGTCGCGCCGCAACCGCGCCTCTAGGCTGTGTATAAGGTCGCTACCGCGCCGCCACCGCGCCTCTAGGCTGTGTATACGGTCGCTACCACGCCGCCACCACGGTAATATAATAATACAGTACCCCAACTTCATACAAACGGACGAAAAGCGAGCTATACCTACGCGCCTCGATGTCGGGGCGCGCTCGGGGCGCAGACAGTCACGGCTGTACCGCAGTGTCGAGCGGACGGTGTGTTGTTTTTTTAACAATAACCGCGTGATTTTTTCTCTATAAATCAGTTCGAGTACATATTTAATAAGACGAGTAGTTTAATTAAGCTTTATATTAGAATTCTAGCTTTATATAGTATAATGCGGATTTATTATACTTTAAAATTTAACAATAAAGCATTTCGTACGACTCAGTCGAGGCGCAAATATTTTTCGGTCTCAAATATTTCTATAATACATCGGACTTAATAAGCCCGATTTGTTTTTCAAACAAAAACAATATTTTTTTTAATGAAATCTACCAATCAAAAAACAACACGCATTTTTATTGAACACTTCCTATTCATTATACAAAGTATTTCATTTATTTATATATAAAAGTATATTTACAATCACAAAACTAAAATAGAAACAGAAAGTACGCAAAGGCAAATGTCATTAAAATGATGTAGACGGGTAGCCCTAACGCATGTTTACATGCCGCGCGGCTGTAGGTATTTAAATCTGTCTGGCGGCCGAGTTACGCTACTGTATATTATTATACTGTGCCGCCACCGCGCCTCTAGACTGTGTATACGGTCGCTACCACGCCGCCACCGCGCCTCTAGGCTGTGTTTACGGTCGCTACCGCACCGCCACCATGCCACTAGGCTGTGTTTACGGTCGCTACCACGCCGCCACCGCGCCTCTAGGCTGTGTATACGGTCATTACCGCGCCGCCACCGCGCCTCTAGGCTGTGTTTACGGTCACTACCGCGCCGCCACCGCGCCTCTAGGCTGTGTATACGGTCGCTACCGCGCCTCTAGGCTGTGTATACGGTCGCTACCACGCCGCCACCGCGCCTCTAGGCTGTGTATACGGTCGCTACCGCGCCGCCATGCCACCGCGTCTCTAGGCTGTGTATACGGTCGCTAACGGGCCGCCACCGCGCCTCTAGGCTGTGTATACGGTCGCTAACGCGCCGCCACCGCGTCTCTAGGGGGATCCCTTCTATTCGCATAATGTTCTTTGTCCTAATATACTTCGGCATAACGATTTTCGCACAATTTGTTTTGACATAATAATACTACGGCATAATTTTTTTAGGCATACATTTTATGTTGGCATAATCATCTTAAAGACTAATTTGTTTTGGCATAAATTTTATTCGCATAACTTTAGTACGCCTAATGACTATTAGCATAACGTTAGTAGACCTAATGACTATTAGCATAACGTTAGTAGGCCTAATGACTTTTAGCATAACGTTAGTAGGCCTAATGACTATTAGTATAACACCAATTTGCTATAGTTTCTGTTACAACTAAGTAATAATTATTGTTGGATAAAAATTTAACCCTTTAAAGCTCAAAAAAAATATTGCATTTATTTATTATTTTTTTTCATTTATTGTTTATTTAGATCTTACAAGTGCTCAAAAAAATAAAAATAAAAATCTGTTATACATATATATCCAAATATAGTATGTTGCAAATGTGCTACATTGCGAAAGACAAGAACATGTACAGGTTGAACTCAGTGTTGTATATTTACAACAGTGGCCACGTTACAGAATAAAATGTAGATATAAATTAAAAACAAAATATATGAAAAACATTCATCATTCTACACTAGAAAGTTAAGGAAACAGTTTCTTTTGGGAACTAAACACAAACGTTGTTCACATTTTGAACAGTGGATATTTGAATACCCAGTTTTGCAGTATTTGCACCTACCTCGCTGTACAAAAACTAGAAAATGGCCAATTTTACCACATCTTACAGCATCTGTAGGTCTAGACACAGTAAGCGCAGTAATTATTTTCTTTAAAGGAATGTCTTTCTCTTGCACACAACCCTGCACTCGATTTTTTTGTAATAATTCCGTAAAAATTTGGAATCGTAACTCTTTCAGCGTCGTTCAGTCGTCGACCGAACCTTAAAATAACGATCGTTCTTCAGATCCGAATTATCCACAAAATGCAAATATTTTCTCATTAGCTCGTATGTTTTTAGACTCATCACATCAGCGACAAGAGGGTATCTGAAATCATTACTCCTTAGTCTCGATATGACGGCATTCATACAATACCCATCATAATTGTGATAGCTAGAAAACCACGCATATCATCTCTGGTAACGTTTATATTTACCTTCTTTGCTTTGCACGGAATATAAATTGGTGTGCTCCGTAATATAATCTATAATATCTTCAGAAAAAGAAATAAGAAAATAGTCTAACAAAAATTCTGTTGCGGTACTACTAGTGCTAAGATCAGGCATATCAAACTCTGCTGTATAATTGAATTTCTCACGCTGCCACTTGAAACTAAGAAGATGTCTCTTGTACTTTTTTACTCTTTTAGCTACAACTATTGGTTCACAGTTAGCACTCTTTTTTGAGCGAACTCTTTGGCTTAATGGAGTATTAAGTGGTGATAAAATTGACGAAACTCAATTTAAATTTGGGAGCGGATTGGGTGGTGTGTCCGAAAGAAAAATACTACGTATTACTGGAGTCAGTGGAACGTATCTTTATCAGATAATGTCGAAAAGGTTTCTTCTTGCACTGGACTATCAAGAATAAGATCCAAGTTTTCTAAAGACGAACGAAGGGACCTTGGTTCTGAGCTGAAGTCAGAAGATACATCGTCTTGACATTCGGTGATGTTTTGAATAATAACTTCGTCTTCAGACGAAGAGCTATCGGTAGACGAGGCCACTTCTGGTGAAACCAAAGCTAAAATTTGTCTTGCTCTCTGCCATTTTAAGCATCCCTGGTAATAAGCAAAAAAAAAAACAAACATGCAGCAATCACCAACACCAAACATAAGTTAACACAAGTTTTGTAAAAAACGACCATATTAGTAATAGCGATATTCATTCATTATTTAGTAATCTAGCTTACTCGTACATTAGCGGACTTTCAGAACAGTCAATATAAAAACATAATACCGTCATTTCCCATAAATGTAAAAAATAACACTAAACCTATACAAAGAAAATAATAATTATTCAGTGTTAGTAAAAGCGCGACGTGGCACCCGTGCAACGTACGAAATTAAAAGTACTTATGCCAAAGCTTCGCAGTGTCGCAAATGTGCAACGTCGGTAAATACGTGCTTATATTTCATAGTAGAATATGAATTTGACATTGGCGTTATATGACACAATTGTAAACACTCATAAACAATAATATTTCAAGTAATAGTTGTCAATAAATGCATAAAAACTATTTATATTTATTAAAACTCATCGGTCGTCCACGAGCGCAGTGTCGACGCGATGCCATTTTGGTGACAACTACGTAATGATGCGCGTGAGTTGGTTCAATATTTTTTTCATACATGGCAACAGTATATCCATTATTAAAAGGACCACGGGCAGAAATATATGGAGACTGGCCCATTGTTCAACAGTGATGGAACCTATGCCAAATGAAAGCTTTGAGGATGTGATGCATTTCTTATTATGGCAGCTAAGTCGAATTCGAGCGCCAACAAGGTGATTTCGAGCATTGAAAACATATGCCCTTACCTAACCTAACATGTGGCAACATTCTCCTACTGATTTGAAACAGGTGTCATTCGAAGCGTGTAGTAGATACGATATACTTTTACTATGGCGACATTCTTCAAATGTGTAAGGTTCATCTGGAATATCTGAAAATGTCAACCTAACCTAACCTGTGGCAACAATCTCCTACTGATTTGAAACAGATGTCAATCGAAGCGTGTGGTAGATACGATTACTTTTAGTATGGCGACATTCTTCAAATGTGGAAGGTTCACCTGGAATATTCCGAAAATGTCAACCTAACCTAACTGTGGCAACATTCTCCTACAGATTTGAAACAGATGTCATTCGATGCGTGTGGTAGATACGATATACTTTTAGTATGGCGAATTTCTTCAAATGTGTAAGGTACACCTGGAATATCTGAAAATCTAACCTAACCTAACCTGTGGAAACATTCTCCTACTGATTTGCAGTATGGAACACCGAGTGGTTTTAGTCAGTCGAGTCTGACATGCCTCTTTCGTGTTCTCCACGCTGACAACACAACAAGCCCATGAGGGTTTCCACACTTAAAAATAGGTGGGTTAGTTAGGTTCGTTTAAGAAAAGCCTAGGAATCCCAGGTAAAACCCACACGTCTGAAGATGTAGCGATCATAAAAATATGTCTTATCCACTACACGCTTCGAATAACACGTGTTTCAAATCAGTTTTTTTTTATCGTGGTAAAATCATCAAATGAGGCCTCCCACCCCGGGCAGGGCAGAAGGGTCTGTCAAACTTGTACTGACTAAAATCCACGGTGTCCTTCAATAGTCCTTTATGTTCCGGGGTCACGGTGATTAAAATAAGTCCCTGGCAGGCTTCGGCCCTCCGTGAGGGGGCCTCGTCATTGTGCTGACTATCTTTGAGTCGTCGACCCGGGTATGGTCCACGGTCGGACAGCGAGTTGCCCTTTACTCGCTGTCCGCATGCCCACGCCTACTGTGTCCTCCGGGCGATCTTCACAGGTGGCACCCAGGCGTATCTTTCTTCCCTATCCGACACAGGTACCTCCTGAACGAAGCCACGTCTTTCCAGCCACTCCTCAAAGAGGGGTCTTACCGTCGCGATTGCGGTGTGCCCGAACCTCGGTTGTTTCAAATCAGTTGGAGAATATTGCTACAGCCTTCTTAGGTTAGGTTGACATTTTTAGATATTCCAGGTGAACCTTACACATTTGAAGAATGTCGCCATACTAAAAGTATATCGTATCTACCTCACGCTTTGAATGACACCTGTTTCAAATCAGTAGGAGAATGTTGCCACAGTTAGGTTAGGTTGACATTTTCAGATATTCCAGATGAACCTTACACATTTGAAGAATGTCGCCATACTAAAAGTATATCGTATCTACCACACGCATCGAATGACATCTGTTTCAAATCAGTAGGAGAATGTTGCCACAGTTAGGTTAGGTTGACATTTTCAGATATTCCAGATGAACCTTACACATTTGAAGAATGTCGCTATACTAAAAGTATATCGTATCTACCACACGCATCGAATGACATCTGTTTCAAATCAGTAGGAGAATGTTGCCACAGTTAGGTTAGGTTGACATTTTCAGATATTCCAGATGAACCTTACACATTTGAAGAATGTCGCCATAGTAAAAGTATATCGTATCCACTACACGCTTCGAATGACACCTGTTTCAAATCAGTAGGAGAATGTTGCCACATGTTAGGTTAGGTAAGTGCATATGTTTTCAATGCTCGAAATCACCTTGTTGGCGCTCGAATTCGACTTAGCTGCCATAATAAGAAATGCATAACATCCTCAAAGCTTTCATTTGGCATAGTTTTCATCGCTGTTGAGCGATGGGCCAAAATGCTCATGGTCCTTTATGTAAATAAGAAAAAATAATGATGGTTCTCGCAATATATTTTTTTGTTTGGATAGTTGCATCGGTGCAACGTTGCGAATTAAAGGGTATGCTGTGCAGCAAAAGTGACAAACCGAATTGCTGCAAAACCGACTCCACGGTCTCCTAGTCTTGTTTGTCCTACCCCTAGAGTGTAATTTAAAATCGCGTAGGCGCGTAGGGGGGAGGCGGCCCGCGGGCTGAGAAGCGGTCGGCTGCGAGCGAACCGCCGCGGCTGAGGCTGGCCGGCGATGCCGGCCAACAAGCCGAAGCTGCGGTGGTGAGCGAAAGCCGTCTGCGATGATTAGCACGCGAGGGGCCGCCGGAGACCCGCAGCGCCGGAGCCGTGACAGAAACCCTGCCTGCTGCATGTTGCACGCTCGCTTGAATGCTGCATGCTTGCTTGCATGCTGCATGCTTGCTTGTTTGCTGCATGCTTGCTTGCATGCTTGCTTGCATGTTTACTTGCTTGCTTGCATGCTGAATGCTTGCTTGCTTTAGGCTTCCTACAGCGAAAAATGAACCCACAAAATTGTTCAATACATTTTCTATAAAAATATGTTTTAATATCATTATGCGTAAATAAATTTATGCTTTAGGATATTATGCTTAAAAAAGTTATGCTTTAGAACTTTATGCTTAAAAAAGTTATGCTTTAGAACTTTATGCTTAATAAATTTATGCTTTAGAATATTTTGCTTAATCATTATTATGGTTTTTTTTTTTTTTTTTATCGTGGTAAAATCATCACATGAGTCCTCCCACCCCGGGCAGGGCGGGAGGGACTGTCAGACTTGTACTGACTAAAATCCACGGTGTCCTTCGATAGCCCTTTATGTTCCGGGGTCACGGTGATGGAAATAAGTCCCGCGACCCCGGCAGGCTTTGGCCCTCTGTGAGGGGGCCCCGTCATTTTGCTAACGCTCTTTGAGGCGCGCGTGGAACACGACGCGCCGTCATCATTATTATGGTTAGAGAAATTAGGCTTAAAAACATATGCGTAAGCTGTTATGCGTAATTATATTATGCGAAAATATAATTATGCCAAACAAAATTATGCTAAGTTATATTAGGTCTTAAAATTTTATGCAAATGGATAGGGAACCGTCTCTAGGCTGTGTATACGGTCGCTAAAGCGAAAAAAATCTAGGAAAGTAGCTATTGAAAGTTATTTTTATATTATTGCTAAATAATCATTAGATTTGATTAGGTAATGTCATGTGAAAAGAATAAAATAATAAAAGCTGACAATTATTAAAATTATTTTTCAGTTGTGGTGGACAACTGAAAAATAATTTACCACCAACCCATTGCTTTTTCTGGTTGAAAATAAATACTGCTTAAAGATTATTTTTTTAGAGGGGCGCCATTTTTAGTCCTCGCACCGGTTGAAAATGTTAGTAGGACCGGCACTGCATCTAGGTACTAAATGTAGGTGTCACGGTAACTCATAAGTTTATCCGCCTTATTACAAAATGGGGTTTAACTAAAAACCAAGGTTTATAATTATCACCAAAAACTACGGTTTACACAAACGTTATTACAAATCTTGGTTTTGCGATAAACCATGGTCTAACAGTCGTAGCTGTCAAATTTATGTCAAAGTTTCTCAAAGCTACTTTTTCATTGTGTTTGTTGTTTTTGTGTTATTTTCACCCAAAATGGATCAAAACATGTTAGATTTAATTGTTAGTACACATGGCGTATTTAAATGTTAACACAATGGTTCAAATGACGGTACTAAAGTCTACATTTTATCTATGTTTTGTGATACGGAGAAATTTAAACCATGGTTCTGAAGATAAGCCTAGACTTGTTAGTACAGGTTTAAACCAAGGTTTATTTAGTTTTTGTCATAAGGCCGTATAGGTTTTTCTAAGGAGGTTTAGTAACTACATAATACACCACATGACACTGGCCGAAAATAAAGAAAAACAATAAAAATTCTCAACATAATAACCGATGTCAAAAATGGCGGCTGCGATCTGTCTGGTCAGAAAATCATTAGAAATTTACAAAATACTCGACTATCCGAATTTTGCGGATCTCGATCGGTTTTTGTATTTTTAACCGACTTCAAAAAAAGGAGGAGGTTCTCAATTCGGTCGGTATGTTTTTTTTTTTTTTATGTATGTACATCGATTACTCCGAGGTTTCTAGTCCGATTAGTGTGATTCTTTTTTTGTTCGATGCAGGATACTTGCAGTTTGGTCCCATAAAAATTTCATCAAATTTGGTTCAGTACTTTTTAAATTGTGAGCATTTTTATTAATTTAGCCTACTTGGACGACATGATGATCTTTACTTTTTGCGTGTTTGTTACGCGATTACTTCGCCAATTGTGGACCGATTTTCAAAATTGTTTTGTTGTTGTACTAGGGATCGTTCACCTTAGGGAATACTGCAAGTTTCATCGAACTCTGTTCAGCATTTTTTGAGATAGGGAATTTTATTGGAATTTTCTTTTATGTACACAACATGGGCGATGTTAATACCGGTGCTACGGATTACAAAATTCTAGTGCACATGTAAGAAAATGATGTATTTGCCAAGAATTTGGGTTGAATATTTAAACTAAAAAGAGTAAAATAAAAAACTTTTTTCAAAAAAAAATTAACCGCCTTCAAAAACCACCACAAAAAAGGGTAAAATAACCTACAAAATACTTTTCTTTCGGAAGTCGGTGGCAAAAAGACATCGAAATAATAAAACAAAGCCACCGACTTCCGAAAGAAAAGTTATTTTGTAGGTTATTTTACCCTTTTTTGTGGTTGTTTTTGAAGGCGGTTAATTTTTTTTTGAAAAAAGTTTTTTTTTTATGTTTTATTATTCTGGTTAGCTTTCAATCGAGTCTACCGTAGCCCTGCAGGAAATTATTAATATTGACTAGCTTCGTACAGAGACATGCCCGGGTTGACGACCGCGCTTTGTGTTCCATGCACTCCTCAAAGAGCTGGCCTCACGATCACGGGGGCCAAAGCCTGCCGGGGTCGCGGGACTTATTTCTTTACCGTGACCCCGGAACCTAAAGGGCTATTGAAGGTCACTGTGGACTTATGGCACCTAGTGCTTATGGCACCTAAGGCTTATGTCAGCTAGTGCTTATGGCATCTAGTGCCTATGGCACCTAGTGCTTATGGCACCTAGTGCTTATGGCACCTAGTGATTATGGCACCTAGCGCTTATATCGACTAGTGCTTATGGCACCTAGTGTTTTTGGCACCTAGTTCTTCAGTGCAAGTCTGACAGTCCCTCCTGCCCTGCCCTGGGTGAGATGACTCATTTCATTAAACATCACATATCATTTAATTTTTACCACGATTTAAAACTGATGAATGCACGGAACAAATTAATATTTGTTAGTATTTTTTTATACTAACCGACTTCAAAAAAGGGGAGGTTGTCAAAAAGAGCTTTGAAAAATAAATGTAACAAATATTTTTCTTTTGGTAAAAGGTATAACCATAGGTTGCAATTAGGTAAAGTTATTTTGGTACAGTACTCCAAAATTAATAAAGCACATAGAAATCTTCGTCACTGTTCGGCAACGGTCGTATTCCCCGAGCGGCGGAAGACGATATGTATATAGAGTGGTTAAGTGCATTTTCTTCATGCATAATTTAGTAGAATTATGTATTTTGTAATAGCAGCTCTATATAATTCCACACCGAGAGAACACGTGCAGTCACCACCAATATATAAAGACGACTGACGGACCTTTGACTGACCGGCGGCAGCCGCCGACCGCCCGAATTGTTTTCAATTGTTTCACATGATTTGAAATATGACATTGACTCCTGTTTCTTTCGAACAAGGTGCAAAATGCAAGTGCATTGTTTAGGGCTCTCTCCGATTCAATGATTCGGGTGTTTCCGGGAATACGACAATTGGCGAAGATTTTCATGAGCATTATTAATTTGGGAGTACCGTACTTGAATAACTCTAACTTTTCCGACCTATAGATATAACACATCAAAATTCGATAGTGGTGACGTTAGAAGCAAGTGAAAATTATTTGCATTGTCTAACTCTACAACCTGTTTTTTTTGATATCCCATAACTCTAGGGTTATATTCTGTAGTTAAAAATAATACTAAAATTCCTAGAATAGGAGTTCCAAAAATGCATCGTTTCGGAGATATCATCAATCATAGTTAAATTAGGTCAAAAAATGTCACCAGTATTGCGAATCTTTACTTTTGCGAGGTTGCCAAACTTCGCAGTAGAATCGACCCTCGATGTGTCCCTGCGACCCTAGGTATCTAAGTTTCATTGATAAATACAAGTAATTCATTTTTATTCAAACCAATCATTCATATTTAAAGCTAAGAAAATGCGACGTTGTCATATTTCACGTAAGGGTGTTTTAAATTAATAATCGTGACTTTACCGAATTATTTTGTATGAAAAATGAAAAAAAAAAAATAACGAAGGTATGGAACATAACTCATATGCCAGTTGATTCTTTGATATGGCCTCAATCATACCCTAGAGTTATGGGATATCAAAAAAAACACGTTGTATAAAGTGGTTAAGTGCATTTTCTTCATGCATAATTTAGAAGAATTATGTGTTTTGTAATAGCAGCTCTATATAATTCCCCACAGAGAGAACACGTGCAGTCACCACCAATATATAAAGACGACTGACGGACCTTTGACTGACCGGCGACAGCCGCCGACCGCCCGAATTATTTTCAATTGTTTCACATGATTTGAAATATGACATTGACTTCTGTTTCTTTCGAACAAGATGCAAAATGCTGAAGATTTGCATGCGCATTATTAATTTGGGAGTACCGTACATGAATAACTCTAACTTACTACGACCTATAGATATAACACATCAAAATTCGATAGTGGTGGCTGGTGACGTTAGAAGCAAGTGAAAATTATTTGCATTGTATATCTCTCTCTATATGTATGTGGAACTTACCTAATTCTGTCCTGCCCCAACCAGTAGCGATGACGCTTCCGCCAACTGGTGGAGGTCTGCCCAAACACGCTGGTCGAATCACTTCAGAGAACCTGAAATAATGAGGGTTATCCAGTTATCAATCATGTTGGTTCTTTCATCATCAGCCTATAATGTTCCCACTGCTGGGACACAGGCCTCCTCTCTGAGAGGGAGTGGGCCATAATCCACCACGCGGGCCCAGTGCGGATTGGTAGATATCATTTTAATTTTATGGTTCTAGGACATGCCGGTTTCCTCACGATGTTTTCCTTCACCGTATTGAGAGTAGGAGTGATGAAATAAATTACACAAAGTAATGCTCCTGACGGGGTTCGAACCTACGACCTACAACTCGTAAGTCGGGACCGATACCACTGGGCCACCACTGCTCTCTTCTGCTCTGTTGGTTCTTTGGTTCAGTCTTACCATGGGGTATCGGTTGCCCAGTTAATAGGTTGTGTAGATCTGATAGTCAATCGCTCCATGTAAAATACTGATATTCAGCTGCATCTGGTTCGACTGGAAGCAGACCACAATATAATTGGGAAAAGGCAGGCAGATCATAAATCATGTCGATTCTGTTTCTTCGCTAGCTTTTTTCATGGTCTGTACAGTAGATCATAGACTAAATAATCTGTAATGCTATTCTATAAAGTTAACCGTCTGCCGTTAACATGGCTTGGTTCTTGATCAGACGGCGAGCTACCCGTTAATAATTACCCAAATCCAAATATACGGCTCTAGTCGCCATCAGCCATATGCCATGCTGAACATAGGCCTGCCTCAATTCAATTCAATTCAATTCAATTCAATTCTTTATTGCATTCACATGTGTATTAAAAGTTCTTAAAATTAAAGTTAGATCACATGGACCCTGTCGGGCACAACAATTCAATAAAATGTCAGTAGTAGCATTAGAATAATCAATAGTAAACAATTAATTAATTTAAATAACACGATAATGTCAGAGGCAAAAAAAGATTTGAAATTAATAAGTCACAAAGAACAAAATAACGTCAATTACGTGTCATTTATATAATAATAAAACAAGAATAGAATAGAATAGAATAGAATAGAATAGAATAGAATAGAATAGAATAGAATAGAATAGAATAGAATAGAATAGAATAGAATAATTGTTTATTTGCACAGAAAGTAGGTACAATATTGAGGTGTTGAGTAACAATTTAGTGATCCTTATACTTTCTGCCTCAACTAAGGCATGCAAAACAGATTAACACTAAAAAGCAGACATACTTAACACAGACACACAATATGTCAAAATAAAATGTTAGTCAATTATTAAAATTATAGCCGTATTAATAAGTATGTCATGATTTAATTATTTATATCAGGCACAGTATTGTCAGAATTATTATAAGTTTTTATCATTGATGAATTCACAAATCGAGTAATAACATTTATGTGTCAACAAATCTGTCAATTTCTTTTTAAAGACTTTAGTAGTCTGTGTTTTTATTTCATCTGGTATTTTATTAAATATAATCGGGCCCATACAAAAAACACTTTTCTTCAATAAGGCGGTGTCATAGTGATCAACATTAAGCATGTTTTTGTATTGTTTCCTTACTGGTCTATTTCTAGTATCAGATACTTTACTAAAAAGATTCATATTTGATTTCACAAAAACAGCAATTTCTAAAATATAAAGAGATGGGAATGTTAGTATTTTTAAGGACTTAAACATAGGTACACAACTATCAGTTACTATTAAATTACACATTGCCCTTACACATCGTTTTTGAGCCTTGAACACCTGTTCTCTCAGGCTACAATTTCCCCAAAATATCAAGCCGAATCTCAAAATCGACGCAACTAACCCATGGTATGCAACTAATCTTGTGGCCATGCTCACTTTTTTAGACAGATTAAGAAGCACGTATGCAGCTACACTAAGTTTTTTGCACACTTCTTCTGCTTGTGGCTTCCAACTTAGTTGGCTATCTATGAGTATCCCAAGAAATTTAGCAACTGTGACTTGGTCAACATTTTGCCCATTATAATATAGATTTAATATTTGTGGTGGAATTCTTTGATAGAAATGCATAACATTCGTTTTTGATATGTTAATAATAAAATTATTTTTGTCAAGCCAGTGTATTAAATCCTTCAATGTATCATTTATGTTATTCTCATATGTATTTCTGTCAAGGCATTTAATCAAGGCAGTGCTATCGTCAGCGAAAAGGACCATAGGATGTTCAATGTGTCGTGGCAAGTCATTAATGGACACTAGAAATAATAAAGGGCCAAGTACAGTGCCCTGTGGTACGCCATACCTAATAATTCTTGCTTTAGATAGAATTTTTTTCTCACTCTTAGTTTTCAAGCATATTTTAGTGATTTCTGTATACTGCTTACGGTTGCTAAGGTAGGATTTTAAGAGATTATATATATTTCCTCTGATTCCTATCGCATTTAATTTATTGAGTAGGGTTTCATGATCGACACAGTCAAATGCCCTCGACATGTCCGTAAAAATTGCACAAACTGGTATTTTTTTGTCAACGTTTTGCATTACAGTTTTTAATAAATCATAAACTGCCATATTTATGCCTTTACCCTTCCGGAAACCATATTGTTCTGTACATAAAATGTCATATTTGGCTAGAAAACTATTCAATGAGTCATAAATAATTTTTTCCATAACCTTTGAAAAAATTGGTATTAATGCAATTGGTCTATAATTAGCGACATCTGTCTTATCATTTTTTTTAAAAAGTGGTTTGACTATTACTGTTTTTAAGCTGTTTGGAAATATACCAGAGCTAATGCATGTATTTATTATGTGGCTTAAATGTGAGGCGATATCAACTGATACGAATTTAACAACCTTTGTTGATATTCCATCATAACCAGTGCTATTTTTATTTTTTAAGGATTGTATGGCTCTTAAAACATCTTGCGGTAATACTGGATGCATAAACATTGAGTTTGGGTAACTTGTCAAATTCTTAGTCTCCGGTTTTGTTGTCATCTTAGTTTGCGTTTGGTCAATAAAATAGTCATTAAAAATGTTGGCAATTTCTGTCGGATCAGTAATGGTTCTATCCTGAATTCTAATCTGAGATATTGGTTCGGTAACTCTGAATTTATTATGTATAATCTGCCAAGATGCTTTAGATTTATTGCTTGAGGTGTTAATAATATAATTGTTTTGAGCTTTTTGCGTTAATTTAATAATTTTTCGAAACCTGCGCGAGTAGTTTTTGAACACGATTTTATTATAAATTGATGGTTCACGTCTGTATTTCCATAATAAATATCTTTGTTTTTTACTACATACTCGGATGCCGCGTGAGACCCATTTAATGTTTTTATTTGTCCTAACATTTACCATTTTGTATGGAAAGCAAAGATCGTACAGCCAGCGAAACTGTTCTAAAAAATAATCGTATGCTTTATTAGCATCATTAGTTTGGTATATTTCAGCAAAAGAAAGGCATTTAAGGTAGCTTTTAAACTTAATCATATTTTCATTGGATAGGTCACGTTTTTTAATACGCCAAGAGTTTAATCTATATGATTTCATTACCTTAACTTCTAATAATTGAGCAGTGTGATCAGACAAAGCAAAGTCCAATACTTCTGATGTACACTTTAATTGAAAGCTGCATGCAAAATTGTCTAAACAAGTATTGCTGCCGAGCCTGGTGGGTTGTTGAAGCTCTAATTTGAGATTGTAGCCCAATAGAAAATATTCAAAGTCCAAAGTCAATCTATTTCTTTTTAACGTGTCTATGTTGAAATCCCCACACATGATTACTTTCTTAACAGATTTGGAACATACATTTTTCAAAATAATCTCTAATTTATCATAAAATACATTTAAGTTATTTAACTTCGGTGGCCTATAGATACATAATATAATTAAATTATGGTTTGTTAGCTCTATGCCGCAGCATTCAATGACATTAGCTATAGAATGATGCGAAACATCTGAAAGCTCTTTATATTCCAAACAGTTTTTAAGCAGAATACATGATCCACCGCGTTTCTGTGATTGTCTTGAATATATTGCCCCTAACTTGTAATTACTAACATTCAATATTTTTTCATGTCCAGCCATAATAAAATGTTCAGTGATGCAAATGACATCGACGTCTCTTTTTTGCTGAGATAGATTTTTAATGTGAACAATAAGCAACAACAATAAAAATAAATAATACATCAATAATTGTCAGTAAAATAATAATTACATTTTTTAAATAAATAATATTCAAGTTTGGAATGTCAATCAACTAAAAATAAAACAAAATTAAATAAATAAGTAAGAAGTAAAAGTCAATCCATTATGTTTTCATCGTTAAAAAAATCATTCAATGAGTAATAACATTTTTTAATTAATAAGTTTCTGACTCGTTTTATAAATATTTTGTAATTTTCTTCCATTCTTATTTCATTAGGAATTTTGTTGTATATTTTTATTGATGTAACGTGAGGGCACCCCTTAGACAGCCACGTTGAACGGCAATTCACCACTTGCATTCATTATTATTATTATTATTCTTTATTGTACACACATAATTAAAACATTTCACAAAAGGGTAAAGTAATGTACAAAGGCGAGCTCAACCCAGAATTGGGTTTCCATCGGTTGCCCGCGACTCTCACGATGTCGTCGGTCCACCTAGTGGGAGGCCTACGCTGCGTCTTCCGGCCCGTGGTCTTTTCTTCCCCATCGGTTGTCAGTTCCACGAGCGATGTGGCCTGCCCATTGCCACTTCAACTTGCAAATACGAGCTATGTCGTTGACTCTGGTTCATCGCCAAATATCCTTGTTCCGGATTTTATCCAGCAAAGAAACTTCAACAACGAAAATTGAACCATACTCACTGGACTTTAGACACCATCTTGATCATAGCTATGTCGTGGTAGGACCTCCCCATCTTGTATTTCGGGTGTCGGATGACGGCTGATATCTTCATCACGAGTGCTCCAGGGTCGTCCCGGTACGAGGAGCCGAGCTGGACAGCTTGTGGGGGTCCACTGTAAAGATCGTTACTGGGTGAATTAGTATGAGATAATGATAATCATGGCCCATGCCCGGGTCGGCGGCACGTTGTGATCCACGCGCGCATCAAGGAGCTGGCAGCAGTCTGCGATACTGGTCTTATAAGTGTGTAGTTAAAGCTTAAAATTATTTCGGCTGCCATTCCGGTGTGACTCGGCCCTTAAGCAAGGAAGAAAACAAAAGTGACAATAAGCCCCTTCGTACACTAGGCGACGCAAGTTTCCGATACTCTACGATGTTGGTATACATTGACGCGTGCCTGTGTCCGAACCTCTATGGATTTGTATTCCGATAGTCTTTGGATACCGAAATCGCAAGGTATCGGATACTGGAGTCGCCTTGTGTACGAAGGGCCTAAGTGTCTAAACACACTATGCCGAGGATACGCGACGGAAGTTCGGCATGATTACGCCTGCAATGCTATTTGAATTACTGGCGACACATTATGCCGAAATTACGTTGCGTTATAGCGTACAGCCGAACTTCAGTCGGGCGTAAGTTCAGCGGGAATTCGGATAACCTAACAGGATCACTTCATTTTGCATTTGTCTGTCCGGCTGTTTAGATAACACGACACGACGCCACGACAGCGCTCGAAACACTGAATATACACACAAAATTGCGCAACTGAATTTCTGCCGCGTAGGTTCGGCACTTATGGTGTGTCATATCAGCCGAATACGTTGGAACGTAAAATCAGCCGCGGAACTTCGGTCGCGTACGTTCGGCATAGTGTGTTTAGACACTAAATACCTGACAACATTGGCGACTCTGTTTTGGAAAGCGCAGTGTCCCGCAGTCAGCAAATACCGGTCGCTGATCAGAGAACCTCCACATTTCCAGGAATAGCCGTCCTCCTGGAAATAATTATCATAGGTGTTTATGTTTCTTCACATTACCTCAACGACGATATATTACTAGACTCCTAATAACAGGCGACCGATGTCTGTCAACACATTAGGTAAAAAAGTTATATCCGTCTTATTTCGACCACTCCTGTGAACCGTAAACATACCTTGAGACAGAACAGACCTTGAGTTAGCCAATCACAACGCAGTACCCCGTCCCCGTCGCTTACATAGTACCTCAGCGAGTTGACAGAGTAGTTTTTGTTCCTTAGATCGTGCATGCGGAGTCTAGTAATATATCGTCGTTGGATCCTAGACTTTATACCATTATGGAAGCTTACCTTAAGTTTTTTCCACCCCACGAGAGCCATATGCGGGTACTCCTCAATAGTGGTAACGGATCCCCCAAGCACCCGTGATACCACCACCACCTTCGTGACAGTCACAGATTTGTAGTAGTCGCACACTGAAATAGAATTAGAGAGCTTAGAAAGGCGGTAGAATAGGGTATTTTACTGCATGAATAAATTGAAAATCTATATAGTCCGCCAGCAAGTGTCTAAACACACTATGCCGATCGTACGCGATCGAATTCAATAATTCAATTTGTTGACCACCACCTACCAAGGTAGATCGACTGAGCCCCGCTTCGCGGGGCTCCTATTTCTGTGAGCAATATTTAAAGTAAACTAACACGAAGGGGATGTGATCCGAGTCGGGGTACCCCAAGCCCCGAGCTCGCTTCGCTCGCTCTTGGATCCTAAGTTTTCCTAATAACAATAACAATCCTGAAGGCAAACAGTGAAAGTTTATAGGATACGCCTCGCCACTGCTCCGATTACGGTAGACACAACTACGTGTAGCCAGTTTTGCAGCAATTCGTAGCAGACTTTGTAGAATGAGAAACGAAACTCCAATTTTCAATATTCCGAAAAATTCAGTTTGTTCGGAATATTGAAAATCGGTGTTTCGTTTTTCGGAATGAGAATTCATCGAGCATTACATTTATCGAATATGTGTAAATCGGAAAACGAAGAAATCGGACTTACGACTTTCGGTCAAATAAATTTCGAGATTTTTACGTATTATGATATTCGGAGTCTTAAAATCGGAATATCGAAATTCGGAATAAAATATTTCGGAGTATTTGGGTGTTCCCTATTCAAATTACGACTGTCGCAAATAGAAAAAAAATCGTCTTTTCAACCTACTAGTTCCCACTTCTGGGACACAGGTCTCATAATCCACCACGTGGGCCCAGTGGGCGTAGATGTCACATGTCTTGTGAATTTTTGGTACTAGGACAGCAGTGGTGATGAAATAAATTACACAAAGTAATGCGCCTGGCTGGGTTCGAACCCTTGATTCACAACACATTTGTCGGAGCCTTTACCATTCGTCGGCCACCGCTTCACTTTTTGGGGTCTAAAAATCATCATCACAGATACAGGTACCTCCGGAAACAGCGTGTCGAGTGAGGACCTGCATCTGGCGGAATGTGAGGACGCCGTGACGCCTCTCCAGTCACTCGTCAACAACGACGATATATTACTAGACTCCGCATGCACGATCTAAGGAACAAAAACTTTTCTGTCAACTAGCTGAGGTACTACGTAAGCGACGGGGACGGGATACTGCGTTGTGATTGGCTAACTCAAGGTCTGTTCTGTCTCAAGGTATGTTTACGGCTCACAGGAGTGGTCGAAATAAGACGGATATAAGATTTTTTTGCCTAATGTGTTGACTGACATCGGTCGCCTGTTATTAGGAGTCTAGTAATATATCGTCGTTGCTCGTCAAAGAGAGGTCTCACGGCGATTGCGGCGTACCCGATATCAAGATGCACTGTATCACTAGCTTATCTAATATCTTTTTTTAAAGCTAATAAATCAGCCAGAATTTAGAAAGTCATACTCACTCCTTTCCGCCTCGTCAGCATACCGCGTCTTCTGCGACTCCGACATATCATCTTCATCAGGTCCTATTAGAATCTCCGGTTTACCACTTGGCTGGTCTTCAAATGAACTCGGACCAGCTGGTCTATTAGTGATCGGGGGTAGTGCTGTGTTCACAGGTGCTGGCTGTACACCTGGACGATTGATGAGGGGATTATCTGTAGGGAAGTGGAATCCACCATCACCTTGGTTGTTGAAATTGTTGGTACTACCGAAATTGTTGATATTGTTGGCAGGTCTGTTGTTGGTATTAAAGTTGTCATAGTTGTTTGTTTCTCGATTACTGTTATTGTTACTATTAGAACTGGAAGTTCCACGATTATTGTTATTGTTAATATTAGAACTGGAAGTCCCTCGATTATTGTTATTGTTAATATTAGAACTGGAAGTCCCTCGATTATTGTTATTGTTAATATTAGAACTGGAAGTTCCACGATTATTGTCATTGTTAATATTAGAACTGGAAGTTCCACGATTATTGTTATTGTTAATATTAGAACTGGAAGTTCCACGATTATTGTTACTATCAAAGTTGGAATTTTCTCCTCTGTTATTATTTCCTCGATCGTTGTTATTATTACTATTGGAGCTTCCTCTGTCATTCGTCGTTCCTGTATTTCCAAAAGCTCCTGTGTTTCCAAAATTAGAGCCAGGTCTACTATTGCTTCCTGCTACATTTCCTCCGAAGTCATTAAAACCAGCATTGGAGTCTGTATTGAAGAATTAATTGAAAGATTTTTCATTCTGGGCTCAGTCTATGTACACCATATCAATAAATACGAAAAAAATAGGGGTATTTCATAAAAATACTGAAAAAATCATTTGAAGACGGGTTTAGCTGTTAAAAAATGACAATTAGGGGCGTTTTTTAGCACGATAACCCCATTATAGGGCGGCCATGACAGTACTATTTGACATTTACTATGACGTTTGACAACTTTGACATTTCTATGCAGTGACGTTTGCAGATTTTCTTGAGATATAATTCATGTTTTTCGGAATTTGTAATGATTGTATTTATTTTAAAATATCCTGTAGGTACGATTATTTTTATCGAAACCCAAGATTCTTGAGATCAAAAATTGATTTTTTCGATCTTTACGCCAGTTTCTAAACGTCAATCAAATGTCATTGTCAAATGTTGTTAAAATAAACGTAATACTGTCAGATCCACCATGTTTGATTTTTTGTCGAGTGTTGTTATCCTTGACAAAATGAATTTAAAAGCACAATTAAACGAAGTGAAATTAAAGAAAATCAACAATTAAAAATGGCTTAAGTATTAAAAAGCTTTTTTTACACGCATGGTGTACGTAGACTGAGCCCAGGCTCCATACATTTTTGGACCATCTCTTTTCTATCGTTAGCAGGTAAATTGGCGTTAAAACTGTTATTGTTAACATTACCAGAACCTTTCCTACTGGGTTCTTCTGTTGTGGCGAAGACATAGTCATATTGATTTGTGGGAGCAAGCTTTTTAGTTCTCCTCTCCTCATTCTGATGTGTATGTTCTACATTTTTCTTTTTTCTTTCTTGTTCGTGTGTTGGTTGTCGTGTGGGTTCGTTGTTGAAGTTTATGTTGAAGCCATTCCCCTGGTACGGCTGGAATACCTGTTGAAGACCCTGGAGGGTATCTGGAAGAAGAAAAGAAATGACTTCAATAACTCACTACACCAACGACGATAAGACTCCGCATGCACGATCTAAGGAACAAAAACTATTCTGTCAACTCGCTGAGGTACTACGTAAGCGAGGGGGACGGGGTACTGCGTTGTGACTGGCTAACTCAAGGTCTGTTCTGTCTCAAGGTATGTTTACGGCTCACAGGAGTGGTCGAAATAAGACGGATATAAGACTTTTTTGTCTAATGTGTTGACAGACATCGGTCGCCTGTTATTAGGAGTCTAGTAATAAATATCGTCGTTGGTTAAACCTTACTGTTTTTCGATGAAAGCTGTTGTAAGTGCTTATAATGTACGTGTTGCAGTTACCATCAAAACAAACGTTGCATTTCATACTATTTCTTTCTTAATGCCATAGCACCACAGATCAAAATTGTAGACAAAAATTCCCTGCACCTTCTAGGTTCCCCTATTTTCGAAGACAGTTTTTCATCATTCATCGACGAAAAAATTAATCATTTTAACGACATTTCAGATCGACTTTCCCAAATTAATTTACATTCAGCTTTCACCATTATTAGGTATTGTTGTTTTGGTCCAAATTTTATGTACTTTCTCCGGTGTTCTCCTCTGTGGAAACACACACATATTTTGGACAAAATTGACCAAATTATTCGTGAAACGTTAACATCCATCCTTAATGTGGCCCTGGACGACCGAGCGTGGCTGCAAGCCACCCTCCCTATCCGATTTGGTGGACTCGGCGTCCGCAAAATTTCTAGTGTGAGTTTACCGGCGTTCCTGTCCTCTGTCCACAGCACTGAAACCTTAACCAGGAAGATTTTAAGTCCCTCCCTGGTTGACCCTGAAGTGCCGTGCTTGACCGATGCAGAGAACGCCTGGAAAATGACTTGCCCGGATTCAGATAGACCCGTGAACCCATCTTCCCAGAGGCAGTGGGATGAGCCGCTCTGCAGGTTGGTACGGTATAATCTTATTAATACGTCAACCAATTCTGTAGAGCGTGCCCGCCTGCTGGCTGTGGGCGAGTGGGAGTCGGGTCTATGGCTTCAGGCACTACCGTCACCCAACATAGGCACCATGCTGGGTGACGAAACCTTCCGGATCGCTACATGCCTGCGTCTGGGCGCTCCTTGCGGGGCTCCACATCGTTGTCAGTGTGGCGAAGGCGTCGACTGCCTCGGGCACCATGGCCTTTCCTGCAGCAAGAGTGCAGGTCGGCTAGCACGGCACGCTAGTTTAAATGACATTATCCGTCGTGCTCTTGTCACCGCCGGAGTGCCAGCCGTTTTAGAACCCAATGGTTTGGCACGCGACGATGGGAAGAGACCAGATGGGATGACTGTAATGCCTTGGAAGTTGGGTAGACCTTTGGTGTGGGATGCAACATGTGTCGACACCCTTGCGCCATCCCATCTTTCTGGTACTGCATGCTGTGCTGGTGCGGCTGCTGCAAGTGCCGAAAACCTCAAGCGGCGCAAATACATTAGCTTGACTAATAGCTATGTGTTTGAGCCGTTTGGGGTTGAAACACTAGGGCCATGGGGTCCGAGCGCCCACCAACTTTTCAAAGTCATCGCTAAGCGTATAGTCGACGCCTCGCGTGACCAGAGGGCTGGCCTATATCTTGGGCAAAGGATCAGCATTGCGATCCAACGAGGCAATGCCGCCAGCGTTCTGGGCACTTTCCCCATTGACAGCGATGTGGATGAATTTTTTGACGCCCTGTAATCTTTAGTTTTATTTCGTTCATTTTTGTAAATATTTTATCTTTATTTTTAGTTTTTAAATGTAGCATTTTAGTAACTAGTTCTGTTCTTTATGTTAAAAATTCTATAAATAAATTAGGTACAATAAAAAATATAGTATGTCGACGGTTAAAAGGTAATAGGGCATAAGCGACACTTTGGTCGAAAATGAGTTAAGAATGCCATTCTACTTAAAAAAATTCGCTCTTTCGAATGCGCTTACTCCCATGGCTCTGCGATGACTTTTTCGTCGCTTGTGCCCACGCAAAAAACTGTGTTTTGGTAGTACCATTTTGGTATAATCGACTGATTTTTAGGCGCATTTTATCATAATGGCGCTTGCACCCCTGTAAAAATGGCACCAGTTTTTGTTTATAGTCGTTTATCTATTTTTACTTCTTACTGGCGTAGAGATTACGGGTGGTTGTGACTCTTTACCATCAGCATCTCTTGTGAAAACTGGAACTAATGCCTCTTTACTTTTGTCGCTAAAAATATTAACCGTCGGTTATACGATACTACTATTTACAAGTTGATAATAAAATTGTCGCTTATGCGTAACTACTAAAGTATACTCTGACAGTGAACTGTCCGTTATACCTTACTACCATTTACAGGTTTACAATACAATTGTTGTTTCGCTGCAATTACTAATAGCTTATTTGATATTGATATCGCGGTTAATCCCTACTTCAATTCACTTTAAGTTTCTGGGCTTAAATTAATTATTCAGAGGATCCCTAATTAAGACTGATTACGATAGATTAACATAGATTTTTTAACCTGTTGGTAACAGTAAATTTCTTTGAAGTTTTTTAACGTAAAGGCCTATTGTCTAAAAGAAAATTAAGTAGTAATGTTAGTTCCTTTTGATGTGGTACACTTTGGGACTGATTATTGTATTTTTATATTTTTTTTATTATTATTATTTTTATTATATCATTTATTTCAGGCATCATTGGCCCATTTATAACACAATACAAAAACCACACACCCTTGACCCTTCTATATGCGGTAGGGAACATCACTGCTCCTTGTCCCAACTCGGTATGGTCCATCCCGTTTTACTTTTAATTTACGGGACTTCCCTTTACTGAGCACTGGGTAATGCTAAACAAGTGACTCAACGCTCTTCCATTTGAACCATTTGACACCAGTTCTAGAAATCCAGTAGCCAGTGGATCTAATAAAGTCATTCTCGTATTTTTCGTACAGTGCGTTTTGCCCCCATATGTCTTCCTGAATAACCACTATGGCAGAGCCGTAAAAGAACCTTAACTTTGGCTTTCGGGACAACCATTTGAAGATGACATTTGTAATCTCGAGCGTTTTCCAATTTATGGCACAAGTCACCATCTTGGATAACAAAGCTGTTCCATTATGCCCAATAACTCCTCGTGATGGAACTCATGGCAACATCACTCTACCCATGTTTAGAAACACCAGTTTTAATCCACTCGAAAATAGGTTTGATATCCATGTAATTTAGTTGTGCCGGCTGTAGGGTTTCCTTCCATTCATTACCAAGATCTGTGGTTCCTCTTAGCGTCCTGACGGGCACTACTTTCTTAGGCTCTTGCTTGATGCTATGCTTACTGTTTTCAAAACCATGTCTTCTAGAGAGTGATCGCGGGACTTATACCATCACCGTGACCCCGGAACATAAAGGGCTATTGAAGGACACCGTGGATTTTAGTCAGTACAAGTCTGACAGTCCCTCCCGCCCTGCCCGGGGTGGGAGGACTCATCTGATGATTTTACCACGTAAAAAAAAATGTCTTCTAGAGAGTGTATTAGAATTACCATGCGATCTCCAACTGCGATGCTTAGCACTCATGTCAGCTAGCTGCCTTTCACTTTGGAAAGCTTGCGCGAAGATGACCCTTTTCTCCGCAAGTTAAGCACTTAGGGCTGTACCCTTGCTTACGGTCACGTACAGAAGATGGCATAACCTCCCTGCTACGGTGAGTTCGATGGTCTTGCCCCACTGCCTCCACTTTCAAAGCATGGGCCAAGGCGCCCTTCAAGGTCTCGTGATGCCCAGTCTTACAGCTGCTCTAACTTCTAAGTCGTGAATTCCGTCGACGAAAGTCTGTACCAGATTGGAATTGATGAGCGCCGGGGCGGATCGATATGCTTTCCGGACCATCTTCTCAATTTCTAAAGCCCACTGTTGTAGGTTCTCGGCACTACGTTGAATACGATCTTTCAGCTTAGCGCGAATTACGTGCTCCAGGTGCGCGTCGCCATAAATCGACTGTAACGCTACCAGCAGCTCCTCATAAATGTCACATACCATGTGCCATGCGCCTCAAGTACGCTTAGGGCCTGTCTCTCAGATTAAGATGAGAGCGGTCGTAGCTTGCTCCTTGGTCCATCCACCACTCGCCTAATTCACCACAGAGGCCTCAAACTGCATCCTGTAAGGGAAGGTTCATATCTGACGGAACATGCGTCGCGTAATGCCAGAACAGACAAATGTATAAAAAAATAATTGACCGTTCACATTAAACCGATGATACGTTAGTGCGTCAAAAAACATTCGATGATACGCTCGACGTATTGTATGATGATGTTCCGTCGAATGTTAAAAATTAAGGTATGGACTTTTTAACATCCTTAAAACGTATCCTTACGTATCCGTAACTTAAGTCATATTGTAAAGGAAAATCATGTTGGATATTCTGTTTTCCTTTTGGAATACAAAACTTGATGAGTGGAAGTTCCGTGTTGCCTTTTTTTCAACTCACTTGCTATGTCACTAATGTCCAACATCTCCACGATGTTTATACTAACCAAGTTTACTTGAGCTCCATTACCTTTTGGCATTATTGTGTGTATCAGCGCTTAACATTTTTTACCCGTTTCAGTTATTAAAGAGTCATGTTACTTATGTCCCTTTACCTCTTGGTATGAAGATATCAAATGTAACTAAGTCTTCTATACTCTTTGTTTTTTTCTGTGTAGATGTGATTTATGCCCAATTACCTCACAAAGAAAATAAGATCAATTGATGTAAACGCCATAAAACTACATAAAACAATGTCCAAACAAGTACATAAAACAGCCAATCAATGCGTTTATTTTTTTTGATTCTACAGCTATTTCCATTTTTACGGTATGACAATTACATAAAAAGTTGTGTCCATTTTTCTACTTTTTGAAACTTTAAACTGCTCTCCTGAACAATTTGATTTTTGTCGCTTATAACCAATTACCTTTTAACCGTCGATGTGTAATTAAATAAAAATTTCTTAGATACGATCGTTTTGCATGTTTATTTAAAACTAGCAGCCCGTCCCGGAGTCCCGCACGGGTGGAGGACCCGGTCTAAAACCCGGTCCCGATGGTTACAAACACAACAAAAAAATAATTATCCGAATCGGTCAAGCCGTTTTCAAGTTATGGGCTTAGCAACACATTTTGCGATCCATTTTTATATTATAGAATAGATAGATATAAATTATTTGTTTTATAAGTGCAGTTTTTATTAATTGTAGGTATTTACTGAACACAATGAATGAAGCTATACGAATCTATGCCTTGCTTACCTTTAATATTCCTTGAGAACCGATGACTACAGAAATATCTATCTATATTTTTTACCTATCTGTATTTATGAGTCACGTTTCACCCGAGCGAAGGCGGGTTTTCATCTAGTAAATTAATAAAAGAGTATGTATACAACGTGTAACGTTAAAAGCGCAAAACCTCTCGTGGGGTAACTCAGCACATGTTACTGAACAATGTTTGTTATAAAACTTTTGAAAATACGCAAAAAAAAAAAACATCCAAAATGAGAAATTGATCGAGCCCATCAGTATGACTATTTTTTTTTCGCGAATTATCTCATCATCATCATCATCTCAGCCATAGGACGTCCACTGCTGAACATAGGCCTCCCCTTTTGATCTCCACATAATTATACCGGTTGGAAGCGACCTGCATCCAGCGTCTTCCGGCGACCTTCATAAGGTCGTCTGTCCACCTTGTTGGTGGACGTCCTACGCTGCGCTTGCTAGTCCGTGGTCTCCACTTTAGCACTTTTCGACCCCATCTGCCATCCGCTCTGCGAGCAATATGGCCTGCCCATTGCCAATTCAGCTTGCTAATCCGGTGGGCTATATCGGTGACCTCCTCATTTCGGATTCGATCACGCAGAGAAACACCGAGCATAGCCCTCTCCATAGCTCGCTGAGCGACTTTGAGCTTTGAGATGAGCGAATTATCTAAAGTTTTATATTTTTACATTGTTCAGTAGCATTGGCTGAGTTACCTCACGAGAGGTTTTGCGCTTTTAACGTTACACGTTGTATAAGGAAAATTACTTATAAAAGACTATGTATAAGGAAAAATCCTTTTAAATAAAACTAGATTAGGTAACCTTTAGCAAGCGATGTCAAAAGGAACATTATTTAAACATATCTTGTTATTATATGCAACCAGTTTTACGAGTTACATCTGGTGTTGCAAAAAAGAAGATATAATTATGTTTTCACACTACTTGCTCGTAAATGTCTTACTATACGTCAGGCAAACCTACTATAAAGCATGACATTGTTCCCTCTCGCTCGAACCGGGCAATAATATTGTATTGAATTTCATTATTCCCGTGGGAATAATGTGATTTGAATTTGGAACCTCAAATAAAACCGTATGAAAACATTCACCAAGGAGTTGTATCAGTAATGGCGGCCGCTGGCCGCAACAGCTGATCGCTTGCAGTGGTGCCAACTTCACGATCGAAGGTTGTCGTACCACATCAAATTTCAAATATCGAATTTATTTCCTCGCAGTAGGTGTGAAAAGTAGAGTACGCTCCTCGGGAGTAAAGCACCTTGTCTTGGGCTAACTTGAATCCCTCGCTACACTAAGCTGCGCTACGGAGGTTCAACCCCAAAATCCTTAGTGTCGTTTCGGGATTCAACACGCCCGTGACGTAAGGCAATGCTTTACTCCCTTGGTGCGTAATCTACTATTTCACACTACTTGCTCGTAAATGTCATATTATACGTCAGGTAAACCTACTATAAAGCATGACATTGTTCCCTCTCGCTCGAACCGGGCAATAATATTGTACTGAATTTCATTATTCCCGTGGGAATAATGTGATTTGAATTTGGAACCTCAAACAAAACCGTATGAAAACTTTCACCCGGCATTGGTTGTCGCGGGACTTATTCCGTCACCGTGACCCCGTAACATAAAGGGCTATTGAAGGACACCGTGGATTTTAGTCAGTACAAGTCTGACAGTCCCTCCCGCCCTGCCCGGGGTGGGAGGACTCATTTGATGATTTTACTTTTTTTATTAAAAGTAGATAAATGAAAATAACATTAACAAGCTAATAACGCCAAAAGACATTTTAGTTTTTTATGTAACAACACAAATATGGCGCCAAGGTCATCATAATCATAATTATAATGGCTGGCCTGTTGGTCTAGTGGTTAGTGACCCTGACTGCTATGCCGGGGGTCGTGGGTTCGATTCCCACCCAGGACAAATGTTTGTGTGATGAGCATGATCATTTGTTCTGTGTCTGGGTGTATTTATCTATAATATGTATGTATTTAGAAATATATGTATTAGTATGTTTATCAGTTGTCTAGTACCCTTAACACAAGCTCTGTTTAGCTTGGGACTAGAATAGATGGCGTAGTGTGATAGTTGTGGAATATTATTATCATTATTAAATCTTAGTTGTAACGCATAGTACCTACTTGAAGTGAAGATATTTACCGAAGTGCTGAGTCTGTCCTCCGGAGACAGTGATCACGGTGAGTACCAGCAGGGTAGTGAGAGCGCAGCTAGCTCCCATGATCGTATTATTGTCTGCAACAAATTAAACATCATCATCTGCCTCCCTTTTCCCAACTATATTGTGGTCTGCTTCCAGTCAAACCAGATGCAGCTTAATGTCAGTATTTTACATGGAGCGACTGCCTGTCGGACCTCCACAACCCAGTAATAGGTAATGCGATACCCCATGGTAAGACTGGTTGTCAGACTTTAGAGCTTCTGACTAATAGTAACGACTGTCAAAGATCTACAAATGACAGCCGGAACCAACGGCTTTACGTGCTTTCCGAGGCACGGAGGAAACTCGATATGACAGATGGTCATCCATCCACAGACCAACCTCGGCAAGCGCGGTTTAACACGGACTATCGGCCTGTGTGGCTGTAATTATTTAGCCACGAGCTTCTCTACAAAACAACAAAACAAATTAAACATGATCTTTAAATAAAACGATTAGGATGAAAGGCGGCACCGTTAACACAGAGGTGTACCTTATAGTTACGCCACCATTTCGCTATTTATTTAAGTTCTAAGAACCTAATACGGGGGGTGCTTAGACAGGAAACCTCCACGTGCACCCGTGGACTGGAGTTCCCTCTCGGATACGTCCGGGGGAAGACCAGTTTTTCGGGCCGGTGAACCCTGGGTTGCGGGCAAAAACTCTTCCTTAGGCAATGTGGTGTGCCTAAGGGGTCTCTCTGCCCGTATGCGAATAGCCTGTCTTGTGGACGCTCCAACGCGTGTCCCTCTGATCAGCAGAGGGCACAGCGGCGGCGGAGCGGGCTTGTGGACGATGAGTAATGGGTAGCTCGCCGTCCGACCGAGGACCAAGCCCGGGTCGGTGGCGCGTCGTGTTTCGCGCCAAATGCCTGCTGGGATCGCGGGTTTTTTCTTAACCCAGGATACCGCGGCCCCGGAATATAAAGGGCATCCGAAGGAACACGGGTGGATTTTAGTCAGTAAGAGTCTGACTGTCAGACTAATTTGATGATTTTACAATACCGAGCAAACCTATTGTTATCGATTATGGCACAAATCGTATCTGCTACTGAGGGTATAGGCTATTTTTCCACGTTTTTATAAACTCACTTTTCTTGTTTGTTTATTTGTCGTTCCGGTTGAACTTTTGCAACTCAAATTTGAGGCACTTCCCGATAAGCTAGCAGGCTGAAATTTTGCACACGGTCTAAGTTCTGATGACAATATATGACTAGCTAAAAAAAAAAAACGAAATGTCATAACAAAACAAATATGGCGGCCTCCCCAAGATGGCGGACTGGCTGTTTGAAATCCATCCCCATGATATGGGTATCAAATGAAAGGGTTTGTTGTCAAAAATACGAAAAAAGTAGTCACGTGACTTAAATACAATATGGCGGACGTCCAAGATGGCAGACAGGCTATTCGAAATGCACTCCTATGATATGGATATCAAATTAGAAAGAAAGAAAAAGTTCTTATTGTACACTTAACAACAACATGAAATGAACAGAAAACATAATAACGTTAAAAACAAAAAAAAAAAAATTAAATCCTGTACGAGGCCAAAAGGCCACTATCTCAGCATGTGCTGTGACGTTAAAAAAAAAAGTCACAGCGCTGGTTTTCTGATAGGGCCAGAAGTGATGTAATAATAATAATATAATAACATTTATTAACCAAAAACATTTTTTATACAACGTGTAACGTTAAAAGCGCAAAACCTCTCGTGGGGTAACTCAGCACATGTTACTGAACAATGTTTGTTATAAAACTTTCGGAATTTCGCAAAGAAAAAATTTGGTTTTTCATACAAAATGAGAAATAGATCGGGCCCATTAGTATGAAAAATCATTTTTATTTTTTGCGAATTTCCAAATGTCTTAGAACAAACATTGTTCAGTAATATGGGCTGAGTCACCCCACAACAGGTTTTGCGCTTTTAACGTTACACGTTCTATACAATATTTGTGAAGCCCCGACTCCAGAACTAGATATTAGATATCTGTATTTCAGAAGCCAGTTTCTTCTTCCTAATAACGTGCTTATTATGCAATAATTAAAAGATTAAAATAGATTTGTTGATAAAAATAAAATAAAAAAGTGACGATTAATAAAATGAAAACAATTAGAATTTTATGAATTTAGACAATTAAATGTCTATCATGTTCCTCACCATTTAATAATAAGCACTTAAAAAAATATTTTTTTCGTCCATCAAAGTCGACCACAAACAATATTTAAAAAAAAACGAGGATAAAAGAATTATTTGAACACAACTTTTTCGAGAATTAAAAAAAAATTGAACACTTTCGATTCGAAATTTGAAAATTAAAAGTTCGATTTCTTTTGTTTATGTACACTGTTTTTTAACTTTGATTTTGCAAAATGTTTTTTGTTATAATTTTAATGTTTTTAAACACACAAGATGGTGGTTTCACTGTTAAACTACGTCTGAGTGGAACTCGTATTTATAACGCACTTGGCAAGATGGTGCTAGGGTTGGTAAGTTTATGAAACTTATTTTATACTCTTTTAACTGTTCTGGGGGCCGATTCTCGGTTTTAGAAATGATGTCGAACTCGACAAAAATTTCTAATGACGTCATTTTTTCGACATATTTTAAAAGTTGTTATGTCAAATTCGTGATTTGCCGATGGTTAGAGTTCAGTAAAAGTTGACTTATCTTAACTAACTTATTTATCTATAATATGTATGTATTTAGAAATATATAAGTATGTTTATCAGTTGTCTAGTACCCATAACACAAGCTCTGCTTAGCTTGGGACTAGATGGCGTTGTGTGATAGTTGTGGAATATTATTATTATTTCGTTTATTCATTCTTTTTACATATCTTTACATTTTTAAATATTTTATAAAACAAAAAAAAAAAAAAAAAAAAACATTTAAAAATATAAAAATAGTTATCCGCCGGCATGGGAGCAGGGTCCAAGCTACCGGTGGTTAGGGTTCCAGAGACAGGAACCTCCTCACAATACGAGCCGTATCAAGGAGTACTGCCTTCTGAATCTGGCCCTTGATCCAACTACCCAACGAGAGCCTCGACAGATGTTCGTCGAGGCTCTTGGCCATCAAGCCATTGGCCGTAACAACAATCGGCACAATGATAGCCGAGCTCACATTCCACATGTCAACAACCTCGCGCGCCAAGTCAAGATATTTTATTTGTTTATCTTTCTCGGCTTTCACGAGGTTCTCGTCATGTGGGATGGTAACATCGATTATCATTGCGCGGCGCGCTGATCTGTCTATCACTACTATGTCAGGCTTATTGGCGACAATAGTCCTGTCAGTAATGATAGGCAGATCCCAGTACATCGTGACATGGTCTTTTTCGAGAACTGGGTCGGGCACATACCTGTAATACGGCACCTCAGAATCCACAAGACTGTATTTCAAAGCAAGTTGCTGGTGGATAATTCTGGCTACTAGGTTGTGCCTATGCAAGTACTCGCCGTTAGCAAGACGAGAACAACCAGAGACAATATGTCTAATGGATTCACCTGGACGATGGCATGCCCGACACACGTCAATCGTCCCATCCTTTATTATATGTCTCCGGTAGTTGTTCGTCAAGATAACTTCGTCCATAATCGCACAGACAAAACCTTCAGTTTCCCCGAAGAGGTCACCGAATCGTAGCCAGGACACGGACGCTAGAAAATCTACATCGGGTCCATGAAGGGCCCGGTAGAAGCGTCCGTGAAGCTCCTTGCCTTGCCATACCTCATTGCGGTCTTCGGTACTGAGTACCATAGGTTTGCGCCAGTTCTCTTTAGCCATGGATAGCGGGGTGAGTCCGTTGTCCACTGCGACCACATCTCGGTGCATACCCACTTCCATCTTTAAAAAATATTCTCTGAGACTGCACACCTCGCGGTTGTGAAGGGTCTTGGCATTTAAAAAACCTCGACCCCCGCACTTCCGCGGGATGTACAGCCTCATCACCGATGATCGTGGGTGATGCATACGATTTGCGGTCAACAGCGTACGAACTCGTCTATCCAAGGCGTCGAGTTCAGTTTGAGTCCATTTGAGTATGCCGAAAGAGTACATTAGGACCGGCATGACCCAACCGTTGAAGGCGCGCACCTTGTTTCCGCCCGAAAGGAGGCTATTTAAAACCTTTTTCAGGCGTCCAAAGAAGCGCTCCCTCAACGATTGTTTCACGTCCGGTCCATCAATGCCTAACGCTTCCGACATACCCAAATACTTGTAGGTTTCGGATGAGGAGAGTGATCTAAGGTGTATGGAATCTTAATCCCTTCAGATTCCATAATCTCCCCTCGCTTTACATGCATGACTGCACATTTGTCAACACCAAATTCCATCCTGATGGCGCTACTGAAAGTTTCAGTGACCTTCAGTAGCTCCATCAGTCGCAATTTGTTGGGGGCAAAGAGTTTCAGATCATCCATGTATAAGAGGTGAGATATGACCTGACCACCTCTCCTCAACCGATAGCCTAGACCTGAATCCTCCAACAATGTGCTTAGAGGATTCAGGGCCAAGCAGAACCAAAGTGGACTCAAACTGTCGCCCTGGAATATTCCCCGCTTGATCCATATAGGTTCATCGTTCGCCTGGATCTGTCGACACCCTGGATAGCGAAGGACCGTTCTCCATTGCCCCATACATGACCCAAGGAAGGCGCGTAGAGTTGCATCTATCTTGTACAACTCCAGCACCCTCATGAGCCATGTATGTGGCACCGAGTCGTAGGCCTTCTTATAATCTACCCAGCATGTGGACATATCCTTGCGAGATCGACGAACCTGTTGGCTAATGGCCATGTCAATGAGGAGTAGCTCCTTAGTACCACGGGACCCGTTCCTACATCCATTTTGAGAGGCAGACATAATTGAGTTAGTTTCAATATGTGTGTTAATTTTCACTCTCAAAATGGATGTAAGAAGTTTATAGACCGTCGACAAACAAGTGATCGGTCTATAGTTCTTGGGTTCCGTGGTACTACCTGATTTATGGAGCAGGTGGGTAACACCAGTTGTAAGAAACTGTGGTAGCGACCCAGACTCTAAGGAGGACTGGAATTGAGATGCCAGACAAGTGTGTGAACTACTCAACCATTTGAGCCAAAAGTTGTGCAGTCCGTCCGGTCCTGGAGATTTCCAGTTCGGTAACGGACGGACTGCTCTTGCCACATCTGATGGCGTAATGGAAATTGGTTCCATTTCAGGAATATTTTCACACACTCGTTCGACATCACGCATCCAGTCATCCTCAGCATGACCGACCGGTACCGACCAGATACTGCGCCAGAATGAACTCGTGGCGCTGTCATCCGGGCGGCACAGGTCAGTCATGTTTTGTTCACGTCGCTCCCAAGCTCTATATACCCACCTCTCATCGCTCTGGAACATGCGATTCTGCGAGTACCGCTCAACCCGTCGCTTATACCGCCGAATACGGCTTGCCCATGCACAAACTTTTTGCTTCAGGAAGTCGATGCGCTCTGTGACACGGGACATGTATTCTTGAGGACCGATACCAGTCCCCGAGAATGCCCGCCTCACAAAGCGCATCACACGTGGTCGTGTATTTCCCTCCCTGAAGCAATATAGTTTGCCGATGAGTACCCTGGCCTCGCCGATACGACGCTCAATCCTGCATTGCCAGGCTGGTACAGCTGGTTTTGGTCGATTGGCTCCGTCACTGTCCGAAAACTTGACATTAGCCAATCGACATACCGCAACAGCCCCGCAAAACAGGATCGAATGTGTATCGACAAGATCCTCGCTGCTCTCGAAAAGATTCTTAAGCAGCGAGTTCAAGGCACACACCAGCGCCCTATTTTTTTTGTGCATGGGTAACCGTGGTAATCGGGGTCTAAGCGCAATGGGAGTTGAGCGATACTCACGAAGCGCATCTTCCAGTGCGCTCCTCACTCGTTCGTTGCACTGGCTACTTACCGTGACAACCGCATCATCCTCCTCCACAACAGTAGAAATAACAGACCGCGCCGGAACTCTGTTTTCGGACACGGGCGCCGTTGGTTGTGGTGGAGATAAGATGGTACGGTTGCTTAGTACCTCTGAGCGCAGCCTATCAAGTACAGTGTCGTCCAACATGTGATTACGCTGGATGACCCGCACCTGATCCGACAGTCGTTGGGCCGAGACGTTTAGGGTTGGTTCAAGTACCTGAAACAGAGACAGCATCCTAACACGGTACGCAGTGAGGTTAGTTCCCCCCTCTGTAGACCCGTAGTATGCGCGCATGACATTCTCATTTATGGACTGAGTCCATCGCATGCGCTGCACACAACCACCGGCAGCGGGGACCCGGCTCGGGGCCGGTTGGCCCCTAAGTCCCAGGCTCCTCGGTGGCCGGCCTCTCCCCTGCCGACGTACAGGTGGTGGCGACGTCGGCGGGGAGAAATATTCGTCGCTCGAGCTCGACGCAACTGCCGCTGCCGGTGATGCAGGTAATCCGGTGCCCGGCGGCGGCGAGGCGGAACTGAGCGACGACTCCGGGGGTGGTAAGCGTGCGCGTCGTGAAGCTGCTCTCGTTAACATCTAGTTTCATCCGATTTCATTTCATTTTCTGATTTTTCTTGTCCTGACATCTGTCATAAGTCGTTTTTACTTTCTGTTTCCAATATTTTGTGGTTTTTGATTTTCATTATTACAAGTTTTTATATAATTTAGAAAACTCTATTCCGCAAAATGGTACAGAGCTATTTACTGCTTTTAAATTTAATTTTATTGAAAAAAAATATTCGGAGATTTTCTTAACTTGACTTTTGTTAACGAGTTATTATTATTATTATTATTATTATAAATTACACCCAGACACAGAACAAATGATGGAGTGCTCATCACATAAACATTTGTCCTGGGTGCAACGACGATATATTACTAGACTCCTAATAACAGGCGACCGATGTCTGTCAAAACATTGGGCAAAAAAGTCTTATATCCGTCTTATTTCGACCACTCCTGTGAGCCGTAAACATACCTTGAGACAGAACAGACCTTGAGTTAGCCAATCACAACGCAGTACCCCGCCCCCCTCGCTTACGTAGTACCTCATCTAGTTGACAGAATAGTTTTTGTTTCTAAGATCGTGCATGCGGAGTCTATTAATATATCGTCGTTGCCTGGGTGGGAATGGAAACCACGACTTCCAGCATAGCAGTCAGGGTCACTAACCACTAGACCAACAGGCCAGTCATAGGTAATACCCACCGAAACATTTTAACCACTAATTAATTGGAAGGGTAATTAATTAAGGGGAAGGGAGTTAAGGTCGTGATCATGTTGATGATGACGATATAAAGATATCTTCTGAGGAGAATATTGAGATAGATGCGACCACAATAAAAACGAAATTGTCATGACGCCATTTTGTGACGTTATGGACGCTTTTCTAAAAAATGCATTCTCTTACAGACTTCACTCATTACTCGCCGTTAGCAAGGGACGGCGAGTGTGGCGGGCCGCGAGAGAGAGAGAGGACATCGTCCTCCCTCCGCCCCAACCGCAGTGGTGTACGCCCACGGCGTCGTACGTCGCAAGACGATCTCCGGCCACCGTAGGCGCGGGCATGCGGACAGCGAGTAAAGGGCAACTCGCTGTCCGACCATGGGCATGCCCAGGTCGACGGCGCGTCGTGTTCCACGCGCGCCTCAAAGAGCTGTCAGCAAAATGACGGGGCCCCCTCTCAGAGGGCCAAAGCCTGCCGGGGTCGCGGGACTTATTTCTATTACCGTGACCCCGGAACATAAAGGGCTATTGAAGGACACCGTAGATTTTAGTCAGTACAAGTCTGACAGTCCCTCCAGCCCTGCCCGGGGTTGGAGGACTCATTTGATGATTTTACCACGCTAAAAATAAAAAAAGGGACGGCGATTAATGTTTATTTGATTCACCGTCCGATTCAGGACAAGGCCTGAATTGGGCGGCGCATATGGAGCTGTCAGCTAAACAATGGGGTTCTGTCAAAATGCCTGCCAAGGTCGTAGACTTGTCTTCAGAAGACACCGTAGGCGAGGAACGCAAAATAACAGGTTGGCTGATAGTCCTTTTCGCTCCAACCAAGCAAATAAACCCATCACTTCCGTTCAGAGGCGTAGCTACCGCCGTATCTGCCGTATCAATTATACGGGGCCCCAAGTGTCAAGGGCCCCGAATATAGGAAAAAAATAAAAACATAAAATGTTGCCACGGCCTTATACTTAGCTCCAATTATCGAACTCCTAACATAACTCAATTTTCAAAAAGGCTATTATGTAGTTGTCATAAATGAGCTACGATCAGTAGATCAGCATTCTCAATTTTGTAGCTCCCTTCAAAAATTCAATTAGTTACACGAGTTAGGATGCACTTAGATTATAAGGGCCCCAAACAAGTTTTGATACGGGGCCCCTTCTGGCCTAGCTACGCCACTGCTTCTGTTATTTATTGGAGTCGAAACGCTGGTGGTGGCGTGGGTCTTTGATTTTTTCTCCTTTTTACCCACGACGGAACGGAGCAGGTATATGCGTTTAAGGTGAGAAATGTTTGATGCGGTTTTCACTAACGGGTTTGTGTCATGGCTGTAACTCACTAGGGGGCGCCACAATATTAGTGCAAAACATTGTTGCAATATAATCAAAACGAAATGTCCGATTACATTTCAAAAAATGGCATTTCACGTGTCAAGATTTTAGCTTGCCGTCGACCAAGTCGAACCATCCTATAAGCGCCTTGCGTTAAAGTTCCTAACAGGACAAAAAAAGGCCTGAGTGCCCCGTAGTGGCCCTGTGTGGCCGCCACTAGTGTAGGACAACAATCAACATGCTGGTATAGAATTAATCCACTTATTTGAAAAATAATGGAGGAGACCTTTGCCCAGTAGTGGGATTACCCACACAGGTTCATAAAAAAAATTGCACACTATTATCTAATGTTAAATTGTGATTGGGCTACAATCAACGACGATACATTACTAGACTCCTAATAACAGGCGACCGATGTCTGTCAACACATTAGGCTAAAAAGTCTTATGTCCGTCTTATTTCGAGCACTCCTGTGTGCCGTAAACATACCTTGAGACAGAACAGACCTTGAGTTAGCCAATCACAACGCAGTACCCCGTCCCCCTCGCTCACGTAGTACCTCAGCGAGTTGACAGAATAGTTTTTGTTCCTTAGATCGTGCATGCGGAGTCTAGTAATATATCGTCGTTGGCTACAATAGTCTTAAGATCACTGGAAAATAAAACGGTTTTTTTAAGTGGAGGGGACTAGGAATTACTCGTGTATCGTGGGTGCATTCACAAACAGTTACATTCACAAACATTATTTCATTTATTGTCAGTCGTTTTTGAACGATATAATTTTTAAGTAATTCCATGCGCGCCTCAAAGAGCGTTAACATGATGACGGGCCGTCCTTTAGAGGGCCAAACCAATTGCACATTATATCTAATGTTAAAATGCGATTGGGCTTCAATAGTCTTAAGATCTTGCTTTGTACCATTATTTTTTTGCTAAGGTATCTTCGTAAAAAAATAGGTACAATCAAGATCTTTTAGACAAACAGCTAGTAAACCATTGGGGGTCGCAGGACTGTCTTATCAGGCAACCGTGGTGTGAACACAGTGAACATAAAGGGCTATTGAAGGACACCGTGGATTTTAGTCAGTACAAGTCGGGCAGTACTTCCTGCTCTGCCCTGGGTTGGAGGACTCATTGATGATTTACTATGATAAAAAAATGGCATCATAATAGAAGTTGAATTTAACTTATTATTTGTATAAATTCTACAAAGACGCCATGCCTCGACCGTAACGCGAAATGCCGTATAACCAATTTTTTTTTTTTCTGAATAAAATCAATACAAATTTTGGTATTACATTACAAACTCGCCAAACTGTTACGTTTGATTTGCAACGCCCCTTAGCACTTACGTTGTACGTACTGTTAGCGCGCGAGTTGAATGCAGAGCTTAGGAATGCGGTAGTGCTGTTGACAAGTATGGCACAGTACTAAACTGTAGGCGCGCGAGTTGGGGCGTGCGGGTAGCGGGGGGCTCTTTACCTCAGACCCCGACTGCATTCAACTCGCGCGCTATCTGTACTTACTTACAAAATGTTTTGATCAAGGATTAAAAGCTTATCTTGTCAATGAATCATTTCGAGTATTTATTTGTATGTACCTATGTAAGTAGTAAAAATATTGATAAGTGTAATTTATCAATGAAAAACTACTCATCGTTTTATTGTTACGCCTTTTATTGGCTGTAAAAATCATCAAATGAGTCATCTGTTGTGCCCGAGTGGCGCGAATGCGGTAACCACGCTGGGTTAATTAGGAGGAGGAATTTCCCGCGCGAGGAAACTACCTCTCGAGGCTGTTTGCTCTGTGTGGGCGCGTCTAGCTTGTATATGTTACGGTAAATGTTATTAATTGAAAATTATTAATATTTTTACAAAATTATTAATAATAACCACATGTTTTGGTAAATGTGAATAAACGATCGAAATTTATTACTTTTAGTAGTAATTATTAATAATTCACGACACATATTGGTGAAAGTTATAAAATTAATAAAAACCCTATGTTTAACTCCGATAACACTCCCACTGACTATTCATTACAAGTATGGTTCAGTGAAATGACAAAAAAAATCAGAAAAAGTCCACGGAGCCCTGCTCCGCGTGGCTCTTTCTTCTGCGTGGATAAAAAAAAAATAACCACGAAGAGTTTGTGGTACCAACAAAATGTCGATGTGGTTGCGTTGTCGCTGTCGTTGCGATGTGGTAACCACGTGGTCCTGTGCAGTTACACTCCGGCTTTCGTATAGGAAACACGGCTTGACTGAACGTACGTAGTCATGGAGGAAAGATTGTTGTTGCTATCCTTAATAAATGGCTTTTATTAATAAGAAGAAGACGACGACATAGACAGTGTATTCGTCGAAACAGAGTTTATTGGGTGGTCAAACGCGCCAGCAAGGCGCGCGCTGTTGATGACGTCATGTCGTGGTGATGTGGCCGCGGTGCTGCCCATGCCGCCAGTGTTGGCGTTGCCGTCGCGATGTGGTTGCGAATGTGGTCGTATTACACAGGCGGCCGATAACAGCGGCAAAATGTGGTACGTGTAAATTGTAATATTCATTTTTACGCCACGACACGTAGCGACGTGTCCCGTAAGTTGCATGCAAATATGAACTATAATTACTGTTGATATACATTACAATGTTCTTTACCGCATTGCGGCCCGGCCCAGCCAGTTGGTCTGAATCGTACACACAGAGGAGCCGTTGAACCCGGCGGACAACGCCTGATTTTGACGATCTTTCATTGTCCAGTCTCGCAACTTCTAAAGCCGGGTCACCAGCTTTCTAGTCTAAATGCGGAAAGGGGAGCCCTGTCCCGGTGTCTGTTGGCCAATCGCTCTTCTCTTTGGGTGAAAAGTTATTGGTCAAAACATTCAGTTGGTTAAGCATTCACTGACGTAAAGTTATGTTGGCGAAACGTTCGTGGGTCAAAAGTTCTTTCGATGAAAAGTTCCTGGGTCTAAAATATTGTTGATCAACAGTTCATGGACTAAACTAATGTTGGACAAACGTGACAGACTCATACAAAACACGTCTTAAAACACTTTTATTCGTCTTATTGGCACAAAAACATAAGAGAAACACTTACAAATAACAACAATTTACTTAGATCTACATCACAAGCATTATTTCCAAAGTATTTCTCCCCTAAACTAAATCCTTTGGCAAAGTTTCCATATTTGGCATAGAACAAGTCCCAGAAAGCCATACGTTTTGCGAAAATATGGTTGTGGAGCTCCAAATTCTTGTCTATCTGAAGATAGGGCTTTGCCCCCGCTGTTACTGGTATCCATTTCACTGGCACAAGATTTGATGGCGTTGGCGTGGGATCTCTGGAAAATAAAACGTTTTTTTAAGTGTGGGGATACTAGGAATTTCTCCTGTATCGTGGGTGCGTTTACAAACATAGAAACTCACATACACAAACACCCAGACCCGGAACAACTACTTGTGGATTTTATAAAATATTTGTCACGTGTGGGAATTGAACCCACGAATCACTGACGAGGCCATCAATCGCTCAGCCACTCAACTGATCTAATAATCAGATAGGTAATAAACGACATATGCACAGTCGACGAAGCCCCGCTTAGCAGGGCTTCTATTTCTCTTTTCAAGGTTTAAAGGACCAAACTTAACTTCGAGGTGGCTCCTGATAAGCCCTGTCAGCAAAAAGTCCCGTTAAAGTAAAGTCTGTCGGCGTTTCAAGCCCAATTACGGCCCTATGAAAATCGTCCTTGCTACTACGATATAATGATGCGATTCGACTGACTTACGTCGTCGTGGCGAGCGTGTTTTGTTTTTCATGTACCTATTCGTAGATAACCGCACGTTTTATGTCATATGTCGTAGTGGTAAGGATGATTTTCACTTGTAGTTGGAATCGATCGAATTGCGTCCCATCGCGTTATATGGAAGCTTCCTTAGTCGTAATCATTGAGCTATTACTACGTATAGAGACAACACCATGTATCACCACTGTGTCCCATCCAGGATAAGTGCGCGCGCACAAGTTCATTCAGTTGTTTGACAGCTCTGTGGCGTGCTCTAGGCGCGCGCACTCATCCTGGATGGGACACAGTGGTGATGCGTGGTGTCGTCTCTATACGTAGTAGTAATAGCTCAATGGTCGTACTCTACTGTCTATGATCTTACCCGTATTTAGCAAAATTAGTCCACATTTCACTTATTCTATTGACGATAACGTCATCAGCGGTCGTAGCATTCTCCTTCAACATTATTTCGTATCTTGGCATGTCAAATAAGTAACCCAGCTCATCGCCATGAGTCGCACCAGCGCTTGTTATTTTATCTCTAAGTTTCAAAAAGTTTTTCCCGCCATCGTAAGAAAATAAATAAGTGTACACCGTAGAGTTATTCCGTACATAATAATTGACAGTCCTTTGTGTTGGATAATTGAAATCTATGTCGGAAGCAAAATCAATTACATCAACCTTAGTATCGTTATGATAGAAACGTTTTAAGACATCAATGGCGTCTGTTAAGTCCGCCATCTTTGAAATCGAAAACGCTCTGTTTAATTCTGTTGTAAAGTTGAATTTTTCAATTTTATCTTGTGTTGGATATGTGTAAAGCATTTCTTTTGCAGTCACGCCAATTATAAGTTTTAAATTCTTTAAATTCCTCAAATTCGGTATTTTTTTTGTAACAAATTCGCCATCAACGCAAGGTCGGAATTCGTAGAATTTAGTGATGTTGATTAATGTATTCGTGTCTATGGTCGATATAGTTTTAATAAAATGTTCAGAGCTGGTATTCTCGACATCAAGACCGACGTCTTTGACAAGTGTTTCTGTCATTTGATTGACTAAAGGCGTCACAGCTACACCGCTTTGCAGAATTATTTTGTTGACAAATAATTCTTTGTTGAACAACAAGTGATAATGTACGGAAATTGAGCCGGAACTGTGTCCAAAGAGCATAATATTGTTTATATCTCCTCCGAAGCTTGCTATATTGTTCTTAACCCATTTCAAAGCTAAGTTCTGGTCTTTGAAGGCTTGATTACTGTATTCAGTGTTAGGCAAACAAAGATGGCCATAAGGACCTACTCTGTAGTTCATTGCAACGTAAATAATACCATGTCGTAGTAAGAAAGACGGCGAGTAGGTCAAATATCCTGAATTCCCTCTAGCGAACGCTCCGCCGTGGATGTAGACCATTACGGGTAATGTTCCTCCTGTTGTCACCTTTGATCGGTAAACATTGAGGTTCAGGCATTGGATGTTTCCCTTAATTTTACCTTCCTCGTATTGAGGACATACGGGGCCTGAGTCATAGGTTGCGTTATGTGGAGTGTCGAAATGGGGGGCAGGCGCTGCGTTCTGAAAAGAAGATGGGTGGATAGATTAGTTTGACATCATCATCATCATATAGCAAGTTGTCTACTGCTGAATATATGCCTCCACCATAGATTTCGAAGAGGATCTGTTGGAAGTGGCTTGCATCTAGCGCGATCTGTGGTCTTCATCAGATAGTCTATCCACCTTTGTTGTATAAGGGGTACGTCAATGAAACACGGCTACTCAACGCAGACTGGTTTATTGGTTGTCCATTGTCCAGTAGGACCACAGATAATATCAGTAGAGCTAAACCATAGACATAACCTGGCCTGTTGTTCTAGTGGTTAGTGACCCTAACTGCTATGCCTGGGGTCGTGGGTTCGATTCCCACCCAGGACAAATGTTTGTGTGATGAGCATGATCATTTGTTCTGTGTCTGTGTGTAATTTATCTATAATATGTATATGCATTTAGAATTATATAAGTATGTTTATTAGTTGTCAATACCCATAACACAAGCTCTGCTTAGCTTGGGACTAGATGGCGTTGTGTGATAGTTGTGGAATATATTAGGTATATTGGCTTGACATTATCATCATTTGAATATACAGGGTGAATTCACATCACATCCTGTATTATTATACCGTTCGATAGTCTTGCTAATAAGGATAAAATTCTGGGAAGTAATCATATATGGCAAACTTAAGGAAAACGTATAATTACAAAAAAACTGATTAATCTTCAAGGCAAAGACTGTATTTGAAACATAAGTTACCGTTTCTTCTTTAAAATAATGCTATTTTTAGTTCAACTCAATAATGTCGTATTGCTAAGTACAGTGGGATTGTTGAAACGTCAAATCCAGTGAGACATTGAAAACAATGAAATTTTATATCTCGAATAAATTATGGCTCAGTAGATGAAAAATAACATGGAAAAATAGCAATTTCATAAAAATCAGCCATTTCCTTAAGTTTGCCGTATATGATTACTTCCCAGAATTTGATCCTTATTAGCCACACTATCAAACGGTGTAATAATACAGGATGTGATTTTTTTTTCAAAATCAGCGGGTTCGATTCCTGGCCAGGATTTTTGATTTCTCTAAAATCCAATGATGCAGTTTTAGTTTTCGTCAAAATCGGCCTCGAGACTCCTTTCAACGTTTTTCGATATTCCTCATAGTTTCGAAAGTAGCCATCCACGCTCAGTTGAAAAATTCACCTTGTATAGGCCTCCACTATTTTGAAGAGGATCGGTTGGGAGTGGCTTGCATCTAGCGCGATACCGTGGTGTTCATAAGATCTTTCGACACGGTTGGCGCAGTGGCTTAGCGATCGATTGCACGGCGTGTCGCGAGTTCCATCCCCGTACGGAACAAATATTTGTATGATTTGCAGGTAGTTGTTTCGGGTCTGGGTGTTTGTGTATGTGAGTTTCTATTTTTGTAAACGCAACCACAACACAGGAGAAATTCTTAGTGTAAGGAAACGTTTAAAAAAAACGAATACAAGTCTAAACCATATGATTCCTGATTGGAAATTCCAACATTTTGCCCGACCCAGCAATCGAATCAACGCGGTACTTTTGCTCATCAGTTATTGCTCGCGGCCACTAAACCAACAAGGCAATCTCAATACCATAAAATTCATTAACACTATTGTCATAAAATAATAATGTGACACAAGAGAGATATTGTAATAAACGTACAAGATAAAGCTTATCAGATTACTTAATTTTTAATTGTTTGACAAGCTTATGCTAGCAGTTGGCCCGAGTTTTCTTATTAGGTGGTAAAATCATCAAAGGAGTCCTAGCGCCCTGGGTTGACGGCCCTCTCAGAGGGCCAAACCATGCCGGGGTCGCGGGACTTATTCCATCACCGTGACCCCGGAACATAAAGTGCTATTGAAGGACATCGTGGGTTTTTTTAGGCAGTAGAAGTCCGAGAGTCTCTCCCGCCCTGCCCGGGGTGGGAGTACTCATTTGTTGATATCACCACTTAAAAAAAATGCGCCCTGGGTGCGAAATGGACGGTCAGACTTGTACTGACGAAAATCCTGTGTGCACTTTGTGGCGTGTGCTAATAAACAATTTTTCTTTCTTTCTTTACACATCCCTGCTCAGATTTTCGGACATTATTGAGTTCCAACATGCAGCCACACAATCGTCCAAAAGCATTTATAATTTAATTTTAGTATCTTTTTATTACTTGATAACGCAGACTAATCCGAGTTGTATCTGAATTATGTTTGTTTTGACTTTGGCACACAAAACAAGCAAAACTATGATTATGATCATGTTTCCGTTGTTATCTTGTATACTTATCAAGGGCGGATCCAGCTTTTACTTCAGGGGGGGGTCACCATGACGCAGACAGCTTGCCTCTGTAGCTTTTTTTTATCGTGGTAAAATCATCAAATGGGCTTTTAGTCAGTATAAGTCTGACAGTCCCTCCCAGGGCAATGTGGGAGGGACTGTCAGACTTATACTGACTAAAAGCCCATTATGTTCCGGGGTCACGGTAATGATATAAGTCTCGCGACCCCGGCAGACTTCGACCCTCTGAAGGAGGGTCCCGGCATCATGCTGACACTCTTTGGGGGCGCGTGGCACACAACGTGCCGTCGACCATGATCATGGTCCATGGTCGGTCAGCGAGTAGCCCATTACCTCCTTGCCACCCGCATGCCCGTGCCTACGGTGGCCAGACACCGTCTGCCAACGTGCATCGCCGTGGGCGTCTACTACTGCAGCTGGGGTGGAGGGCGGACGCTGTCCTTTCCCTCAAGCAGCCCGTCTCCTCCTTCGCGAGCATGACTGCTTGGCAGAAAGAGGCGACCGCTTCACATTCCCTCTCTCCCCACAACATGGCCTCGACCAATGCCGGGCACAAGACGTCTCCGCCTATCGGCGTCGTGAGGACACGGCGGCGGTGCTCTGCCCAAGCGTGGCAGTCCTACACAGTATGCTCTACCGTGTCCTCCGGCGATCTTCGCAGTGGTGACACCCAGGCGTTTCTTCCTTCCCCATCCGACACAGGTACCTCCCGAAACTTTCGTGTCTGGTGAGGACCTAAGTCGTACGCTAGGTCAGGACGTCGCTCGTGACGCCTATTTAGCCACTCCTCAAAGCTGGGTCTTACCGCCGCGATTGCGACGTGCCCGAGATATAGATATAATATTTAATATTTTATAAAAACGCAAAAGTGTGTTTGTCAATTTTCACGTTGAAACCGCTAAATGAATAAGATTTCATGGGATCGATTGCATTGGTCCTCCATTGCACGCGACCAAGTCGCGGACGGAGTTACCGGAAAATCTAGTAAATAACACTTTTTTTAAACAATAGTTAATTGTTATGCAAGGCTGCAAAGTTGTTTTTGGCGCGAGGAGGTACTTGAATTAAAAACTAAGCAAGGGAAGGCCTCTTCGCTCGCGGTTTAAAATATAGAGTCCTGAGCGTAGCGAAGTTTTCAAAGGTACCAGAGCCCAACGATGATAAAGTTATTTTGCGTCTCGTACCTTTGAAAACTTCGCTATGATCGCTCAGGATTCTATATTTGAACCACTCGCAATTGCAGAAGCCACCTATGACCCAGCCTGCCGCCCAGGGGGGGGTCATGACCCCCATGACCCCCCCCCTGGATCCGCCCTTGATACTTATCCCCCATAAAGAAACAATATGACTGTTTCTAGTGATGTAATGCTATTGTAACGGTGTGAGTTACAAGTTATCAAGCTTGCTCCTGACGCAATTCGTGTGATTTGCAATTTCTACTAACTAAAACTGAAAATCATCCTTGCTACTACGATATACTACTGGCCTGTTGGTCTAGTGGTTAGTGACCCTCACTGCTATGCAGTCGTGGGTCGTGGGTTCGATTCCCACACAGGACAAATGTTTGTGTGATGAGCACGATCATTTGTTCTGTGTTTGGGTGTAGTTTATCTATAATATGTATGTATTTAGAAATATATAAGTATGTTTATCAGTTGTCTAGTACCCATAACACAAGCTCTGCTTAGCTTGGGACTAGTTGGCGTTATGTGATAGTTGTGGAATATTATTATTATATATAATGATGGAATTCGACTGACTTAGCGAGCATGTGTTGTTTTTAATTCACTCGTAACCAGTCGTAGCGTGCGTTATAAACGCACGTTTTATGTCATTAACTAGCCGTTCGATCACAGCAAGGATCATAGAATAAGTAGTATCTCTAAGTATCTAGTCTGTGATCATAGACCATTATCTATGGTCACAGACAAACACGACGCGCCGTCGTCGACCCGGTCATTACCGGGTCGACGACGGCGCGTCGTGTTTAAGACGTCTCAAAGAGCAGTCAGCACAATGACGGGGCCCTATTAGAGGGCTAAAGCCTGCTGGGGACGCGGGACTATCTCAACAGGTAACCGTGACCCTGGAACGTAAAGTGCTATTGAAGGATCAGTGTGAGTTTATGGGTTTTAGTCAGTACGAGTCTGACAGTTCCTCCCGTCCTGCCCTGAGTTGGAGGACATTAACTTAGTTGAAGCCGTTTCCACCAGCAATTATTATATTGCAATTATTATATTATAATTATTTTGGGTAAGCTAACTCCATCCTAGATTCTGTGGTCTCAAGAGCTAATCAACATTGGACGGCACGTTTGGCGCATTGGCTGAGCAATTGGACTGCTGCGCCGTGTGTCGCGGGTTCAATCCCCGCACGGAACAAATATTTTGTATGATCTGCAAGTAGTTGTTCCGGGTCTGGGTGTTTATGTATATGTGTTTTATGTTTGTTAACGCACCCACGATACAGGATAAATTCCTAGTGTGGGGCAAAGATTAAGAAAAAAAATCTACTAAATAAATAAATTAAAACTTACCCCAAATGGATTCTTCTCATCAACAACGCCATAGGGAATACTCAGAAACATTTCATAATAGTCCATATCTTGCCCAATTACTTGCCCCACCGTGCTATTTACCGTAACAGTTATTGCTGTAGAAATATACACATTTTGCAATATTATAAAACAATATAGCAACAATAATCTATGAATCATCTTCATGTGTTTTCACTTTCCAATTATTTTTATTTTAACATTAACGAGAATAACAGCCGAACCAAAGACAATTTTTCTTGGCGGGAAAGTTGACAGTTGACACAGCGATTGATTGAAGTTTTGATTCCAGTACAAAAAAAATATTTTACAGGTATTTTATAACGGATCTGCCTGTATGTCTTAAATATTTATAAAAGCACCTACGATGCAGGAGAATTTCCTAAACTCGGGGCACTGCTTTTTGTATAAAAAAAAAATTAAAACAGAAATGAGCGGGAATGAGTTTTTGCCGCGAAGTCAACTGAAGTTATGATTATCAGAGTAACGACAAGACAGTAAAGTTGAGTTATAAAGGAGGATTAAATAATAAAAATTACTGCATTCTTTTATCATTTTAATATTATCTGCTTCTGTCAATATTTGGTTGTTTTCAAGGCTCTGTTTGCGCGATGACAGCGACACTTATTGACCATATCATTTTGGGACATAAAATCTGTGAATAATTCTTGCCAACTAGATATTTGGAGGCAACAGACACGAGCTTAAGGTATATAATATCTTTCATTACGAAATTAAGGGATAAGCATTGAGCTATTACTACTACGTATAGAGACGACACCACGCATCACCACTGTGTCCCATCCAGGATGAGTGCGCGCGCCTAGAGCACGCCATAGAGCTGTCAAGCAACTGAACAAACTTGTGCGCGCGCACTCATCCTGGATGGGACACAGTGGTGATACGTGGTGTCGTCTCTATACGTAGTAATAATAGCTCAATAGGGTCATGTCATACAGAGACGCGAAGCTACGCGCATATTTCAATAGAGCTACTCAGAATCTAACTTTACTTACTACACGATAAGATACACATTTGCAGTATCGTTGTGTCACGTCGCGTTTTGGAGTAATAAACTGACCCTTAAATTCCGAAATAAAGTACTGTTTCTGAGAAAAACAATAATAACGTTTTCGTATGACAATAGATGGCGCCATAACTACGATCCGAATTTATTGCAATTCATTTTCTTCCCGCGAACAAAAGCTAAAATAAAAAAAACAAATAAATACAAAAATCACATCATTTATTTACATTTTCAACACATTGAAACAACAAGAATGAAAAAAAAATAAACCTTAAAATTAAATAAATCAAAAAAATACTTAAGACTAAATTATTCTTATAGCGGTCGGTCTATTTAACTGCAAAAATGGTAGAAAAACATCTTAGCAGCCATACAAACATACAAACGAAAATCATCCTTATTACTACGACATAATGATACAATTCGAATGACATAGGGAGCTTGCTGATGACGCGATGCGACGCAATTCGACCGGTTCCAACTACAAGTGAAAATCATCCTTACCACTACGACATATGACATAAAACGTGCGATTATCTACGAGTAGATGAAAAACAAAACACGCTCGCCACGACGACGTAAGTCAGTCGAATTGTATCATTATATCGTAGTAGCAAGGACGATTTACATTTTTAGTTAGTAGAAATTGCAAATCGCACGAATCGCGTCATGAGTTAGCTCCCTAAATCGTCGTGAGGAAGCCTGATTTTTTCTTATCTACCCACAGAACCTCACGTTTTATTAGTAGCGACTTTATGTCGTAGGTGATTAGGACGATTTTCATTTTTCAACAGACTTAAAAAATGGAGGTTTTCTGTTCTACCAATATGTTTTTATGTATATTTGTAAACTTGGAATATTTGACATAAATGTGTTTTACGCCCAAAATCAATATCCGGTCACTAGGGATAAAAGTAATAACTTTGTTTAGTAAAACATTATGCAGAAACTTAACTGGGCAAACAGCTCAAGCTACATAAAAGACATATAATATACAGAACGATTTTTTCAACTGGGAGTAGATGACTACAGATAGCGCGCGAGTTGAATGCAGTCGGGGTCTGAGGTAAAGAGCGGGAGCACCTCCCCCCGCTACCCGCACGCCCCACCTCACGCGCCTGCAGTGTAGTACTGTGCCATCCTTGTCAACAGCACTACCGCATTCCTAAGCTCTGCATTCAACTCGCGCGCTATCTGTACATAATATCCGAAACTATGAGGAATATCAAAAAACGTTGAAAGGAGTCTCGAGGCCGATTTTGATGAAAACTAAAACTGTATCATTAGATTTTAGAATATTCAAGCCAGGAATCCAACCCGCTGATTTTAGTAAAAAGATCAGGGTCTGTATTAGATATTACACCATTCGATAGCGTTGCTAATAAGGATCAAATTCTTGGAAGTAATCATATACAGCAAAATTAAGGGAAACGTGTATTGATTTTTCGATAACCTACTAATGTAGGTAGTTTTAGTTTTTGTCAAATGCGGCCTCAAGACTCCTTTCAATATTTATCGATATTACGCAGTTTCTGATATAGCCATCCACGACCTATACCCTTAGCACGACTTTTCACTCTTTTACTTTCCAGTATTTCCAACGTTTCTTTTATGAAAAATTGGAACAGCGCCTCTGGTGTGCGAAGAAGGAACTAATTTTTTCCTTGAAAATTGTCAATTTGAAATTGTCAAAGTTCCAGTTTACTTTACTTCTCAAATACTGAAAACTCGTGCTGAGGGTACTGTTAAAAATTCAACCTGTATGTTTTGATCGTTTATCCAGTATACCTAATATAATTTTATCCAGGGTACAAAACAATGTTTCTTTAGTAATGCGAAATGTATAAGGCACGTCTAATATTAAAAAATATTTGGTGGGAATGACTTAAAAACAGTTTATTTATGGAAAAATAAAAAATCAAGATCACGCAGTATTCTTATTGCTCTTCTAGACAGGGGCCTTAGCCAAACAGCCAACGACGATATATTACTAGACTCCTAATAACAGGCGACCGATGTCTGACAACACATTAGGCAAAAAAGTCTTATATCCGTCTTATTTCGACCACTCCTGTGAGCCGTAAACATACCTTGAGTCAGAACAGACCTTAAGTTAGCCAATCACAACGCAGTACCCCGTCGCCCTCGCTTACGTAGTACCTCAGCGAGTTGACAGAATAGCTTTTGTTCCTTAGATCGTGCATGCGGAGTCTAGTAATATATCGTCGTTGCAAACAGCGGACGATAGCAGACGACAATCGTTATCGTTCATCAGTCACCAATACGTTTTCAACTTTATACCCCAGCGTGTAAAGTTGAAAATCTATTGAAGTTCACAGATAGTTTTCGTTCGTTATCGATCAGCAGTTTTCAATAGATTTTCAACTTTACGCGCTGGGGTATAAAGTTGAAAATGTATTAGTGACTGATGAACGATAACGATTGTCGTCTGCTGTTTGACTAAGGCCCCTGACGTCAGTTTTACAATTTCGCTTTATCGTATACCTTTTTTTTCGGGGATAACGTACACACCAACGACGATATATTACTAGACTCCTAATAACAGGCGACCGATGTCTGACAACACATTAGGCAAAAAAGTCTTATATCCGTCTTATTTCGACCACTCCTGTGAGCCGTAAACATACCTTGAGTCAGAACAGACCTTAAGTTAGCCAATCACAACGCAGTACCCCGTCGCCCTCGCTTACGTAGTACCTCAGCGAGTTGACAGAATAGCTTTTGTTCCTTAGATCGTGCATGCGGAGTCTAGTAATATATCGTCGTTGCAAACAGCGGACGATAGCAGACGACAATCGTTATCGTTCATCAGTCACCAATACGTTTTCAACTTTATACCCCAGCGTGTAAAGTTGAAAATCTATTGAAGTTCACAGATAGTTTTCGTTCGTTATCGATCAGCAGTTTTCAATAGATTTTCAACTTTACGCGCTGTGGTATAAAGTTGAAATGTATTAGTGACTGATGAACGATAACGATTGTCGTCTGCTGTTTGACTAAGGACCCCGACGTAAGTTTTACAATTTCGCTTTATCGTATAGGTTTTTATTCGGGGATAACGTACACACCAACGACCATATTTTATATTACTAGACTCCTAATAACAGGCGACCGATGTGCGTCAACACATTAGGCAAATAAGTCTTATATCCGTCTTATTTCGAGCACTCCTGTGAGCCGTGAACATACCTTGAGACAGAACAGACCTTGAGTTAGCCAATCACAACGCAGTACCCCGTCCCCCTCGCTTACGTAGTACCTCAGCGAGTTGACAGAATAGTTTTTGTTCCTTAGATCGTGCATGCGGAGTCTAGTAATATATCGTCGTTGGTACAAACGCTAGCACATCAACCTACCTCCATCTGTCAAAGATTCTTTAATAGATTTTGAACCTTATCACAATAGTGGAAGGTCAATGATTGGAAAAATTTCACAGATTCGGGTAGGTTGACTTGCTGTCATCTGTACATCTAACTTTGTAGAGAGATTCAGATATAATGAGGCCTATGTCCCAGCAGTGGGAACATATATTATGCTTATACTTTACGTTTTTCAAGCATCTTCATTCCTCAACACAGAACCTAAGAAATGAGTTACGAAGCTCTTGCATTAACACTTCAATTTCAAGCTTTAATAGTGAACACATATAATCTATTATTGTATATCATACTATACCAACATCAGTGGTAGTACTAACTAATTTCGACTGTAGTTTGTCTACAGCCTGATAAATGTCTATTTTTGGGTCTAAACCTGTCCCAGAGGACTTATATTCATGTATGGTTAAAGTTTCTATTCTAAAATCAGCACTGTGGTGCAAAATCATATGCTCTTTCAAAGAATCTATTAAAAACTGAAAATCGCATATTTTACACTGTATATAAGTTTTAGGATCTAAAATTTGATGTTTTAACGTATGTTCTAGGCACATTTTTTCATCTATATAGCATACATTACAATCTGAACATTTGTAGTAAAATATTTTTTCAGTGTCACTGACTTTATTTTCATTATTAGTGTCAATTTCACTGACTTTGTCACCACTGAGTGAGTCAGTTTCACTGTCTTTATTATTGATATTTACATCACTGATTGGGTTAACACTTACATCACTAATATTAACTTCATTGATTGTGTTTGTGTTACTTATATCACTAATATTAACTTCACTGAGTGTGTTCGCGTCACTAATGTCATTTAGATCACTGAGTTGGTTTACGTCACTGAGTAAATTAGTGTCACTGAGATCACTGAGTTTTGGTTCACTATAACTGCCAGTTTCAGTGTCGCTTACAGTGTCTTCCGTCTCATTTTCTCCCATTAAGGTTTTAATTCTTTTCAAATCTGCCTCTGTAGGGTTCAAACTTTTTATTCTTTGAAGAATTTCAATTTCCTTGCTATGTACAGTCTCTGTTAGTATTACGAAATCGTCTTTCGTTAAGCCCATATTATCATGATGTACATACTTATGTCTTGGAAGAGTATACCTTGAAAAATCAAGCCCGCAAATATCACATTTATGATTATCAGAGCCATCTTGGAGTTTGTGAACTTTTGCGTGGGAATCAAACGAGGCCTCTTTCAAAAAGTGTTGTAGACAATAGACGCACTTATATAGTTTATTACTATATCCTTTGACAAGAATTCGCGACTTTAACCTATTTGAAAGTCCGTTTTTATCTAAACTATCGTCTAATTCACTGGTATTTTCGGCAGTTTGTATTGAGAGTTCATCTGTTACGATCATTTCTGACCTGTCATTGATTATGTCAGAATTTCTAGACGTGGAAGCTCTGTCTAAAACTCTTCGATGACTCTTCCTTAGTGACGTATCCAGTTCAACTGGATTTTCTTTCGCTTTTTTGACAGAGGCACTCTGTTCTTCAAGATTATCACCTCTACGCTTCCTAGGTGACGTTTTCAACTCATTATTGGTGCCAGTAACAAATTCAAAAGTGTCGCTTTCAGGGTCAATGACCTTAATCCGGAAATCTTCGGTCGGAAAATTGTGTATAGTGCAGTGGTTTTTGAACGAATAGTTTGTGAATCTTAAGCCACATGTGTCGCAGGTATTTGGTTCGTTCTTTAACGAATGTTTGGCTTCTGTGACGTGGTATTTTAGTGAATCTTTTTTTAGATAGCAGATATTGCAAGTTATGCACTTATAAACTGTACTATCTTTCACGGTCTTTTTCTTTACTATAGTTATTTTATTTATATATGTAGTGTCTTCTGAGTTACACAAATGCGTATTAAAGCATTTTTTACCGAAAGTTAATAAACAATTCTTGCAATTAGATCCATTTTTCGGATCACAATGATTTGTATGCGAGTTGTAAAAGTCCATGTTTGTGAAAAATACCGCACATATGGGACATTTGAAAATGTTGCTTTTAGCGACTTTTTCTATGACGATTTTAGTCTCTTTATGGTGATGATTTATTAAATGAGTTACTAAGACTTCTGTTGGAAACACTAAATTGCATTTGCTGCACATTTCCTTTGATACTTCCACGTCGGGAGAGCACTGATCTAAATGCTTCTCAACAGTCTTTAAAGACGTAAAATGTAACCCACATGTGCACTGAAAAATTTTCGATATAACAATCTTTTTCGGCGAAATTTTCGGTGTAACGTCTTTTTTCGGCGAAAATTTCGATGTAACCTCTTTTTTCGGAGTAACATCCTTTTTCAACGAAATTTTCGGTGTCACAAATTTTTTCACCGAATTTTTAACGTCTTTTTTGCGTATAAATTTCCCCGCAGCGTCTCTTTTATAAGATTTCCAATGCTCATTCTTTTTCCATGTAGATTTCGAGCTTGGACCACCGTTGAAGTAAATGACATGAAAACTGTCTTTGTTTACATAAGGCTTTTTTCTGTGAGCATTGATATGGATAGCTTTTTGTTTAACGCAGAAAAACTGCTCACAAATATCGCAGAAATGGCGGTCATTGCCCGTTACACATCTGTGACGACGACAACTACTTTTCAAAGTCATACAAGCTTCGCATTGAGCACATTTATACAACTTATAAATAGCTTTGGTAGTATCCGTCGTTAATAGCTCTCTCAATTTCGACGAAGGGATTTCATTCGTCGATTTTTTCGACTTACTTTCGACCAAACATAAATGGTTATTAAATTCTTTGTCGCATTCATTGTTGAACGAAACTATAGTTTGACGTTTCGGTGTTTTTTCGTGACTACCGTCGTGTGAGAAGAAAAGTTTTAGTGATTTGAAGATTTCGCGGCATATTTTGCAAACTAATTTGGTGTTTCGCGAGCATTTTGTTACGATGTGTTGTCGAATTTGTGGTCCGTCTATAAAATGATTGCAGTTCATACAAAAGTATTTTGTGTCGTCTGTAGGGGCAGTTATTTCTATCTGCATTTTCACACTTCTTGTAAACCTGAAAGATAAAAAATTACGTTAAAACTTATATTTAATATAATATTCCACAACTATCACACAACGCCATCTAGTCCCAAGCTAAGCAGAGCTTGTGTTATGGGTACTAGACAACTGATAAACATACTTATATATTTCTAAATACATAGATATTATAGATAAATTACATCCAGACACAGGAACAAATGATCGTGCTCATCACACAAATATTTCTCCTGGGTGGGAGGCTCCGTCTTATTGTTGAGGCGCACATCGACTCGGCCATGGTACATGATTGGACAGCGAGTCACCCATTACTCGCCGCCCGCATGTCCAAATTATTAACTTTTTTTTATTATAGTAAAATCATCAAATGATTCCTCCCACATAGGGCAGAGCGGGAGGGACTATCAGACTCGTACTGACTAAAATCCACGGTGTCCTTCAATAGGCCTTTACATTGCAGGGTCACGGTAATTTGATAAGTCCCGCGGCCCGGTAGGCTTTAGCCCTCTAGAGGCACCCCGTCATTATGCTGACAGTTTTTGAGGCGCGCTTGGAACACAAAGCGCTGTCGACCCGGCCACGGTCCATTTACGGACAGCGAGTCACCCATTACTCGCCGCCCGCGTACATAATAATAATATTTCACAACTATCACAACGCCATCTAGTCCCAAGCTAAGCAGAGCTTGTGTTATGGGTACTAGACAACTGTTAAACATACTTATATATTTCTAAATACATACATATTATACATACATTACATATTAAAGATAATGAAAAAATACCTCACCTGTAGATACTCTTCGACAATATGTGTTGCCTTAACTCTTTTGGGAGCTCCTTAAATAATTGCAACCATTCCTTCTTAAACAAATTCTCATATTCATACTTCAAAATCTTGAATGATTCTCTTACGATCTCATCGTTATCCGTATGGAGCTTCTCGTGCAGATGGAACTCTTTTTCCGCTATCTTCAAGTCACATATGAGACACTGTTTATGAAAATCACTGATTATATAATTAAGATGGCCCTGTGCATGGGTCACAGCTGAGTCATATGTCATAGTCACTAGCTCACAAGATAAACACATAAACATTATATTCCACGTAGAATTTAGGGAGTTGTACTTCTTCATCAATTCCGGCATCAATTTATCAACGGAGTGGAAGATTTTGTGGATTTTGTACGCTTGGACGTTAAATTTCTTCGTACAGATCTTGCATGTTACAGACTTTTCTGTTTTGCAGTTGTGGATATGCAACGGTCTTGGCTCGAGGAAGTTTTTGAAACATTTGTCGCATTCCAAGAATTCTGGCATTGGTGGGTCGATAGATTTTCCTGTTCTTAAAGATATGATTGTAATGTCTTTAAGAGAAAATGTTTTTTTCTCGTGTAGGACTAAATGGCTGGAATAACTTTTAGGTGTGAAGCATAGGCCACATTTTTCGCAAAACTTTTTGGCTGCGTTGTTAATGTTGCATACACCTTCACTATGTCCTTTGTAGTTCAAGATATATTGGCAACAACCACAAATATCGCAATAGTATAGAGTAATTTCATTTGAATTTGCATCACTTTCCAGCATTTTTTGTCGACGTTTCTCTTTATACAGCGACTGAATTTGTTTCTTCCGTTCAGCTGTTATTTCTACACGATTTTCACTGGTTTTTATGGCATTCTGATCGTGAAACTCTATGATAATAAAGTCTTTTTTAGTCAATTTCTTTGATGTATGCTTTTGTCTATGCCATTTAAAACGCGACAAGGCAATATTGATGTCACAATCCGGGCAACGTAGAGAGTTTTTGAAAGATTTCTTGCAGTTCTGGTAATGTGCCCAGAATGCTAGTTCGTCGAAGCAGGAGGAGCATTTTGGACACTTACAAAGAACGCGCTCGTATATACTCTTATGCGTCGTATAAATTTTTAACTTATCATTGTAACTATGTTGTAATTCATGAATTTTCACATCCTTAGTCCTAATTTTCCGCTTACAGACTTCACACTTTTGCGAAGCTAGTACTTTTCGGCATAATTTCGTATGTTTCAGCGTACTGAAGCACGAAATGAAACAGATCTGGCACACGTTGCATTGAAAAAGCGTACTTTTGGGCACTAAAGCGAAATAATTCGCGTCCCTGGTCAATTTAGTTTTCAATTTCGCTTTCAAATCTTCAATTTTCACATCCTTAGGCTCTTTATTAGGATGTATCTTTGTAATCATTTGGGAAGTGCTCTTAACTTTTTTCGGCCAAGGCAATACTTGCGGTTTTGGGACCTTCGATTCCGGTACTTCCTCTTTAACTTTTGGGAAATTATTTAAAGGCAACAACTCATAGAGATGCTTAATCAAAGAAGTATCATCGGGGAACGTTTTCGAGCAATGGTTACAGTACTTAGAAGTCGATGTACTCTTTCTAGCAGTATTTTTGGGAGGCGAATCCATAGCTACTAAATACGAGTGACTGATCATTTTATGAGCATCTAAGGCGTTGACTGTCGGGAATAGAATTTCGCATGTTTCGCAAAAGCAGGGGCTGGATTTTAGTCTTTGTTCCCAGTCCTCAAGGTAGACTATTGGATGAGAGTGCAAAGCTTCTTCGTATAGTAGATTTAGATCTACCGGTGGTTTGGAACCTGAAATAGAAATTTTAGTTGTTGAAATATTGATGAGATTAGGTTAGATTAGTCTCGGCTGTCATTTGTAGATCTTTCAAGGTAGATGGTCGCTCGAAAGTCTGATAACCAGTCTTACTATCGGGTATATCCCAGTTACTGTGTTGTGGAGGTCCGATAGTCACTCGCTTCATGTAAAATACTGATATTCAGCTGCATCTGGTTTGACTGGATGCCGACCACAATATACATAGTTGGGAAAAGGCAGGCATATGATGACTCTTATGGATTTGAAAGTATTACTACCTATGGCACTTTGAGACGGAGGCGACCAGAAGTATACCTAAGGTTGGGCGGCATTCGGGAAGCTGCGTGATATCTTGGAATGATCGATCTAACAATCTATTAAAACTAAGGTTAAACCAATACGTTCTACCTATAATAAACTACGAACTACGGTCCGGCAGACGCAGCGTAGGCCTCCCACTAGGTGGACCGACGACATCGTGAGAGTCGCGGGCAACCGATGGATGCAAGTGGCGAATTGTCGTTCGGCGTGGCGGTCTAAGGGGGAGGCCTATGTTCAGCAGTGGACGTCTTCCGGCTGATGATGATAAGGAACTACGAAGCTGAAACGTGGACACTCACCATAAGACTGGTCCACAAATTCAAGGTCTTTCAAAGCGTATGGTTTGGGATTTCTCTGGCGGATAGAATTTTCATCGAAATCATTCGTCGGCGAACTAAGGTCAGCATGCTGAAGTGGGAGTGGGCCGGCCATGTCTGTAGATGGATAGACGATGGATAGTAAGGCTAAGCGTATGCTGAGACGCAGGCAATGCAGCACAGCACAGTACAGCACAGTGCAGGACATGGCAGTTGAGGCAGACATATGCCCCCTCCGCATGCTGCGACGCAACTGACATTCGCATCATAAACAAAGTTACCTAGCAACGAATGTATCCAGCATACACAATACACGCGTCGCGCAGGATTCTGTGCCGGCACTGCAACGAGACGCAGAGCAGGACAGACACACGTCTGCGTGGCATGTGCCTCCGCCGCAGCGTACGTAGTTCAATGACGTTCCATGCTTTACAAACTCTACTCTGCTCTGCGCTGTGTGGACCTGCGTAACCTGCGTCTCAGCATACGCCTAGCCTAAAGAGGTGTGCTAGCCTGCTTGCTCATGACGCAATTCGACCGATTCCAACTACAATTGAAAATCATCCTTACCACTACGACATATGACATAAAACGTGCGGTTATCTACGAGTAGATGAAAATCAAAACACGCTCGCCACGACGACGTAAGTCAGTCGAATTGTATCATTATATCGTAGTAGCAAGGACGATTTTCGTTTTTAGTTAGTAGAAATAGCAAATCGCACGGATTGCGTCATGAGCAAGCTTCCTGCGGCGCGGTGGATGGATAATTTTGATAGATGGATGGCAAGATGGATGAATTTGGACTGCACAAGACCGGGATGGTTCGTAGTCCTACTATCCTACTAATATTATAAACGTGAAAGTTTGTATGTGTGGATGGATGTTTGTAACTCTTTCACGCAAAAACTACTGAACGGATTTGGATGAAATTTGGTACACAGATAGTTTATAACCTAGACTAACACATAGGATAGTTTTTATCCCGATTTAATGTTCCCACGGGAGTTGTAGCGGGTGAAACCGCTATGTTAAATTAAATTCTTACCTAATATAATCTCGTTGTTATAAAAATACGACGTGTCTTCCTCTTCTTCTCCATAATACTCATTCTCCTGCTGCCCCTCCGTGTTCTCTTGTGTCTCTCCTGAAGTTGTTTCAAAACCGTAGTCGTATTGATACTGCATTTCTTGGTGTTCCTCTTCGGGTTGCAATACGCCATATTGTTCTGGAAAATTTAAATTGATATTGTTTAAATTTTTTTCTGATGTGCTCTTGGATCTTATTTTTAATATGTATGTATTTAGAAATATATAAGTATGTTTATTAGTTGTCTCGCAACCATAACACAAGCTCTGCTTAGCTTGGGACTAGATGGCGTTGTGTGATAGTTGTGGAATATTATTATTATTATTATCTAGTCTAGGTTAGGGGTGATTGCAGGACGATCTCCGACCACTGCGGACGGCGAGTAATGAGCGACTCGCTGTCCGTTATGGGCCATGCCCGGGTCGAAGGCGCGTCGTGTTCCGCCTCAAAGAGATGTCAGCATAATGACGGGGCCCCCTTAGAGGACCAAGGCCTGCCGGGGTCGCGGGCCGTAGTAACCGTGGCTTCGGAACGTAAAGGGCTATTGAAGCACACCGTGGTTTTTAGTCAGTACAAGTTTGGCAATCCCTTCCGCCCTTCTCTGGGTGAAAGGACTCATTTGATGATTTTACCACATAAAAAAAGGTCAGTGATGACAGAGACAAACTCTATGATAGAGTGAGCTTATGTACAAGAAGTCTGTTCACTATAACTTTGAAGAGATTCAGGTTGTTTGTGTTTGAGAACATTGGCGGAGGGAGAGTTCCACTCCTTCGCTGTGCACGTCAAAGACATTTGTAAACGCTTATTGCGAATTGGTCATTTTAACTAGATAAAAAAAAACATCTTCGTCGCGGGTCCGCAACAAAGATGTTTTATTTTTATTTATTTGATATCAGACCGAGGTTTGAGTCATGCCCACAGTAAATTCTTATCTGACGATGAGCTATCTAACCCCGATAGCCCGCACTAACTGTAGCTGGGAATCGCCCTTAGGACAGGTTATTGGTAAAACTAGTAAGAGGAACAAAGAAGCCATACCATCGACATCCTCTTCATCAGGTATCTCCAACTTGACGCACGAGAGATCCGGGAACATGCTCTTGATCCTCGGATTGTCCATCACATCGTGCTCTTCTATGTCTATGTCGTCGTCCATGGTGGATGGTGAGCTGGAATCCAAAAAAAAATATTAAATAATGAGGTAGTTAGATCCCGGGGTCGCAGGAACTACACTAAACGGATTTGCTCTTTCTGGCCTGTTGGTCTAGTGGTTAGTGACCCTGACTGCTATGCCGGGGGTCGTGGGTTCGATTCCCACCTAGGACAAATGTTTGTGTGATGAGCATGATCATTTGTTCTGTGTCTGGGTGTAATATATCTATAATATGTATGTATTTAGAAATATATAAGTATGTTTATCAGTTGTCTAGTACCCATAACACAAGCTCTGCTTAGCTTGGGACTAGATGACGTTGAGTGATAGTTGTAGAATATTTATTTATTTATTTTATTTATCGTAGGTACGGGCAAGCGGGCGGCGTGTAATAGCCGACTCGCTGTCAAATCATGGACCATGCCCGGGTCGACGGCGCGTCATGTTCCACGCGGGCTGCAAAGATTGTCAGAACAATGACGGGCCCCCTTTGAGGGCCAAAGCCTGCTGAGGTCGCGGAACTAAACAGTCTACCTTGACCCCGAAACAAAAGGCTATTGAATGACACCGTGGATTTTAGTCAGTACAAATATAAGTCCTTCCTGACCTAACAAGTGGAGGACGCTGATCAAACCGACCCTGACGACGTACTGACGTTTGTAGCTATGGAGCTTCACCCGGGTCGCGGGAAAGTCTCACCAGGTAACTGTGGCTCTGGTACGTAAAAGGCTATTGAAGGATCACCGTGGATTTTAGTCAGTTAAGTCTGACAGTCCTGCGTCCCACCCTCATTCACTGATTTGATAATGTTACAACGTTATAGAAAAAAAAAGATGCTCCACCCGTCACCTTCGATCACATCGATATTACGAGTCTTCTGAAGGCCCACCTAGCTGATAGTATAACACATTGACGATATATTACTAGACTCCGCATGCACGATCTAAGGAACAAAAACTTTTCTGTCAACTCGCTGAGGTACTACGTAAGCGAGGGGGGCGGGGTACTGCGTTGTGATTGGCTAACTCAAGGTCTGTTCTGTCTCAAGGTGTGTTTACGGCTCACAGGAGTGGTCGAAATAAGACGGATATAAGACTTTTTTGCCTAATGTGTTGACAGACATCGGTCGCCTGTTATTAGGAGTCTAGTAATATATCGTCGTTGGTATAACACAATTAGACGCTAAAACACCGTCGCCGATATGCGCAGACTTTGTCGAGTTGCGTAATAGTGTATCAATAAGTAGGTCATCAGTCAATGCACTAAAAGTCAACATGTGTCGCGGAGCCGACGTCGATGTATCGCTGTCAAATTCCAAGTCAGCAGTTTCGTCACCAGCGCGTTCAGGGTATGCTGAGCTAGCAGAATGTATGTACAGCGCCGCTCGAAACCCTAGCTCTTAGCATCCATAGTCCTGGCGAAAACTTTACTAAAGGATTGCGCTGCCTTCCATGCGAGATTTAAGACGAGTTCTGAGTGTAGCGAGGTATTTAAGTTCACCCAAGACTAAGACATCTTTATCACCGAGGAAAATACTCTACTTTTCGTACCATTTGCGAAAAATGCGAGTGCCTGAGGCGCCACAAGTATGCAGGCTATGCCAAAAAGGCACCAAAGAGGGCTGAAGTTTGTGTGCTGCTTGAAAACTTATCGCGACCATAATGCTCCATTATCGAACTCCTAACATAGCTAAATAGCAATTTTCAAAAAGGCTACTTTATGTAATGAGGAGGTCGTGGCTAAATAATTACAGCCGCACAGGTCGATCTTCCGGGTTAAGCCGCGCTTGCCGAGGTTGGTCTGTGGATGGGTGACCATGTGTCATAGCGAGTTTCCTCCGTGCCTCGGAAAACACGGAAAAGCCGTTGGTCCCGGCTGTCATTTGTACATCTTTGACAGTCTTTACTGTTAGTCAGAAGCTCTAAAGTCTGACAACCAGCCTTACCATGGGGTATGGTTTTGTAACTAGGTTGTGGAGGTCCGACAGGCAGTCGCTCCATGTAAAATACTGATATCCAGCTGAATCTGGTTTGACTGGAAGCCGACCCCAATATAGTTAGGAAAAGGCAGGCAGATGATGATGTCATTAATGACTTACGATCAGTCAATGAGCTTTCTGAATTTTCTAGCTCCCTTCAAAATTTTCTTAATGACATCAATAATAGCATTAGTTACATGAGTCAGGATGCTATTGTCTTTATTCTGTAAAACTGTAAACTTAGATTAGAAGGGCCCCAAACAAGTTATATAAATACATACATATTATAGATAAATTACACCCAGACACAGAACAAATGATCGTGCTCATCACACAAACATTTGTCCTGGGTGGGAATCGAACCCATGACCCCTGGCATAGCAGTCAGGGTCACTAATCACTCTAGACCAACAGGCCTCCCTACTTCAAAATTTGGTATTTGCTGTTGATCTAAGGGATGTTTGGCAGTTACACTTGTTTCTTGTTTAAGACAATGTTCAACACATGTTTAACTTTTTAATAGTAAGGCAGAAAGGGTTTAAATAACTATAGCGTCAGCCTAAACCCACGACCTACAACTTAGAAAACAGAGCTACTATTATTCTGAACTTATATTGTTGGAAATAGAACAAAAAATATTATTTACTTTTGTATTTTTTGCTGTATGTGAACACAGAACTGCATACAACCTCTGCTTAGATCCGTTATTACAGGCGTTATGTTTATATGTGTGATAAAAATGTTTATTTAGTATTATCTAACAAAATTAAAGCTACTTCCGTTATGATTTTTATAAAACAAATTAACTTTCGAAAATACCACTGAACTGTTCTGTTTATCGCTAGAAACTTGTTTAACAAATAATCTAATTGATGAATTTAACAATAAAACTTTCGGAATGTTGTTTTTGTAACGAAAAAAGCAACAAAAGCCGTTAGAATAAAATAATCAAAAGTGCCCAAATACGTGGAACTTAGGTTACCTGAAACGATGTTTCACTTCAAATTAATCACATATTATTTCAAAATAACTGGTAATTAACACACAATCACGATTGTTTGTTATTATTTGTCGTAATTTTATTATTAAAATAACCTAAAAACTTTAGTTTACAGACAGAAATTGTGAAAAAATTAATCGTGAGAATGTGTCAGTGTTACCATTACTCATTTTTGGTTTTCCCTTGAATAATGACCTAAATTCAAGTATTTTTCAAGATGAAGGCAAAAAAAGTAAATGAAAAAAAAAAAACAGAAATACACTAATTAAAGAAATTAACGTCTTTTTGAGAAAGCAGAAAAGCTACAGAAGTAACTTTTGTAATACAATAAATAACGAACAAAATGAAACAACAAAGTTTTTTCATTAGAGTCAACACAACATTTATACAGGGTAATTTTTTATGTACTTCGGATATTTTTTTCTGTGGTTCTATATCAATAATAGAACACGTTTCCATAAATAACTTTTTAATTTTTTATCCCACCAAATCCGAGTAAAAATATCCGAGAAACAATGAAATCATAGACACAACGTTATTCGTAGCAAGAATATTATCTAATACGCACGCGATGCGACAACAGTCACGTGGAACGGGAGTTGGGTGTGGGGTACGGGACGCGGGGTGCAGGACGCGGGGTGCGGGGCGTGGTAAAGGACAACAAACCCGCGCCGCCCGGCAAGCGCCAGTCAACTCAGGCGCATCGATAACGTGGCACGTGTCGCAATTTCACGCATGCGCCGACGCATTCGCCGGTCGTAAGTCGTAACAATGACGTCCCAACGATTTTCAAATCGCGAGTACTACGATATGGTACCTGTTTATTTACTCAGTGGTGAAAGTCTTAGTGCAGCTAGAACAATGTACGAACAAGAAAGTGTACCTCGTATGCGAGCTCAAGGACAAACAACCCTGTAGATCAGTGCTAAACATTAAAAAACTTTAGATACGTGAATAACAATAATTTTGAAGCTAGAACACAGTATGGATCGGTGTAGATACGGTCGTTCAACCTTACGTAGTAGCGCCCGCGCTTAGTGTGCGTCACAGACAGTCGGCTCGAGCTCACAGCTGATAAGCCATCGGGTGACCATGAACATCTGTTTCAAGTAGCAATTCTTGAATTAGCGATAACTTTGTTATTTTTTGGTAAAACAAAAAAATAAAAAATACGTGTTCATTAATTTTCGTAAATAACATATTAAAATATCCGAACTACATAAAAAATTACCCTGTATATTCAAAGCATTGTCTATTTTTCTTTTTTAATTAAATCCTTGAAAACAAATAGTCGGCTCCAGCGTACTTCTGTAGAAAAGGCCACTTCTTTTTCAGATTTCGATTACATTATATTAAAAAAAACTAGCGACCTGCACAGTCTTCTAACAGGTGGATACTGGTGATTGTGAAATAATGACATGGAATGTGTTCCATGTCGTCCATGTCATTCGCTGGCAAAGTGACTTTCTTTATGTGGCTGAATTCTAAAATAAATTTGGTAGTTTTAAGGTTCAGTGATTACAAACGAAAATACGTGTCTTTGCTCTACATGATATTTAATTAATGTAGATTTAAAACTATATACTTACTTCTCATTAGGCCAAGTACAGCTACTACTGTATTTTCTGTCAACTTAGGGGCATGAAAAGAGACCGTTTCTTAACCCACAGGGTTTTACCCTAGAAATTGGTAAATTTTTAAAACCTTACAACACCGAAGTTTCAATTAAGGCACAGATAATATAATTTTTTCATACAAGCAACATTTTTGTAATCCGTAACTGCTGCCAAAAGCCTGTTGTTCAAAGAAGAAACCGTAACTATTAAAGAAAAGTATTTGACAATTTTGACATATTTATTATTATTTTCGCGCGTTTTCTGTGCAAGTTGTGTTGTTTTGCTGAAGTTTTACTGAATTCTAATCGATTTCCTGGGGAATATAACAAATTATTCCCGTGCCGTCGAGTAACTAACAAAACCATGGCTCGAACCAAGGCGTCTGTGGGCTCTAAAGGTGAGCATTACAACTTCATTTTTCGTTTGTTTGAGGACTTTAACCACGAAGTTTTGACGATAAAATTTTCAAGTAAAGTTGCTTACAAGTTACTGGTTAGATCATTACCTAGGTTTCTAAAGTTAAGAAACTCGTCCCGCTAGTTAATAATAATAGTTGCGAGTATATTAAAATCCTATGTCAAGCATTTCAGCGTACCGGTGTTCCCGATGCATTCGCGATGCTATTTGACTAGCTACTTACCAAAAGGATTATCAGACACTGCTGAACGTAAGGCTCCCCCAAAGAGCGCCAACCATCCCGGTCCTGGGCAGCCCGCATCCATCCACTGCCAGCCACCTTCCTTATATCATCCACCCATCTTGCAGCAGGGCGTCCTACACTCTAGCATATGTTTGCTCCATCTGCCATGAGCGTTAATTGTGGTAGCCTAACTGGTATGGGGTCTGGAGTACTTATTTAGAAGACGCAGGGGCTCCACTCTATTTCTCGTGACGTCGCTTTCGAAGCTGATATTTTTTTTATGTATAGAACTCGACATGTAGAACACTCTCCTAAAATATTTCATTTCGATACCTCATAGTTTTCGAGAAAAAAAATCCAAAAGTTACGAAAAGAAATAAAAAATAAACGTAACCATGTTATTATTTACCACAGATAATGCACGAATTTCACTCCTAGGCTGTTCCGTTTTACGTTTAGATAATGTTGGAGCTGATTTTAATGATTATTATTATTAATTTTACGAGTTTCTTACTTTAATTTATTCTTAAATTACTGCTAATACATTGAACTCGATGATGAGTTAAATAGTATAGTTATTAATGATCAAAAAATAAATTATTTGAACTTCCGAAAGTCCGCGAGTAACGAAACGTGATTGAATGTAAACATAGACATAGAGAACCTAGGATACAAGAGCGAGCGAAGCGAGCTCGAGACTTAGGGCACCCCGACTCGGATAGGTTAGGTTCGAAGGGGATGGCGGGGTCTGGTGAGCGAGCGGAGCGAGCGAACTAAGACCCCGCCATCCCCTTCATGTTAGGTTACTTTAAACCCTATACCCAGAAATAGGAGCCCCGCGTAGCGGGGCTCCGTCAATTACGCCTTATTACAAGATTTTTTAAATTTGACCTTTACTTGAGCGCTTTTATAAGGTAGCATTTCAAATTAGAAAAAAGATTAAGTTTATCTAGCTTTTTTGACCTTTACAGTATTTGACCTTGACTTCTGAGTTGTCGACCTTGACCTTGAACATGTCATTGACCTCATTATCACTTAAAAATAAGTTTAGACCCTTCACATGATTTTTCCCACCCATAATACTCCCACATTCCCACTCATTCTGAAGGAAAGTTTCGGATTTTTTTTCTCAACCCCTATGGTTTTCCGAAATTCGCCGTTTTCAAATTTACTATAGAAATGGTCTAAACTGCCAAAAAAAAAATTGGCGCTATAAAATTCGACGTCACGAGAAATAGAGTGCTTCCGACGCAGGTTCAAATACACATGCATCTGAATCTTTCTTTCCTCAAAAATCATCCTCTGGGAAGGTTTAAATCTTTTGGTAACCAATACCCAAAGACGATATATTACTAGACTCCGCATGCACAATATAAGGAACAAAAACTATTCTGTCAACTCGCTGAGGTACTACGTGAGCGAGGGGGACAGGGTACTGCGTTGTGATTGGCTAACTCAAGGTCTGTTCTGTCTCAAGGTATGTTTACGACTCACAGGAGTGGTCGAAATAAGACTGATATAAGACTTTTTTGCCTAATGTGTTGACAGACATCGGTCGCCTGTTATTAGGAGTCTAGTAATATATCGTCGTTACCGATACCAGTGCAAAATTTCATAAATTATTCAATGTTTCAGTGGCTGCCGGTAAAAGCAGTAAAGCAAGATGCAGCGTAGCTCCAACACCAAGCAGTTCTGGAACTTCAGGTAGGATGATACAATTAGCACAGTGGCTGAGCTATCACTTGCTATGTCACTGGTTTGATTCCCAAATTGAATGGTCACAATTCAATCCATTTACTAATTTTGTAAACATGGGGTCAAAGTTATACAGATGTTTACAGTTATATGTTGTTCCATGCTACGTCCCGCCACACATAATACATTAATGCTGTGAGTGACTGGACTTTTTTTTGCAAAAGTTTTTCTGTCTTGATGTTAGCTTATCAATAGTATTTAATTTTAAGAAATAATATTAAAAATAAGGATGAAATATTATTATCATTTGATTAACTCTCTAATAAATATTATTAAAACAAATATTTTGCTGTCTAATTACAATTGTACTCTTTGCTAGCCTGCCAGCCAAGCGAATGCATATTTTGTGCACATAGTCGATTTGCAAAATACAATCTAATAACGTAATGCATAGTGCAAATTTGAAGTATTTAAAGAACAGGCATTGTCATAAATTGTACTTTATTATGATGTGTTAAAATTTTCATGTACTTCAAAAGTCATTGATTATAATTACATATCTTCTTATATATAAAAATCAGTTGCTGTTCGTTAGTCTTGCTAAAACTCGAGAATGGCTGGACTGATTTGACTAATTTTGGTTTTGAATTATTGGTGGAAGTCACGGGAAGGTTTAAAACGATGTTAAGTAACATGGAAAAATAGCAATTTCATAAAAATCAGCCATTTCCTTAAGTTTGCCGTAAATGATTACTTCCCAGAATTTGATCCTTATTAGCAACACTATCGAACGGTGTAATAATACAGGGTGTGATTTTTTTTCCAAAATCAGCGGGTTCGATTCCTGACCACAATTTTTGATTTTTCTAAAATCCAATGATGCAGTTTTAGTTTTCGTCAAAATCGGCCTCGAGAATTCCTCTTAGTTTCAAAAGTATCCACACCCAGTTGAAAAATTCACCCTGTATAATTCAATCATCATCTTCTTTCCCTCATGCCCAAAATATGTGACATCTACCATACCACACTAGGCCTGCGACATATTTAAACAACATGTTTGACACAGTGGCTGAGGGATTGGACTGTTGCGCAAATGCGCAGTGTGTCACTGGTTCCATTCCCGCAACAAATATTTTTATGACCTACTAGTAATTGTATTTTGTGTATGTAAGTTGTATGTGTTTGTAAAATGTAAATGCACCTACGACACAAAGATAATAATAGTGTGGGACAAAAAAAAAACTGTACACATATAAATTTTTTTTTAATATTTTCTCCTTAGGTAGTTCAAGCAGTTCTTCAAAAAGCCACTCAGGTGGCAATCCAATATGTCCGCGAGAGACTCCAAAATGGCAACGCCCCATCACCAACTTCTTCATTAACAAGGATGAGCCAAAACGTGATGAGGAGGTGGATGTGGAAGACCAGGATCAGGATGAAGAAGAGGGTAAGACTTTGGAACTGTCATCATATCTTCCTGCCCTTATCCCATTTTACTTGTGGTTGTCGCAAGGTCGCAACACGTTTTTTTCTTCCATTCTCCCCTATCAGACGTCACAGTATCATTTGACTGGCCTGTTGGTCTAGTTAGTGACCCTGACTGCTATGCCGGAGGTCTTGGGTTCGATTCCCACCCAGGACAAATATTTGTGTGATGAGCACGATCATATGTTCTATGTCTGGGTGTAATTTATCTATAGTATGTATGTATTTAGAAATATATTAGTATGTTTATCAGTTGTCTAGTACCCATAACAGAAGCTCTGCTTAGCTTGGGACTAGATGGTGTTGTCATAGTTGTGAAATATTATTACTCGCCGTTCGCACCTTAGGAGTCAAGCACGCTTGCCTAGAAGTAACCTACTACTTTCTTGACTTATAGTCCCCATTTATTTTTCCCTTACAGCAGGCACCTCTAAACCAAAGAAATCTAACGTGATACACTCAGATACAGACGAAGAAATTCTAATAGAGAAACCAAAAAACACAGTTTTAGACGAAAGCATTACTTTAGAACCGTTGAACGGGGAAGATAGTCATAAAATTGAAGAATATTATCCCAAAGGGTCTAAAGGTAAGGGTGTGGGGAAGAAGACGAAGGGAAAAGAGAATAAGAGAGTAAGAGAAGATGAGGAAGTGGAGACTTCTAGTAAGAGAGTTAAAGTTAATTGAGGCTTGTGTTGTGGAATGCCTTTAGTTGTGGTTCAGTTAATTTTTGAGTTCTAAATGTACTTTTTTTAGTTTGATTTTATGTTCATGATTCTTTTTCGATCTGTTGCTCAAATGCTCATTATCCGATGCATAATAATGAGGGATTTTCTTTTGACTGTTTCCCTAGTCGATGGATAGATGGCGCTGAACTTGATATGTTACTGCAATGAACGGAACGTCGTCATTTTTTGATTTTTTTCACTTGATTGTAATTTTGTGATAAACCGTAACGTACATGTTATGTCATTGTCAGTCACATCACATCACACCATTGGCATTTGGAAATAAATAACAACAAGGAAAAAGAAAAAAAACATTCATTGACCAGTCTTTTTAATTTACGAGTTTTCCACGTCATAAAGAAAATATCCCAAGAGAAAAAGAAGAGAACTCTGTTCCTCGTGGATTTGTGCAAAAATGAAGGCATAAAATCTAGTAACGTAGTCAGTTCAACGCCATCTACAGAGTTCTTGGAAACTACTTTTTTTTAATACTCGAAAAAGAAAACTTCTCATTTTTGAGTTCTAAATGAACTGTTTTTAGTTTGAATTTATGTTCATGATTTTTTTTCAATCTGTTGCTCAAATGCTATAATATAAAAATGCATAATAATTATTAAAATCAACTAAAGTGCGTAGTCGACAACTACAAGTAAAAATCAACCTTACTACTATGAAATAAACGCGCTGCCAATATAAAACGTACTGTTGACTTTGGGAATGGAAAAAACACGCTCGCCACGTCGTCGTTAGTAAGTCGAATGAGGGATTTTCTTTTGATTGTTTCCCTAGTCGATGGATAGATGGCACTGAACTTGGTATGTTACTGCAATGAACGGAACGTCGTCATTTTTTGTTTTTTTTCACTTGATTGTAATTTTGAGATCTTACAACGTAACGTACATGTCATGTCACACCATCGGCATTTGGAAATAAATAACAACAAGGAAAAATAATAAAATATTCATTGACCAGTCTTTTTAATTTATGAGTTTTCCACGCCATAAAGAAAATTTTCCAAGAGAAAAAGAAGAGAAGTCTGTGCCTCGTGGATTTGTGCAAAAATGAAGGCATAAATCTAGTCAGTTCAACGCCATCTATAGAGTTCTTGGAAACTACTTTTTCTTTAATACCCCAAAAAGAAAACTTCTCATTGCATTATTTTATCGTCGTAGTGAGGAAGGATTTTAATTTCTAGTTAGTTAGCGCTGCACTTAAAAAATAATAATATTGGAACTATTTATGCATTTTGAAATTTATGAATCTCGCGTTTTTTTTTAAATTATTTAGAAAACTGAACTACAAATTAAAGTCAGCAACACAAGATTTCTGAAGAATTTAGAAAATGAGTAATATTGTTAGATGTTGACCATTTATGATATAATCATGTTTTTGATAATAAGTAAGTATTGTATGAAATACAGGGATAATTAAAATAAATATAGAATAAATAAATACTTTCGTGATCATAACTCGTGCAACAATGTACCTTAAAACTTAAATAATAAGGGTACTGAGACAAACAGACGACGACAGCAGACGACAATCGTTATCGTTCATCAGTCACCAATACATTTTCAACTTTATATCCCAGCGCGTAAAGTTGAAAATCCATTTAAGTTTACAGATCGTTTTCGTTTGTTTCGTTCGTTAACGCGCAGCAGTCTCTTAGATTTTTACTAACTTTATTCGTCTGTTTGTCTATAGTGCTAGGACTTTTTATCGTGGTAAAATTATCAAATGAGTCCTCTCACCCAGGGCGGGACGGGAGGGACTGTCAGACTTGTACTCTCGCTGTTAACATGTTTGGGTTTGCCAATGGCCAATGATATGGACTTAAGGTGTACGCACACTTATCCGAACGCTTCGAAGGAGTCGAACGAAACAATTTTTAGAATTCTGTTTATGAAATCTCATGAAACTTCGCACACTTATCCGCTTCGAATCATCCGAATAGAAACGAAACGATTTTAGATTTCATAATCAGAATTCTAAAATTCGTTTCATTAGACGCGTTCGGCTGGGATAAGAGTGCGTCATCTTTATTGAGCATTTCCACGAGATAAATTGGTGAAACATTCCAATATTGTGAATTCAAAATTATTGTTAATTGAGACAGACATAGCTGTCTCAATATTTATGGACTTGCCAAATTGTTTATGGGCATGCATTGTTTACACATACAAACTTTCACGTTTATAATATTAGTAGGTAGGTACAGTAGGATAGTAGGATTTCATAATCAGAATTCAAAAATTCGTTTCGTTAGACGCGTTCGGCTGGGATTCATCTTTATTGAGCATTTCCTCGAGACAGGTAAATTGGTGAAACATTCCAATGTTGTGAATTCAGATAGACATAACTGTCTCAATATTTATTGGACTGGCCAAATTCTTACCATGCATTGTTTACCAAATTAGTTTAAAAATGTATTAAAAATTTGTGGTCTTTTCCACTTAGAAATCCTTTTTTATGTGCATTTGAACAACCTCGCACTGCTACTTTTTCGACAACCTCGCACTGCTAAAAACAAAAAAGATATTGTACAAAGTGAGATTTTTAAGAATCTTAAATAATGAAGTAGGTATTTGAAATGTATTCCTAAGATTTTTGTTACTAACATATTTCACGTTAATATTTTCTAATGAAATATAAAAATGAGCAGTTAGTACCCCCAATTCTGACACAAACTGAGTACCTAGTAAAGAATTTAGGCAGTTATTATTTAATTTTCTGTTCATCCGTTCAGTGCGTAAGTTGCCTTTTATGCATCCAGTGCTTAAAAAGCAAGTTACTTTCTTTAACAGCGCCCTGCAGGGCTATTGATTAACTCGATAGTCACTGACCAGCAGTTGTCAACTAAACGTTTTTTTTTGTTTTTTTACGTGGTAAAATCATCGAATGAGGCCTCTCACCCCGGGCAGGGCGGGAGGGACTGTCAGACTTGTACTTACTAAAATCCACGGTGTCCTTCAATAGCCCTTTATGTTCCGGGGTCACGGTGATGGAAATAAGTCCCGCGACCAAACTGAGTACCTAGTAAAGAATTTAGGCATTATTATTTAATTTTCTGTACGTTCGTTCAGTGCCGTAATTAGCCTTTTATACGCCCACCACGTGTAAGTTTCTTTAGCAGCGCTCTGGCCAGGTCAATTGTGGAACTCGGACTGGCAAATTTTGGCCCTGGTCTGGCCAATTGAGGACTGATCTCACTCACTCGGCGCTGCTTCTGACTCCCAAGAGCCCGGGCTTAACTGAATGTTTAAAATTAAAAAAAATGCTCTTTTAATTCAGTGGTAATTAAGTATTGCCAAATTTTACTGAAAACTGATAAACAACTATTTATTTCTTTAAGAAAATATTAATGTGAATACATAAGAGACCTAGTATATAAGAAAACCATTTTGTTTAGTTAAGTTTGCATTATTAAGAATAAGATTCTCAGTTTTTTTGGACCAAAATAAAACTAAGTTATGACAAAACAAATCTTTTATTTCATAATTTGTCCGTTATTTCACCGAAGCCATAAGTAGAAATTTTCGAAAATAAATGTGATTACTCGTTAAGAGATGCTAGTATATATTTTTCTTTTTCTATTATTAAACTAGCGGCCCGTCCCGGCTTAGCAGGTGGAAGACCCGGTCTAAAACCCGGTCCCGATGGTTACAAACAGAACAAAAAAAGAATAAGCCGAGTCGGTCCAGCTGTTATGATATATAAGTTATGAGCTTAGCAACACATTTAGCGATCCATTTTTATATTGGTAATTCAAAACAAAAGTGGTTTTCTATGAGCTTCGTCAACAAAGGATGACCTTGGTGCCATATAGTTAAAAATTAATCAAAGCTCAGTTGGGCGGACATGCGGGCAGCGAGTAAGCGACAACTCGCGGACAGCGAGTTGTCGTTTACTCGCCGCCCGCGAGCGAACCATGAACCATGCCCGTGTCGACGGCGCGCCTCAAAGAGCGTCAGCATAACGGGGGGCCGACGGGGCCCCCTCACAGAGGGCCAAAGCCTGCCGGGGTCGCGGGACTTATTCCATCACCGTGACCCTGGAACATAAAGGGCAATTACATTCTAGTCAGTACGAGTCTGACAGTCCCTCCTGCCCTGCCCGGGGTGGGAGGACTCATTTAATGGCTTTTAGTGGTTGAGTACTTTGATAAGCCTTTCATGATTTTATGCATAGACTAGCTGTGCCCGCAACTTCGTTCGCGTGGATGTCGGAATTGAACAATGTATTTTTTAGTTCTAAGCGCTTAATTCAGGCCAGTCCATTCCAGTCCATTCCTTAAATAATCTAGTTTTTCTATTCGAAGTTAGATCGCGCGACTGACGTACGAAATCAATGTGTGAGACCAAAGAAACTTCTGAAACACTTTAAATTCAAATATCTTTTGATAGACTGAACCGATTCCAATGAAACGAAAACTAAGTTCCTCTCCAAGTTACGCTTAATCGTTGTGTATAAAAGTTATCTACATTAATTTCGTATATTTTACGTGATACCTGGACAAATACACAGACAAACAGACAAAAATTCTAAAAATGCTAGAAATGGGTTCTATTGGTTGTCCTTTAATACCCTGGCTATATTTTTTGAGTTTTTATTTAATGTACAAAAATAATTTTTCTACAGTTTTATTATATGTAATAGATAATAGATAGATGGTGCGAAATAAAATAGAAAAATGTGTTTATATATTTTATTGTTCTATAATAACTCTACAAAATCTACTAAACCGTAGAAAATTCAAAATGATCGCGTACAAAACTATTACAAAGGGCTTAAACTTAGAAATAAATAATCACAATTCGTTTTTGTAATAAAAATAAAATTTCATCAATGTCAGTTTTCAAACAACATAATTTTAAAGTAATTTCTTTAATTGGGAAAATATGCTCTAAAAGTAACTAAAAATGAATATCGTCCTTGCTACTACGATATAATGATACAATTCGACTGACTTACGTCGTCGTGGCGAGCGTGTTTTGTTTTTCATGTACTCGTAGATAACCGCACGTTTTATGTCATATGTCGTAGTGGTAAGGATGATTTTCACTTGTAGTTGGAATCGGTTGGATTGCGTCGCATCGCGTCCCCTATGTGCTCAGTCGTGTGGTGGTAGGGATTGACCTGTGTCATGTTTAATATGTACCACAATCTTTTGAAGTACTTTTTTAAGGTTTTATTTATTTTTTAATGAAAAGCAAGTTGGAAATCTTTATCAAAATATCTATTTGGCAAGAATTGACAGATATAAGTCCCGAAATATATTTAAATTTTTGGTTACTAGGTGGCGTTTTCATCGCACACAGCGAAAAGATTATTTTCCGAATTTATAATTATTTTGGTAATTATGTATCGTATTACGGTGGGATTTCAATATTATTTATTATAAACAATATTAATATTTTCTTTAGAATACTTTCAAAGTAGATTTTGTTATATTTAGAGCATATTTTTTTCATAAAATAAAAAACATATAAAAAAAAATCTTATTTAAAACCTTAGAATGAGTAATAATATAGTAGGGTATTTATAAAATAATGGTAATTAAGAATTTGAGATAATTTTGTATAGAAATATTTTTCCTGTTTTACCATGGGGTACCATAATGGCGGAGCTCGTGGCTAAATAATTACAGCCGCACAGGCGATCTTCCGGGTTAAGCCACGCTTGCCGAGGCTGGTCTGTGGATGGGTGACCATCTGTCATAGCGAGTTTCCTCAGTGCGAGGAAAGCAAGTAAAGCCGTTGTTCCCGGCTGTCATTTGTAGATCTTTGACAGTCGTTACTGTTAGTCAGAAGCTCTAAAGTCTGACATCCAGTCTTACCATGTGGTATCGTATTATCCAGTTACTATGTTGTGGAGGTCTGATAGTCAGTCGCTCCATGTAAAATACTGATATTCAGCTGCATCTAGTTCGACTGGAAGCAGACCACAATATAGTTGGGAAAAGGCAGGCAGATTTTTATAAATTTTTTTTTTTTTAAATTTCTTGTTGAAAATTATAATTTTCTTTGTAAGCTATTAATTTGATGATTCCTAAGCTCTTAATTACCAAAATTTCACATATTATAAGATAAATTAATATAAAAAATGGTAGAAAATTGTCAATACAATATCTAAAAGTACAAATATTATCTAAGTATATTTTTCTTAGCAATTTTTTTTTCAATTCGATTTTTTAAAAGTAAAATGTCATACAATAATAATATCTATGTTTTTTAGTATAAATTAACTTATTTATGAAGCTTTTCACATTTTTTGACCAAGTAAGCTAAAACTATTGCTGTTTCTTTTCGTATAAGGGGAAAGAAAGAGACAGATATGAGCTGCCCTGCTGTTTACATTTATGTCAAATTTAACTCTATGTTGATAAAACTATAACCATCTCTCTCTGGCGTATGTGTGTTAAAAAGAGCAATTAAATTTTAGTTCATGATAAATTTTGTCGTTTTTAAGTACGATTATGTTTGAAAACAATAATTTTTACGATATTTCATACTTTAATCCCAAAGAAGAAGGGTCATCTGTGACCCAGCCCCGGCGCAAATGAAATATATCTCAGTTTTTTCGTTATTTTATGTACATTAAATAACAAGTTTCTTTTTCTTCAATTTCAGTGGCTAACTTAGTTAAATTGTTTAAATAAGCATTTGGAAAAATGTTGAAAATGCTAGCTGTTCTCCGCGGTTTCACCCGCTGCTTGGCTCCTATTGGTCGAAGTGTGATGTTATATAGCTCACAGTCTTCTGCAATAAATGGACTATCCAACACAATAATATTTTTTCAATTCGAACCAGTAGTTCCTGAGATTTACCTCTTCAACCAAACAAAAAAAAATCATCAGGTTTTTTCAACTGGGCGTGGATGGCTATGTCCGAAACTATGAGGAATATCGAAATACGTTGTAAGGATTCTGTAGGCCGATTTTGACGAAAACTAAAACTGCATTTTTGGATTTCAGAAAATTCAATAATTCTGGCCAGGAATCGAATCCACTGGTTTGGAAAAAAATCACATCCTGTATTATTACACTATTTGATAGTGTTGCTAATAAGGATCAAATTCTGAGAAGTAATCATATATGCCAAACTTAAGGAAAAAGTATCATTGAAAAAAAAAAACTGATCAATATACAAGGCACAAGTGGCAAGAAAAATTGCAATTTTATAAAAATCTTCTATTTATTTAAGTTTGCCATATATGGTTACTTCCCAGAATTTGATCCTTATTAGCAACACTATCGAATAGTGTAATAATACAGGATGTGAATTTTTACGAACCAGCGGGTTCGATTCCTGGACAGAATTATTGAATTTTCTAACATCCAATGATACGGTTTAAGTTTTCGTCAAAATCGGCCTACAGACTCCTTTCAACGTATTTCGATATTCTTCATAGTTTCGGACATAGCCATCCACGCCCTGTTGAAAAACCTGAAGAGTTTGTTTGTTTGGTTGAAGGGGCGAATCTCAGGAACTACTGGTTCGAATTGAAAAAATATTTTTGTGTTGGATAGTCCATTTATTGCAGAAGACTGTGAGCTATATAACATCACACTTCGACCAATAGGAGCCAAGCAGCGGGTGAAACCGCGGAGAACAGCTAGCATTTTCAACATTTTTCCAAATGCTTATTTAAACAATTTAACTAAGTTAGCCACTGAAATTGAAGAAAAAGAAACCTGTTATTTAATGTACATAAAATAACGAAAAAACTGAGATACATTTCTTTTGCGCCGGGGCTGGGTAAATTTTGTATTGACCGTGACCCTTCTTCTTTTAAACAGATTTTTTTTGTATAATGTTATAAATTTAATTCTTTCAAAGGTTCTTGCAGATTAGATTTGTAAAAAGTATTTTAATGTATTATTGTCAAATAATTATTTAATCAGCTTTTTTTAATGTAAGTAGTCTATAATTTATTCTCTACTTGCTGCCGGGAATGTGATTCGCTACGTATAATAATGAAGAACCGCTCGATCGATTTTGTGCAAACTTCACTAAAAAAATCGACTATATAGTCCGAACAAAGCCTAAACATTGGTCTGGATAGGTGAGCTCGTTCTTGAGTTATAAAATTACAACGAAAAGTGGCATTAATTTTTTTATAAATATGGATGGTTATGACGCGTTCAAAGATAGATACATCAAACAAACTGCAAAAGAGAATTTATAATATTATACAAACAATCTTATTTTAATTGATAATAATACTTTTTGCTGTTGAAATATTCTGAAATATGTCAAGTAAATATATCGTCTGATAGTCAGTCGCTCCATGTAAAATACTGTTATTCAGCTGCATCTGGTTCGACTGGAAGCAGACCACAATATAACGGCATTTATCTTTAGTAAAAGCCATTGTTAGAGCGATTGGTGTACTGAATTAAAAGATTGCAGATTTTAGTACTGTTTGCAGTCGAATTTATCTTTCCACACAAAAATCTTTTACAATACGGTATTTTACTCAAAATATTTTATTAGTCCGAAATATAGATTATTAAAAAATATTAGACCCGTATTTTTTCTTTTGTCACGTAAACCAAAATTGACGAAGATACAACGCTTCTAAAAATCACAAAACGTCACTCGGTCGGTACAATTTTACAAGCGCAATGACGTCACAAGCCCCCACTCCCGAATTCGGAAGCGTTTTATCTTTGTCAATTTTCATTCATTTGAAACAAAAAAAAAATACGTGTCCATTATTTTTCAATATTATTACTGACGGACTAAATAGATTATCAATTTATGTATGCAGTAAAATACCCTATTCACGATGCGTATTTTAAACTTTAAATATTTATAGTTGCTCTAAAAACCTTAATATCTAAAGAATACAAATTCCTTATATAATATTTAGTTCTACCTAATATAAAATTGTTAATATCTAAACAAAATTTGGCTAACTTCGTACTTTCGCATCAGTCCCTATAATTACTATTTTAAGACTTTCAAATAAGTTGCCTCTCTTTCGAAGTTTCATACCCTGCCAGGCACATTACTTTGTGTAATTTATTTCATCACCACTCAACGACGATATATTACTAGACTCCGCATGCACGATCTAAGGAACAAAAACTATTCTGTCAACTCGCTGAGGTACTACGTAAGCGAGGGGACAGGGTACTGTGTTGTGATTGGCTAACTCAAGGTCTGTTCTGTCTCAAGGTATGTTTACGGCTCACAGGAGTGCTCGAAATAAGACGGATATAAGACTTTTTTGCCTAATGTGTTGACAGACATCGGTCGCCTGTTATTAGGAGTCTAGTAATATACCGTCGTTGCCTAGAGCCAAACATTCGAAGACATGTGACATCTACCAACCCCTAGACCGCGTGGTGGATTATGACCCACTCCCTCTCATAGAGAGGAGGCCTGTGTCCCAGCAGTGGGAAAATTATAGGCTGATGATGATAGGTAGATGTCACATTATCTTTGAATTTTTGGTTCTAGGAAATGTCGGTTTCTTCACGATGTTTTCCTTCACCGTTTTGAGAGCAGTGATGATGAAATTTGTCTCAACCGCATTCATCAATGTTACATAGATTTGCAGACTATAGTCGTTACTGTTAGTCAGAAGCTCTAAAAGTCTGACAACCAGTCTTACCATGGGGTATGGTATTACCCAGTTACTGTGTTGTGGAGGTCGGTAGGAGTCGCTCCATATAAAATACTGATATTCAGCTGCATCTGGTTCGACTGGAAGCAGACCACGATATAGTTGGGAAAAGGCAGGCAGATGATGATTTGCAGACTATTTTTCAAATTATATTTCCTCGGGCAACTTATTCCAAAGTACTTTTTTTACACAATCTTTAATACTTTTCCAAACATTCCTGCTATATTTTGTTATTTTATTTAGGCAGATACCGATAGAAAAATCTAGACATTTTTCTAGATTAATAATACAGTCTAAAATCTAGACCTTTCCTAGATAATAATTGAAATGAAACTGTCTATCAGTTATCTGCCTAAGACCTAGTTTTCAGAAGACTAATTTTGGGCAATTTTTTTGCCTAAAATATTGACAATATTGCCCGATAATGTCCAGTTAATTGGCAAGATTTTTTACGACATTTTTTGGATTATTCGAGAGTAAAACGAAAGATGTAGGAAAATAAGAGAGAAATTATTTGGCTAAAAAAATAGTAGCACAGGCCTTTTTCCCGGGTTAAGCCGCGCGTGTCGAGGTTGGTCTGTGGATGCGTGACCTTAATTAGAATTGAATAGACCAAGCCAAATTATGTGTATATATTATTACGAAATTCCCCATACACATTACGATCACCTTTCTTTTTTTTTACGTGGGTAAAAAAAAATCTCTCATCTATTGAGTCCTCCCACCCAGTACAGGGCGGAAGGGACTGTCAGACTCGTAGTGATTAATATCCACGGTGTCCTTCAATAGCCCTTTATCTTCCGGGTTACGGTAATGGGATAAGTCCCGCGACCCCGGCAGGCTCTGGTCCCGTCATAATGCTGACACTCTTTGAGGCGCGCGTGGAACACAACGCGCCGTCGACCCGAGCTGCGTCCATGGTCGGACAGTGAGTATTAAAGGGAAAATAATTACGATTACCTAAGGTAAAATTGCCCAAAATTAGTCAATTACAACTTTACAAAATGCCTTTGAACAGTGCCTTATATTTAAATGCCAGTAAAAATGCGATTATAATTAATAATTGAAAAATACTAATAATATTGTCTCTAAATACTATCAATATGTGGAATAAATTTATGAGCTGGTGGCCTACAGAGTAGTTCGACTGTATGAAAGAGATGGCGCTAGACGTCTTGTATAGCTGTCTCTTTCCCACTGTGGAAATACTCTTGCTTTATGACGTCATATTAGGCCACCAGGGGCCTTAGCCAAACAGCAAACGATAGTAAACGACAATCGTTATCGTTCATCAGTCACCAATACATTTTCAACTTTACACCCCAGCGCGTAAAGTTGAAAATCTATTGAAGTTCACAGATCGTTTTCGTTTGTTTCGTTCGTTATTAGCAGTTTTTAATAGATTTTCAACTTTACGCGCTGGGGTATAAAGTTGAAAATGTATTGGTGACTGATGAACGATAACGATTGTCATCTGTTGTCATCTGCTGTTTGAATAAGGCCCCTGTATACATAATTATTGTATACCGTATTCACTAACACATAAACCTCGTACGCTGTTGAAATTTGAACTTTCAAACACGGGTCGAGAGTTTATAATTTAATGGAGCTTTTTTTAGCATTAGTTATTGTTTAGTGTTAGTGAAAACGGTCAGTTTTATAGCGAAGAGGAGCTATAAAAAAAATTTAAACTTGTAGTATGAAAAGGGGATAAAGATGGATTTATCTATTTTGACTGGACTGTTTGTCTAGTGGTTAGTGACCCTGACTGCTATGCCCGAGGTCGTAGTTTCGATCCAGGACAAATGTTTGTGTGATGAGCACGACCATTTGTTCTGTGTCTGGGTGTAATTTATCTATAATATTTATGTATTTAGAAATATATAAGTATGTTTATCAGATGTCTAGTTCCCATAACACAAGCTCTGCTTAGCTTGAGACTAGATCGCGTTGTCTCTGTAATTATCAATTGTAATTATGTCAAGAAATATTACTAACATTTCAAATTATGTACCACTTTTGTATGGTTTCTCGCCCCGCTCATCGATTAGACTAAAGTCATGAATGGGCAGGCCACAGTGTCTTTCAATAGCCCATTACGTTCAAGGGTCACGGTAACATGATGAGACAGTCCAACGAATGGTTTGTACTGGGTGTTGCCCGCTTCTATATCGGGTATCACTTTTGTATGGTTTTTCACAAACATTTATTTTTAGTTTGTAATCCCTCTTCGCTATAAATCTATATATATAAAAATGAAACACGTTTTCCGTTGTCACGACATAACATGAAAACGGCTTGACCGATTCGGATAATTATTTTTTTGTTGTGTTTGTAACCATCGGGACCGGGTTTTAGACCGGGTCCTCCACCCGTGCGAAGCCGGGACGGGCCGCTAGTTAACAATATTTAATGAATCTTATTTCGAACAATGTGTTTTTATAATAAATAAATGTGATTTCGATGAATATCTGAAACAAAAAATAACTATGTTATAACATTATGCCTAATTTTTACTTACGGAATGACGGCAGCTAAATTCGAAGACATGTGAAATCTGCCAACCTACACTTCGCCCGCGTGGTACATTATGACCCACTCCCTCTTAGGTACGATTCAGACTCACCGGCTCGCGTCGCGTCGCATCGAAACGGAGCCGTACGCGTGCCGCGACATGCGTTTGCCTACCGTGATAGCCGCAAGCGTGCCTCGAAAGCCGATTGCAATCTGCGACACGTCGCGACGCGTCCCGGGATGCCGACGGAGGTAACTATGCCTAAGTTGCATGCAAATATGAACTGTAATTACTGTTGATACATTTCAATGTTCTTTACCGCATTGTAAAATACCGCGCGGCCCGGCGCGATACGAGCCGGTTGGCCTGAATCGTACCTTACAGAGAGGAGGCCTGTGTCCCAGCAGTGGGAACATTATAGGCTGGATATTGAACTTACCTTAGACGCTCTCAGCAGGACTCTGGAACTCGGCCAGTGCATGTATAGGACTGGGTTGTTTCTTCTGACTCCCGCGCCTCACTTTGGCGCGGACTTCCTCGGGTTTCTCCGGTCGAATCAGAGGTTTCTTCTCCGGAGCCTTCATGCGCCATACTACTATGGGTGACTGGAAATTGGAGGGGAGATAGTTGAATTATTGATTTTGGGGGATATTTTGAAGCATTCGTGGCAACGACGATATACTACTAGACTCCTAATAACAGGCGACTGATGTCTGTCAACACATTAGGCAAAAAAGTCTTATATCCGTCTTATTTCGACCACTCCTGTGATGCGTTAACATACCTGAAGACAGAACAGACTTTGAGTTATCCAATCACAACGCAGTACCCCGTCCCCCTCGCTTACGTAGTACCTCAGCGAGTTGACAGAATAGTTTTTGTTCCTTAGATCGTGCATGCGGAGTCTAGTAATATAAATCGTCGTTGATTCGTGGCTACATAGATGTAGTGTATGGACTCAAGTGACATCTTCCATAGATATAGATCATGGACGGAGTATTATCTGCCATGCTCTTTAGAGAGAAAACAATTAGTATTTTCATAAAGACGATCCCTCACCGCGAGCACCTGTAATGTAACGTTACAGATTCGAACATTTCATCAGTGAGGGAGAACAATCGAGCATCACAATGCGCACCTTGTATCAAATCTATACTAAATGCACGCGAATGCTCGTCAGTTTGTATTGTAATGTTGTAATGCTGAAAGTCGAATCTATAATGTTAAATTACACGCAAATGCACCTGATGAGAAAGCGCTTTTACAGAAATAAGTTCGTTGGTCATGGAACTAGTTTTTTTCTCTTTTTCTCTCTAGAAATGACACATGATAATTTAACTTAATATTTGGCTATCGCAGATTCCATGCTCTACATCTATGACTTATCCTACAGAGTGCTATAAAAATCCATGTTTCAGGAAAGTTATGAACCATTTTTGAGGGGAATCATTATAATCACAAATTCTGTTCTGATTCTTAATTTTGAAAATATACAGGAACATTAGAAAAAAGGATTACTATACAAAAGCTATATTTAGATTTATGCCTTTCAAAGAAGCCATAACAGTAAATAAAAAAAAAGCATTACAAAATAAACAATGCATACTATTAGACAGTTAAACTGAGTTGACAATACGAAATAAAGTTGCTATCAATGTCATAAATGTAAATGAAGCATTGATTATTTTTACTTTTTATAGCTCTATGAGTGACATTGACGAACACGTCAATGCCACTAAGAAATGTCGGTGTCATAAAATATTATTAAAAAATTTTGTAAAACACATATTGTGAAACAAATAGCTTTAAATGTTGTTTCTCTAATAAAGTAGAGCAACACAAATTCAGCTATTTTATTTCCGTCATAAAGAAATAACATTTTATAAATTAAAAGAAATCGTTATTAAATAAATAAAAAAACTGCTCCGCAGGCCAGATGTCCCCTTTTTAAAATGTGCATGGGTAGACTCGCCTGGACCAATTTAGTGAAGCGGACCAGATATCTCCTACTAAATGTTCATTACTTATCAGCAAAAGAACTAGGCAAGCATAAGTTCAAAGTGGTGTGTACTTAAATATTTCTAGGCAGGATTATTTAAGCACTTACCACTTAGATTTTGCCGAAATATCCCTTCATTTTAAAAGGGGAAATCTGGCCTGTGGACCAATTTTTTCGTGGGCGAGATGTCCTATAATCCACAACTAGATTTAGACAAGCAAAGCATAACTTACTTAATTTTAAAATATACAGTACCCTTAGCACGAGTTCTCAGTAAATGAGACGAAAAATGGAACAGCGCCTCTGGTGTGCGAAGAAGGAACTGATTTTTTCCTTGAAAATTGTCAATTTGAAAGTGTCAAAGTTCCAGTTTACTTTACGTCTCATTTACTGAGAACTCGTACTAAGGGTACCGATCAAACTGTCGGCAAAGTAAAAAAAAAACAGGTGATTTTGACAGCTATAATATAAGTGCATCAAATGTTATGAAAAATGTATAGTTTTAATTCCGCGACGACCAGGCTTAGATCCAGAAAAGGGCCCGCCCTCATGCATCCGTCCCACCTTTGTGCATATTCACATGCAGATTTTTAAAAAAAGGTTGCCGACCGTTGACTTAAACAATGCATTTGTAAAAAAAAAATATGATGAACAATTGCAAATACAATGTTACTTGAAAAACAAAACTTCAACTCTAAAAAAAGTGACTAAAAGTAAGCTATAAACATCTATTAACATAAATATAATAGCACTACAACTCACATAGTTCTGTCCACAGCACAGCGTTGGTTCAAATTAGCAATATAATCGTTAATAACTTATTATATACTGTTAATACGTTCCACATAAGACGCGTCCTGTGATTTTGCTACTGTTAATTCATTATAGAAAATTGCTTTAAGTATTGAGGCATAAGATTTTGTTGTATACACACTATGTGCGCGTGTTTCGCCAACTACTGACTAATACTGTACTAATATTTAGGGACTAAAGATCTACCTTCTTACCAAAAATCATCTGCCCTTTCCCAACTATATTGTGGTCTGCTTCCAGTCGAACCAGATGCAGCTGAGTATCAGTATGTTACATGGAGCGACTGACTATCGGACCTCAACAACACAGGAACTGGGTAATACGATACCCCATGGTAAGACTGGTTGCCAGACTTTAGAGCTTCTGACTAACAGTAACGACTGTCAAAGATCTACAAATGACAGCCGGGAACAACGGCTTTACGTGCTTTCTGCACGGAGGAAACTCGCTTTAACAGATGGTCATCCATCCACAGAGCAGTCTAACCGGGGAAATCGGCCTGTGCTAGCCACGAGCTCCTCAATTTTTGTCTTCTAGATGTTTTGATACACATTTTCGATTTGTTTTTGATTAAAAAATTAAATAAAAAGTACTATAAAAGGTTGTAGTACATATTAAACATGACACACGTCACTCCCAAGAGTCCCGAGTTAGTACACTTTTCTGACACATCGCGCGATACGATCGATTGAATAATCCCCAACACATGACTTCGCACATACCGTATACCAAAAATTTTATACCTCAATGTTTTATTTTGTTATAATTTAATAATAACTTTAGAAACATCAGGAAGCGTCTTATGTGAAAATTAGTAAACTTATTATAAAGCTTAGCTTAACTACGCAGGGCGCTTTCAAGCCACTTTGAAACTTACTTATAATACAAATATACACTCTTTTTCTTTGAAGCTCTCTTACAGTTCGACTAAACAGTTACGGACAAATTGTAGACATGGTTTTAGAAACAGAAAAAATTAGCTAACGGCCTTGTGGGTTCGAACCCAGCCAGGGCATTACTTTGTGTAATTTATTTCATCACCACTGCTCTTAAAACGGTGAAGGAAAACATCGTGAGGAAACCGACATGTCCTAGAACCAAACATTCGAAGACATGTGACATTTACCAACAAGCATTGAACGCGCGTAGTGGATGCTGGCCCACTCCCTCTCACAGAGAGGAGGCCTGTGTCCCAGCAGTGGGAACATTTATAGGCTGATGAAAGTATCTGATGCAACGACGCTATATTACTAGACTCCTAATAACAGGCGACCGATGTCTGTCAACACATTAAGCAAAAAAGTCTTATATCCGTCTTATTTCGAGCACTCCTGTGAGCCGTAAACATACCTTGAGACAGAACAGACCTTGAGTTAGCCAATCACAACGCAGTACCCCGTCCCCCTCGCTTACGTAGTACCTCAGCGAGTTGACAGAATAGTTTTTGTTCCTTAGATCGTGCACGCGGAGTCTAGTAATATATCGTCGTTGATCTGATGTGTTTCTAAATTTCATGTCCACAATGTCCATCACCGTTATATCGAAGTTTAACATAAATCGTCTCACCACAAGAAAGATAAACATTTGTTGAACACTTGTCTAAAAAAATGTCAACGTCAAACGATATTTCACGTTGATATGATAAGGGTCGTTTTGCCAACGTCATGGACCATGTCCGGGTCGACGGCGCGTCGTGTTCCATGCGCGGCTCAAAGAGCATCAGCATAAGTACGGGGCCGTCACAGAGGGCCAAAACCTGCCGGGGTCGCGGGACTTATGCCATCACCGTGACCCCGGAACATAAAGGTCTATTGAAGGACACCGTGGATTTCAGTCAGTACAAGTCTGACAGTCCCTCCCGCCCCGATCGGGGTGGGAGGGACTCATTTGATGATTTTAACACGCAAAAAAAAGGGTCGTTTTGCTGTTACACTTTTTTTAGACAAGCGTTCAGATGTTTATCTTTTTTGGTAAGACAGAGTATATTTTAGCCTACCTATAAAACGCAGGGTAAGCACATATCCAAGCGATATTTTTTCAATCTGAATTTTCAAGCATTTTTTTAAACTACAGGGCGTTGTTTTTCGCATACTCATGCTTAAATACAGGTTGGTTTTATTCTTGTAATATACAGGGTGTTGAAAATACAATTTTAGTCTTATACAGATATAATTGCAATAGGGAACCGCCTTTTTTAGAAAATTGTTTATTTTATTGCAAGCCAATATTTTTATAAGGACCACATAATGCTTTTTGTCGTAATATACTGTGGCATACTTGCCTTAGCATAATCTTTTTGGCATAATATCTTTTTGTTGGTATGATCTTTTTTAAAGATAATTTCTTTTGGCATAACATTTTTGGCATTTTCTTTGCATAATGTTACTAGACATAATGCCCTAATAGTATTGAGACGGTTATGGATAGGGAAGCATGATTAATTTCGATGCAGGGACACCCCGAAGTACCGGGTTGGTTAGGTTACTTTAAATCTTGAAGGCAGAAATAGGAGACCCGCCGAGCGGGGCTTCGTCGAGTTTTCTTTATTATAATAGGTATCTTAGAAAATTGTGTTTCAATATAGTTATGCGTAATCATTATTATGATAAATGGAAAAAATATGAGTAAATATTATGCCAAATTATATTATACCTTAAAATTTTATGCGAATGGATAGGGAATCATTTTTATATATATATTCCTTTTTTTTTGTATAAGCAAATATATGTATTTAGAAGCTTTTTAACTGGGAATTTTACTTTTGCGTGTATAATGTATATTTTTGCATACTCATGCAATTTTCAATATACAAGATGCTTGATTATATATTTGGTTATATTTGAGCTAATATTTGTACTGTATTATATTGTATATATTATTTACTTGCTTCCAAAATCCCGTATATAATGTTAGTATGACGCTTCTCATATAGCTATTGTGAGGTCGATTCTGGCTTCATCTGTATAATTAATTTTAATGTATATATAAATGAAATATACTATTTATACAGAAAATATAATAGCCAATTTTCTTGTTTAAGTGTTGGCTTAGATTTTTCAATCTACACAATGGATATTTATTGTCATTTTAAAAACTTTTGAAGATTTAACACTCCTTTTTTTTCGTGAGTTTCTTACTGAAAAATTATAATTTTCATTTTTTTTACTGAATAATTATAATACTAATTATATTTATGTGTTGTTTAAACTTATATTTAAACTTCAAAGGCGATCGCAAAAAGACCGTAGTGACTGTAACTTCAAATCACAATACTGTAGCTAAATTATTGTTTTCTGGACTTACAATTTCATACAACCCTTCAAAATGACTGAATCGATTTTGATGAAACTTCACACACATAATAGGATACATATGTCTAAAAGTTGAATAAATAAATAATATATTTCAAAACTATCACACAACGCCATCTAGTCCCAAGCTAAGCAGAGCTTGTGTTATGGTACTAGACAACTGATAAACATACTTATATATTTCTAAATACATACATATTATAGATAAATTACACCCAGACACAGAATGCTGCTCATCACACAGACATTTGTCCTGGGTGGGAATCTAACCCACGACTCACGGCATAGCAGTGAGGATCACTAACCACTACTAGACCAACACGCTAATGTAGGAGGACATTTCCTAAGTATTTTATCAAAAAAGTTATTTAGATATCTATGCTTCTATGAACAGTACCCCTAGCAAGACTTTTCACTCTTTTACTTTACAGCGTCTTTCCAGTATTTACATCGTTTCTTGTATGAACAAATGGAACAGCGCCTGCGGTGTGCGAAGAAGGAACTAATTTTTTCCTTGAAAATTGTCAATTTGAAATTGTCAAAGTTCCAGTTTACTTTACGTCTCAAATACTGAAAACTCGTGCTAAGGGTACAGTTTAAAATCTGGCTTTAATATCCTATTTATGCTAAGTTTCATTAACATCGGTTCAGGCATTTCGATAAATAAGGAAATATTAGTATTACACCACGTCCGATTTGCACCAGTAGCCCTTAAAGTTCCAGGGTTACGGTACCCTTCTTAGACAGTCCCGCGACCCCGAAATATATATGGCTGGCCTGTTGGTTTAGTGGTTAGTGACCCTGACTGCTATGCCGGAGGTCGTGGGTTCGATTCCCACCCAGGACAAATGTTTGTGTGATGAGCACGATCATTTGTTCTGTGTCTGGGTGTAATTTATCTATAATATGTATGTATTTAGAAATATACAGGGTGAATTTTTCAACTGGGCGTGGATGGCTATTTTCGAAACTATGAGGAATATCGAAAAACGTTGAAAGGAGTCTCGAGGCCGATTTTGATGAAAACGAAAACTGCATCATTGGATTTTACAAAAATCAATAATCCTGGCCAGGAATCGAAACCGCAGATTTAAAAAAAAAAATTACATCCTGTATTATTACACGAATCGATAGTGTTGCTTATAGGGAACAAATTTTGGGAAGTAATCATATACGACAAACTTAAGGAAAACGTATAATTACAAAAAAACTGATTAATCTTCAAGGCAAAGACTATAATTTCAAACATAAGTTAGCGTTTCTTCTTTAAAATAATGCTATTTTTAGTTCAACTCAATAATTTCGTATTGCTAAGTATAGTGGGATTGTTGAAACGTCAAATCCAGTGAAACATTGAAAACAATGAAATTTTTTGATTTCGAATAAATTATGGCTTAGTAGAAGTAAAGTAACATGGAAAAATAGCAATTTCATAAAAATCAGCCATTTCCTTAAGTTTGCCGTATATGATTACTTCCCAGAATTTGATCCTTTTTAGCAACACTATCGAACGGTGTAATAATACAGGGTGTGATTTTTTTTCCAAAATCAGCGGGTTCGATTCCTCGCCAGGATTTTTGATTTTTCTAAAATCCAATGATGCAGATTTAGTTTTCGTCAAAATCGGCCTCGAGACTCCTTTCAGCGTTTTTCGATATTCCTCATAGTTTCGAAAATAGCCATCCACGCCCAGTTGAAAAATTCACCCTGTATAAGTATGTTTATCAGTTGTCTAGTACCCATAACACAAGCTCTGCTTAGCTTGGGATTAGATGGCGTTGTGTGATAGTTGTGAAATATTATATATGTATTATTATTATATACCTCTGTGGTTAATTATTTTGCGTTCGCCTCCGAAATTATCACTTTTAATTTCAATGTTAGTAAGATTAGTACTAATTAATATTTTAAATAGCTAAATATATATATAAATAATACTCACAGCAATAGTTCCCTGCCTCGTGTACTTGGTGGAGGCGACGTAAGATGCCTTCACAGTCAGGACTACGGCATTCATCAAATTCTTAGCTGCTTGTATCAAGGAGGTCGCACTGTCCAACTGAAATTTTGAGAAAATCATAGAATTATTAGTAAAGATAGGCTTTTTTTCAGCGTGGTAAAATCATCAAATGAGTCCTCCAACCCCGGGCAGGGCGGGAGGGACTGTCAGACGTGTACTGACTAAAATCCACGGTGTCTTTCAATAGCCCTTTATGTTCCGTGGTCACGGTGATAGAAATAAGTCCCGCGACCCCGGCAGGCTTTGGCCCTCTGAGAGGGGGCCCCGTCATTTTGCTGACAGCTCTTTGAGGCGCGCGTGGAACACGACGCGCCGTCGACCCGGAGTAAAGATAGGCTTGAGTTCGCGGTGGTGGACGCCCACGACGACGGACGTCGTAAGACGATCTCCGGCCACCGTAGGCGCGGGCATGGTGTAAAGAAGAAGAAGGTTATCCGACCATGGACGCAGCCCGAGTCGACGGCGCGTCGTGTTCCACGCGTGCCTCAAAGAGCGTCAGCATAATGTCGGGGCCCCCGTGAGTGATTCTATTTGCATTATGGAAGCCTAAAAAGGTGAGCCAGCGAACGTTTGAACAAAAACAAAGCATTTTAGAAGTCGCCTCACAGCAAGATCATCATCTGCCTGCCTTTTCCCAACTATATTGTGGTCGGCTCCCAGTGGAACCAGATGCAGCTGAATATCAGTATTTTACCTGGAGCGACTGACTATCGGATCTCCACAACACAGTAACTGAGTAATACGAAAGACTGGCTGTCAGACTTTAGAGCTTCTGACTAACAGTAACTGTCAAAGATTTACAAATGACAGCCGGGACTAACGGCTTTGCGTGCTTTGTCGCACGGAGGAAACTCGCTATGAAAGATGGTGCAAAATCCGCACAGACACCCTAAAAGCAACATGTTTGGACATATTCACAAGAGCTGTCGTAACAAAACCGGTCATAAAGTACCGTAACCACCCCAGACATGTAACCACCCCATACATGTAACCACCCCAGACATATAACCACCCCGGACATGTAACCACCCCGGACATGTAACCACCCTTGACATATAACCACCCCAGACATATAACCACCCCGGACATGTAACCACCCCGGACATGTAACCAACCACCCCAGACATGTAACCACCCCAGATATGTAACCACCCCAGACATGTAACCACCCCGGACATGTAACCACCCCAGATATGTAACCACCCCAGACATGTAACTCACCCCCGATACTATTATTCCTCCGCTGGTTTGAGCCTGAATTTCTGTATTATTCTGTGGGATATACATGTTGTTTTGTAGTTCGCAACTAATTTAATTCTCTTTTTTTTACATATTTATGTAGATCTTGAAATATTATAAAGAAAATTAAAACATTTCAAAATATACAAAATTAAGTAAATCAATAATTATTATGGATGGTTTTTGAAGAACTAGAAAAATGAAAATACAGGGTTATAGGATATCCATTCTGAAAAATTAAACAGTCGAGAAAAAAAAATGCGTTAAGTATATAGTAGGTTTTGCCCCATTTTGCGTGATAGTAACCCCACTACAAACTTGTAGCCCATTTAAGAGGATGTAGCATTACTTCCAGGTATTAGTCCCTCTACAAGGATGCAACCCCACTTTAAGGCTGTAGCCCCACTATAAGTTTGTAGCCCCTTTAAGTATGTAACATTATAATGAGGTTATAGTCCAACTACGAGGTTATAGCCCACTTCACGAGGTTGCAGCCATACTAAGGTTTAGCTCCACTAATTGGTTGCAGCCCTACTACAAGTTTTAACCCCACTACAAGCTTATAACCCCAGTACAAGTTCATAACTCATTTACAAGCTTGTAACACCACTACAAGCTTATAATCCCGCTACAAGTTTCTAACCCCACTACAAGCTTATAACCCCACTAAAAGCTTGTAACCCCACTACAAGCTTATAACCCCACAACAAGACTATAAACCCATTACAAGTTTCTAACCCCACTACAAGATTGTAACCCCATCTTATGAAATTACTCACCCCGCTAACAATAAGCTCGCCGGATATATTCTGTACGTCCGCCTTCACTTTGCTGGTGATCTGTATCTGATGGCAGTATAGAGCGATGCGTTGTAGGTACGCCAACAAGTCTTGTTTTGTTGATGATTCTGGGCACTGGGGACAAATAAGAGAAAATAATATTACATAGTGATACTGTAGCGTACATAATCATCTTCAAAAAGTACACTAGCGCCACCTATGGAGTAATAAAGAAACTAAGTTGTAAAAATGTCTACATCGCGCAATCAAAGTTATCCTCGACATTAGAACACATAAAGCCCACCAGACACAACACCCGTCTGCAGGCGTAGCATGGCGCCGTAGAAAGGGGTTTTGTCGACTGAAGAAAAGACAAAATGACAGAACGTGGAAATATATTTTGCGTTTTAAGCATTCTAATGTAAAAAATATAGAAAATAAACGTTCTTTTCTTCAATGGTGTACGAATGGTGTCACATTTGTGCAAAAAAACAGTCGTATTTTATAGAAATAACGATGAAATAGCTCTGTCTTTTCTTGGTAGAATAGAGATAGAATCGCCATGCTACGCGTACTGGTCGGAAGGTACCTTCCTTTTCACCGGGTAGCGAGGAACTTTCCACTCTGTTCCTCCTACCCCCAAAATACTAGTACTTCTAGACAAGCGTGCTTCATCGTCGACCAAATCTTCGCTTACAATTAGGTGAGATAGGGGACAAACGCGAACCTAATATTAAATAAAAAACTTAAAAAAAAAACTCTATGAAGTCGACGTCACGGTTAGTGCAGTGGCCGAGAGATAAGACTGCTGTGCAGCATGATGCTAGTTCGATTCGAACAAATATTTGTATGACGTAAAAGTAGTTTTTCCCGATCTGGGTGTTTGTGTATGTGAGTTTATATGTTTGTAAACGCACCCACGACACAGGAGAAATTACTAGTGTGGGGAAAACAAAATACTTATAGACTGATGCATACAAAATTGCAGTCGTTTCGAAAAACAAGCACTTGAAAGTTCGCCATATTTGATTACTTTCCAGAATTGAACCCTATCGAATGGTGTAATAATACAGGGTGTGATTTTTTCTCAAAAATCAGAAGGTTCGTAACCGAATTTAGAAAAATCCATAACCCTGGCTGGGTTATGGATTTTTCTAAATTCCAATGACGCTGTTTTAGTTTTTTATCAAAATCGGCCTCGAGACGTTTTCCGAAATCTATATAAAGGTGATTTTTTCAACTGGGCGTGGATGGCTATATCCGAAACTATGAAGTATATCGAAAAACGTTGAAAGGAGTCTCGAGGCCAATTTTGACGAAAACGAAAACTGCATCATTGAATTTTAGAAATTTAATAATCCTGGCCAGGAATCGAAACCCCTCATTTTGGAAAAAAATCACACCATGTGTCGATTTTTTTCCAAAATGAGGGGTTTCGATTGTATCAGACTTGTACTGACTAAAATCCACGGTGTCCTTCAATAGCCCTTTATGTTCCGGGGTCACGGTGATGGTATAAGACCCGCGACCCCGGCAGGCTTTAGCCCTCTGAGAGGGGGCCTCGTCATTATGCTGACGCTCTTTGAGGCGCGCGTGGAACACGACGCGCCGTCGACCCGGGCTGCGTCCATGGTCGGGCGGCGAGTAAAGGGCAACTCGCATGCCCGCGTCTTCGGTGGCCGGAGATCGTCTTGCGACGTCCGACGCCGTGGGCGTCCAACACCGCGGGTGGGGCGGAGGGAGGACCTTGTCCTCTCTCACGCGGCCCGCCTCCTCCTTCGCGAGCATGACTGCTTCGCAGAAGGAGGCGACAAGTAACCATATATGGCAAACTGATATGGGCAACCACTCCCAGTTGAAAAATTCACCCTGTATATGTCTCACCTGTTCTGCAATCTCCCTGGTAAGCTTATCAAGCTTGGTTCCAGCTTCCGAGATCTTCTTTGCTGCGTTGATGACATCCATTGTGGTCTTCAACGGTCCACGGCCTCTGTGGATATAATATAAATATTAGTACTTCTATCATCTGATGATGGATGGAGAGGAAGAGGAAGGCTAAAGAAAAGATGGATGGATTGTATGAGTAAGTATATGAAAGAAAAAGAAGTAAATGATACTGTGACGTCTGATAGGGGAGAATGGAAGAAAAAAACGTGTTGCGACGACCACAAGTAAAATGAGATAAGGGCAGGAAGATGATGATGAGTACTTCTATTATCTGTTTTTCAGAAAGGTCGGGTTCGTAGTATTCGCTATCGGCAAACTTGTATAGCCATACGTATGTGGATGAGGTGAAAGGAGAAACAACCCAGTAAGTGGGAAATAAGTTAACCAGTGAGATATTTTAGTTCATTATTTGTTTTTTAACAACTTTTCGGGTTATCGTCATATACCTGACGATTTTCAGATACTTTCTATGTCTGGTCTTATATTTTCGGATATTCCAACAATGTCGTGACTATTTTTCGGATATTTACGGATATTCGATTTTTTCCCTTAACTTGTTTTGACTAACAGCTGCGATTGCCTGGCTCATATTTTCGGAAAATCTATAACTTTAGGATATTCTGGAGTTTTTATTTCGGATGAGCTCATATATTTTGCTGAGCTGTTATTTTTCGTATATTTTCGGATACTCAAGCAACCATTATTCCGATATTTTCGGAATATATACTCATTTTCGGATACTCAATTTCGTATATTTTATGATACTCAATTTCGTATATTTTCGGATACTTACTCAATTTCGTATATTTTATGATACTCAATTTCGGATATTTTATGATACTCAATTTCGGATATTTTATGATACTCAGATTCGGATATTTTCGGATACTCAATTTGGGATATTTTCGGATACTCAATTTCGGATATTTTATGATACTCAATTTCGGATATTTTAGGATACTCAAATTCGGATATTTTCGGATACTCAATTTGGGATATTTTCGGATACTCAATTTCGGATATTTTATGATACTCAATTTCGGATATTTTAGGATACTCAAATTCGGATATTCTCGGATACTCAAGCAAAAATTATTTGTTACATTACCTGGTGAAATCCGTCATCTCCAACATGATCATACACATATGTTTGGCCAACATGATGATGTCATTGCCAGCATCATCCCACTTTGCCACCTCGTTGTCGAAGGTCATCTTCTCACGACGGAACAGCTCCACTTGCTGCAGGATCTTACGTTTATCTTCCTCCGTCATCTTTCGCATGGCTTCCTGTGAAATTTGAAGGGAATAAAAAATATAGATCAGTGTTTTACAATTTTTATACCTGCAGGGAGAAAAAAGACAAAAAAAGATGTTTGACCAAGGTTCAGTTAGCGGGGCCCCGTCATATTGTTAACAGCTTTAAGAGGCGCGCGACGACGGCCCGGACATGGTCCATGATCGGACGGCGAGTTACTCATTACTGGCCGCCCTAGCCTAAGATGGTCGTAAATCGGCTCGCAATGTCTGATGAAGGCACATTGCTAACATAGTAAGCGTAGGCATCTTTATTTGTTTGTCACCTGCCTGCCTTTTTCCAACTATGCTGTAATCTGCTTCCAGTCGAACCAGATGCAGCTGAATATCAGTATTTTACATGGAGCGACTGACTATCGGTCCTCCACAACACAGTAACTGAGTAATACCATACCCCATGGTAAGACTTTACAGCTTCTGACTAACAGTAACAACTGTCAAATACGAGAGGAATAAATGCGAGAAATTGTATGAATGTGGTTGAAGTACATAGGCGCCAGCTTTGTTGGTGGAGAAAGATAAAAAAAAAAAAAAAAAACAACTGTCAAAGATCTACAAATGACAGCCGGGACCAACGGCTTTCCGTGCTTTCCTCGCAAGGAGGAAACTCGCTATGGCAGATGGTCACCCATCCACAGACAAACCTCGACAAGCGCGCCTATACCCGGAAGATCGGCCTGTGCGGCTGTAATTATTAAGCCACGAGCTCCACCGTTGCGCACCTCGATCACTAACGAAAAAAGACAAAATGGCGGGCGACGGGTCCATGCAAAAATCTTCAAACTTCAAAAGTTCTCAAACTTTATTATTCGACAGGTCTGTTGGTCTAGTGGTTAGTGACCCTGACTGCTATGCCAGGGGTCGTGGGTTCGATTCCCACCCAGGACAAATGTTTGTGTGATGAGCATGGTCATTTGTTCTGTGTCTGGGTGTAATTTATCTATAATGTGTATGTATTTAGAAATATTTAAGTATGTTTATCAGTTTTCTAGTACTCATAACACAAGCTCTGCTTAGCTTGGAACTAGATGGCGTTGTGTGATAGTTGTAGATTAAAAAATAATAATAATAAAAAGTACGTACCCTAGCATTAGTAATGCCACTGATATCCGGATACTCGTCAACACCATGTTCTCCGGTATGGGCGCTCGCTGTAAACATATAAAAATATAATTATAACAACTGACAACACTTTTGCTGGGAACCTACCCTGTACTTGAATTCATAAGCTTAGATAAGTTGCATGTTTTATTAATTTAAACTTTATTGCTTAAAAAATAAAGTACAAAATGGGAAAATCAAGGTGTCAGTTATTTAGTTCATATCTTTATAAGTCCGTAAATTAGTTCATCAATTTTTGTTTTTTACGAACATACGACGCCTTAAATTCACAAATCTTCACGTTTTTTATGCGTATAATTGTTTAAATTCATTGATTCTGCAACGATTCACCGACGACCGGTTCATCATTCGACATTTCGTCGACAGGACGATTCGTTTCATCAATGACTCTTTCTACAACGGACGTTTTGCCGACACGACGGTTAACCTATTACTCTTTAAACTCTTTAAAACTTATCATCTTCATCATCGAAAAGTCCGTTATTGAAAGAGTCTATTGATGAAACGGATATAAACGAATCGTCCTGTTGGCAAATAGTCCTTAGGTGAAAGGTTCTATCGATGAACCGGGCATAAATGAATCGTCGTATCGGCGAAAAGTCCAAAGGTGAAAGAGTCTATCGGTGAAACGGCCATAAGTGAATCATCCTGTCGACGAAACGTCCAATGATGAACCGGTCGTCGGTGAATCGTTGCAGAATCTAAATTCACAAATCGACACGTTTTTATGCGCATTATTGCATAAATTCATTGAGATAAAAAAAGTAAAAAACTCATATCCAGTGCTTTTCAAAACTCTAAATGTTGGAAAAAATTATTACCCTGTCATCTTGCCACTAAAGTTAGGCTAGGGTTTCCACAAAAAGTTAATCAAAATCAACTTAAAATACATAACACTAAAGTGTATTTTTGCGATAACTGACAGTACATGTAAAATTTCTAAGAAATGAATTCAAGAACAAGTATAACTAAAACCATTAAAAACATTTAGAAGCAAGCGAAAACATGCTTATTCTAGCTTTAATTACAATGTAATGATGATGATACAATTACCCATGCTTTACCCCGCTAAGGTGGGTTTTACGCTACACGGATTACAGAAAAAAAAATACTTTACTAGTTGGTAAGAATAGAATATATTTATTGGGTTTCAAATGATCACTTTAACATATAAAATTGAGGCAGCCCCATTAAGTTATTAATAATACCTACTTGTGTTGGGCTTGACTCAAAATAAAGTATAAGTATATCTTTTATCTCTATGCCTACTGATTTTTATCCCGTTGTCTACCTAATTTCCCCTGTGTTACTTTTTACCTCCGTTGTCTACCAAATTCACTATGTGTTACTTTTTGCCCCATTGTTTACCGAATTTACCTTATGCTTCTTTTTACCCCATTGTCTATCGAATTTACCTACTGCATTTTTTACCCTATTGTCTACCGAATTTACCTACTGCATCTTTTTACCCCATTGTCTACCGAATTTACCTTCTGCATCTTTTTACCCCATTGTCTAATGAATTTACCTACTGCATTTTTTTACCCCATTGTCTACCGAATTTACCTACTGCATCTTTTTACCCCATTGTCTACCGAATTTACCTTCTGCATCTTTTTACCCCATTGTCTACCGAATTTACCTACTGCACCTTTGTACCCCATTGTCCACCGAATTTACCTTTTGCACCTTTTTACACCATTGTCTACCGAATTTACCTTATGCTTCTTTTTACACCATTGTCTACCGAATTCACTTTGTTACTTTTTAACCAATTGTCTACCGAATTTACCTTCTGCACTTTTTTACCCCATCGTCTACCAAATTTACCTTATGTTACTTTTTACCCCATTGTCTACCGAATTCACCTTCTGCACCTTATAACCCATTGTCTAACAAATTTACCTTCTGCACCTTTTTACTCCATGATCTACCGACTTTACCTTGACCTACTTTTTACCCCATTATCTAACGAGTTTACTTATGTAACATTTTACCTATTACCAATACAAATTAGCGAATTTTTACCCCACCACCGACTTTCTACCCTCATAACCCAGTTGTTACTTACATCGACTCCTAGTCTCCATAGTCATGTCCTCAACGGGTTCGAACTCTGTATCGGTATCCAAATCTTCGCTGGTCTGCGTTAGTGACGTAACATGCAAATAAACATACACATGTAGCATGCGGGTAGAAAGGATTTTGTTTTCAAGTAGGTTTTTGTAGCGAGATTTGAACTTAATTTCGAGGTATTAAAGCACTTTTTTACATGTGCTTTTAAGTTGATGGATAGATGGAATGACCCCACTTTGGGGGCAGTGCCGTAATAGGGTATTTTAATAAAAAAAAAATGTCCTAAAGATAGATAATCAAAAAATATTGGACCCATATTTTTCTTTTGTTACGTACACCAAAAATTGACGAAGACACAACGCTTCTAAAAATCACAAAACGTCACGCGGTGGGTATGGTTATACAGGCGTTATGACGTCACAAGCCCCCACTCCCGAATTTTGAAACGTTTTATCTTTGTCAATATTCATTGATGATAAAAAACAAAAAATACGTGTTCATTATTTTTCAATATTCTAACTGACAGACTACACGGATTTTCAATTTATTGATCTGGATGTTTGTGTATGTGAGTTTCTATGTTTGTAAACGCACCCACGATACAGGAGAAATTCAGATTCATTGGGCTATTATTACTACGTATAGAGACGACACCACGTATCACCACTGTGTCCCATCCAGGATGAGACAACGCGCACAAGTTCATTCAGTTGTTTGACAGCTCTGTGGCGTGTTCTAGGCGCGCGCACTCATCCTGGATGGGACACAGTGGTGATAAGTGGTGTCGTCTCTATACGTAGTAGTAATAGCTCAATGTTCAGATTCGGTTTTTTTTAATCTCTCTTGGTTGATAAACCTCCTCAAATATTTTAAAACAAACTCCTTTCTACATATAAACATAAAAATGAATGACAGCACAAAAATGGCGTTAAAACATGAAAAACCCGAGCATTTAATATAATTTCGAGTGACCAACAAAATCAGTAGATATAGGTTTTCGACCACTCAAAATTATATTTAGCTACCAACGAACACAAAAAAAAAGGTTAACATATGAACTAAGAGCAACCATATACCATATACCATTTTGACTGGCCTGTTGGTCTAGTGGTTAGTGACCCTGACTGCTATGCCGAGGGTCGTGGGTTCGATTCCCACCCAGGACAAATGTTTGTGTGATGAGCACGATCATTTGTTCTGTGTCTGGGTGTAATTTATCTATAATATGTATGTATTTAGAAATATATAAGTATGTTTATCAGTTGTCTAGTACCCATAACACAAGCTCTGCTTATCTTGGGACTAGATGGCGTTGAGTGATAGTTGTGGAATATTATTATTAACTACAAGGCGTAACTCAACTCTGTGCGCAGCGCTAGAACGTAGACAAAATAATCCACGCCGCTAAAATACGCAGCGTGTCCGTGCGTAGGTTCTCACCTTCATGCTAGACAAAAATCTTAAGTATATGGTTGCTCTTTAATTCACATAGCATAACATATTAAAATGACACTGAAAATGAACACAACAAAACCAACAGTTGCTCTAACTAGCAACTTATTAAAATAAAAAGCAAAGCCACACCAAATCCAGAATTTCACTGCTTATGGTGGGATGTATTCCACGAAGGGCACCTGCCAACGACCATATATTACTAGACTCCACATGCACGATCTAAGGAACAAAAAGTATTCTGTCAACTCGCTGAGGTACTACGTAAGCGAGGGGGACGGGGTACTGCGTTGTGATTGGCTAACTCAAGGTCTGTTCTGTCTGAAGGTATGTTTACGGCTCACAGGAGTGCTCGAAATAAGACGGATATAAGACTTTTTTGCCTAATGTGTTGACAGACATCGGTGGCCTGTTATTAGGAGTCTAGTAATATATCGTCGTTGGCACCTGCTGACAATGGCACCTGAGCTACTTGCAACTTATCTATTCGACATAAGGCTCCTGTCAAAATATTTCGTAGGTGCCAGATGCCCTTCGTGGAATACCTCTTTGGTGGGACTCTGAAAAAAAATTAGCAACCAAAAACAAATAACCATTCACATTACAACAACCTAGATGAGACATGAGATTAGCAACGACATAAAAGGCCTTTTCAAACTTGAGCGGTATTCGATACCGCTTTTCTTTACCGCTCGCCGTTAGCGAATACCGCTTAACGGTTTTCGCTGTACTATAATAATTTGTGTACATATTTTTTTGTCTTTTGACAATTCAAAAGTGCCTGTAACTGGCTTACTTGAAATAAATTATTTGAATTTAAAACTTTAACGCGTTTTTACCCACAACGCAAACAGGAATAATACCGCAATTAGATTTTCTCTACTGAACAGCAATAATACCACAATTCGGTGTTCAATACCGCAAACGGCAGCGAATACCACACACAGTAGAGAATACCACAAACGGTAGCGAATACCGCAAATGGTATTGAATACCGCACACGGTATTGAATTTGGGGGTAGGAGGAACAGAGAGTAAAGTTCCTCGCTACCCGGTGAAAAAGAAGGTACCTTCCGACCAGACGAGTGTTGTGTCTGGTGGGCTTTCTGCCTAACATTCATAGTCGGAATATCCTATGTGTTCTAATGTTGAGGATAACTATGATTGCGCGATGTAGACTTTTTAGTTTCTCAGTCTTTGCATAGATGGCGCTGCTGTTCTTTTTGTAATAGATTATTATGTCCGCTACATGAAAACCGAAAAAGCTAGTGAATACCGCAAACGGTAGCGAATACCGCTCAAGTATGATCAGGCCTGTAAAACGGACAAGACATTCGAGCAACCAGAAGCAACCAATTTATCCGAAGCAATGGTTTGCTCTCACATTTGCTGCGCGTCTCCAGCGTGTAATGCTCGTCAAGTTCCACGTCCTCAGGGTCCAGTTCCTCTTCATCCTAGTCAATTAGAAGTAGGTTTAGCATCTAGATATCATGATGTAGTGGTCTTCCATATCGGGTTGTTACCCTGGCTCTTTGGAAATTGTACCAGATAATGTGATGCAATTGACTTACAAGATAGCCACTGCGCCAACAATCAATGCTAGTAAAAGTCGTGAGTGTGAACGTTAGCCACATTCCCCCCACGTTTCTGTCATTTCTCAACTTTTAAGTAAAAGAAGATAGTAAAGGTGATCGCACATTTGTCAACAACGTACGCGCCGTACGCGTAACAGTTTAATTATAATTCGTTGTTAGAAATCCTATGAAATTAATGTGACTGCAGCTGAATCGCAGGCAAACGTTTTTATCAACATTGATATTAGCAACGTTGCTATTACAGCAGAGGTGAAATAAAAAGAAATCTGCAAAGGTTTAATTTAATACCTAAAGGTTTGCGAATGGCGAGAATTGCGCATATGTAAGATACGATTCAGACCAACCGGCTCGCATCGCGCCGGACCTTCTTCGGCATCCCGCGACGCGTCACGACGTGTTTTTGCATGAGTTGCATGCAAATATGAACTGTAATTACTGTTGATATACATTTCAATGTTCTTTACCGCATTGTAAAATGCCGCCCGGCCCGGTCGGTTGGTCTGATTCTTACCTAAGAAGCGCGTACCATACTGATAAATGTCTGAGCGCCTTTAATGAAATGGTTACTACAATAAAGTGTCATTTTGTATTTTTTATTTAATTCTGGACACTATTTTTATTCTTATGTAAATAGTTTAAAACTCCTCTTTTTAGTATCTCCAAACTTCCACAAATCATTATATCAAATATCAACCACTGCAAAACCTAAAAATTCTACATACTACAAACTCACCAAAACGGCCGGAGCCGGACTAATCAGTTCTCTCCCAACTCTCGAACGCGTCGGACGTATTCACTGTATTGGGTACTTATCCCATGACGCGATTCCTGGGATTTGCAATTTCTACTACCTAACTAAAAATGAAAATCGTCCTTCTTACTACAACATAATAATGCAATTCGATTGACTTGACGTCGTCGTGGCGATCGAGTTTTGTTTTTCATGAATAGTCAACTACTACTACTACTACTACTGTTAAAACTTATTTTTTGTAGTTCGGGTTTGCTAATTGCTAATTGCCGTGGTTATTCAGACCTTGTTGTATTGCTTATTGTACGGTCTTACCCGCCAGACGGTCTTCGCCGAGCTGACCATAGCCGTAGATAACAACGTGTTTTATGTCATATGTCGTAGTGGTAAGGTTGATTTTCACTTGTAGTTGGAATCGGTCGCATCACGTCATGGGTAATCCTTTGCGCTACAAGAAAATTAAGTTATTTTTTATACCCTATAGGGTTTAAAAACTCACCCTATTCATGAGGACCGCTCGTCTGATCTCCCTGACAGCGTCGTAGACCAGTCTGCTAGCGTCGATGAAGTCGTTCTCGTCTAACGCTGCGCCGGCGCCGCCTCCTAGCGCTGAGACCGCTGCGTCGACGCGTACGCCGAATTTTGACATGACTGTGGAAAAGGGAAATAGACTTTTTAAATAAATTGAAGAATACATAATAGTAAAGATATTTTTCAAGGAACGAAAATTGAGCTGCGAGCAGGATTCGAACCTGCGTCTTCTGGATAGGTACTCCAGACGCCTTAACCAATTAGGCCATCGCAACCACTTATATTCGTAGCTCGTTCGCTTGTTTTTTTATGAACGCTGTTTACGTGTTAAAATATCTTTGCGAAGACGCGACGCAGGCGTTATTGCGTATAAAAATATAACGTTTGTATAATAGTAGTTTATGGATCTCACAGTTGTACAAAATTAAATTGTGTTTTTTTTTATAAACTAGCAACGAAAATCAAATCGTACCTACATACAAAATCGGCAATTTGTTAGCAAACTTTTTATAGATTTTTTTGCATATCCGACAAAAATTTCTCCATGAATGTTGATCAGGGCGATGGTCAGACACCATGGGGAAACGTTGGGTTAAAAACTTTTCAAAAATAAAGGAAGAAAAAAGTGTAGAATAACTATTCTCTCGGAAAATAGCTAGCTCTGTTTTTTTAGTTCAATGCTGTTTTTGTCCCCCAGATTTTCGGCAGAAAAGTTATTTTACACTTAACTGTGACGGTTTTTGATTTATATCTTTAAAAACGTATTTTTATTTCTAGAGATTACTCCTAATTTTTTTTATCGTGGTAATTAAAATCATCAAATGAGTCCTGCCACCTAGGGCAGAGCGGGAGGCACTCAAAATCGTACTGACTAAAATCCACGGTGTCCTTCAATAGCCCTTTACCCGGGGTCACGGTAATTCCTTAGTCCTGTGATACTATTGACTGGCCTGTTGGTCTAGTGGTTAGTGACCCTGACTGCTATGCCGGGGGTCGTGGGTTCGATTTCCACCTAGGACAAATGTTTGTGTGATGAGCATGATCATTTGTTGTCTCTGGGTGTAATTTATCTATAATATGTATGTATACTACTCAAAAGAAAATAAGGGCCAACTGATATTTGTCGATTTATTAATTAATATTTAAATATTAGTAGTCATAATGACTGAATCTGATTAATATTAACGATTTTACTTGGAAATACACAAAAATTAAGTTTGTATTCCAATAAATCGTTAAATTAAACGAAATTGAATGAAAAGTGGGGAATTGCAGGAATGTATCAACTTACACAAAACATCAAAAAACTCGAAAAAATAACGTCTTTTATGTACCAAATTGTTCTTTAAAGCTTCTCTTTTAACTCTGTTCTCTCTGTGCTACTCATTTTAATGGATGTGGAATGTTCAGGATTAAATACCAAACATTATCTTTGGGATTCTCTACCAGCAAGTTTTCAGACAGTTTATGAGATCCAGCTGGGTGTTGATGGGAATTTTACTTTCTTTTGCACTCATCTTTTAACTGCTGAATAAAAAATAGGTAAAAATCCTGAGTAGCCACTGTAACATCGTAATTAGAACGTCAGCGAAAGTGTGCACTGTTAGTCGCGTCGTGTTCGCTCGACCATTATCCTGCTTGAAGATGAACTCAGGTACTCGTTGCTGTGCGAATGGGATAATGTGGAGTTGCACCACATTCGCTACTCAATTTTGAGCAGTTACAGCAACGTTATTACGAAGTGCAAGCTCAGTTGTGCGTGATAGAGACAACCGCCCCAAAGCATAATTCAGATCTCATCGGAACAGTCTGTTTCAAGAGTGCAAAGATCTGAAACCTGTTGTTTAGATCTTCTCTACACTCTAATGAATCAGTCTTTATTAAAAAAAAATAAGCCTGCAGTCTTAAATAAAAAGCAATGAAGCCCATTCAAAACACTTAAATAATTTTTCTCTTTGCAAGTGTTTCACGATTTGCACCATACGCTCCAGTTAACTGGAGGAGAACCAAGCATCTTCTTGAGTATTGTTAGTCTTCATGGAGTCGATTCGGAATAGTCTAGTCAATTATAGGGGTACCTGTAGCTCAACGCAATGGAGTTTGTACGGTCCGCGCGGTAGATTTTCGCTCTATTTGCGCGGTTAATCAAACTTAATGGTCTTCTTAGGCTTTACTTACTTACTTTCTTCCTGGATCACGGCGTCTGGTGATATTACCCGTCTTTTGAGACCACTTACAAACTTTTTGAACCACTGGTTGCGAATATTCCACCACAAGACCTACCTGTTCTGGCTATGTCCTCCCTGGATTAGGGTAACACCCCAAGTGGCTGTTTTTGCATCCATATGTCTCCGAATAAATGGCATTATGAGATTAAATAATCGTTATAGCCTACTTGCTGTATAAGTCGAAGAAAACTCCGTTAGAAGTTTGAAAAATAAAAAACACCAAACCGTAAATTCTAAGAAATCTCAAATACCTAATTAAAAAAAGTTATGAATTTCCAATTCTCCAGTGGAAGGAATATTAATACTTGACAGAAACTATAACAAGGTATTTACCATCTATTATGTACACAGAATAAGAGTGATACTTGATTAAAGTGCAATTTAATAAGTGGCCCCTATTTTCTTTTGACGAGTATATTTAGAAATATATAAGTATGTTTATCAGTTGTCTAGTACCCATAACACAAGCTCAGCTTAGCTTGGGACTAGATGGCGTTGTGTGATAGTTGTGGAATATTATTATTATTACTATAGATTTCAAATAACTTCTGATTAACACATCAACATAATCATAAAATCAGTGCTAACTACGCACATAGGCGGGGCTCATCACAAATCACACATCATGTCTATACATCTTAAAGATACAACCTATTGACTTATTGCGTCAGTCAACCGTGACCTCCGGTGAGTGACAACTTCAGGGTTACGGAATAAGCATATCGATCAAAAATTTAACTATTTTTAAACGATAGGACGAAAAGAGGTTGTTAATTAGTCGAAATATTAAAAGTAGATACTAGAAATTACTAGAGTGGTCTGCTGCAACGACGATATATTACTAGACTCCGCATGCACGGTCTAAGGAACAAAAACTATTCTGTCAACTCGCTGAGGTACTACGTAAGCGAGGGGGATCGGGGTACTGCGTTGTGATTGACTAACTCAATTAACTACGACGAGCCGTTGATAGTTACTGATAGGACGGCGAGCTACCCTAAGCTCTGAATTAAGGTGCTCCCACTTGGCTTTTTGAGGCACGCGTTCCCATGGCTACGAAGCGCCGCCGATTGTTCCCGATCGGACAGCGCTACCCTAACCTCTGAATTAGGGTGCTACCACTTGGCTTTTTGAGGCACGTGTTCCTATGGCTACGACGCGCCGCCGATAGTTCCTGACCGGTCGGCGAGCTACCCTAACCTCTGAATTAGGGTGCTCCCACTTGGCTTTATGAGGCACGTGTTGGCTACGAAGAGCCGTTGATAGTTCAGCCCGGTTTCCACCGCGAGCGGAACGGACCCATTAATGACTCCGTTAAACTCGCAAGCGCAAACTGCATACTTGCATGTCCACCAACAAATAGTTTTTACGTTCCCAAAACTAGCTCATTTTTACTCTTTTCACCCGCTGAGCCATTAATGTGTTCCAATGGAAACCGGGCTTTCCTGATAGGACGGCGAGTTACCCTGACCTCTGAATTATTCTCCTCTGCCTCACACTTCAGCGAGCACAAGCCTGACGTAATGTTTTGTTGTCAAACAAGAGCTTTGACTTAGTAAACAAGGTTTGAAGGTTAAATTTACGAATTAATAACATGTTCTTAAGAATATACTACCTATTAATTCTCATGTTTACTATACAGGGTGGTCCAGGCCAGGTGGATATATTTTTTTTTTAGGTAGTCGGTTTAGGGACCTAGTTGTACCCGCCAGGAATAAAAACGCGTGTCACCCGCTTAAAAGGTATGTTTTTTTTTTGGAATTTTAGAAACATCACCACTTTTAATGTTTTCATGATTTTGATTTACTTTTTAAATGAAAATTTATTACTTCAGCTGGTCATTTCATATTGTAAGAATAATTACTTTCCCACACCACAATAAAAAAAAAACGTTTTTTTTTTAATTTCCTTTCGGGTACAAATAGGTCCCTAAACGGACTACCTAAAAAAATATTATATCCATTTGGTCTGGACCACCCTGTATAAATGATAAAAAGAATATAAGGAACGCGATAATTTATGGCTTTGAAATTATCTATCTAAATTATAGGACTTAATAGACAACATCACTTTTTGTTTATGCGAAATCCGATACATGTGTCTAGTAATTTTGTGTAAAGAAGCTGACACAAATATAAAATTACAAAGATGTTTCATGAAGAAATATAAGGCTTTGTTATGTAACCAGCAGGGCTATTAATAATATTCCACAACTATCACACAACGCCATCTAGTCCCAAGCTAAGCAGAGCTTGTGTTATGGGTACTAGACAACTGATAAACATACTTATATCCGATAGACATTCGCTCCATATAAAATACTGATATTCAGCTGCATCTAGTTCGACTGGAAGCCGACCACAATATAGTTGGGAAAACGCTAGGCAGATGATGCACTACAATAATATTATATTATAGATTCTGCGACGCACTTGTTAATGAGTATAAAATGATAATTAATAACTTAGACAAAAATATCTACAATAACAAAATTGACCTTTTCGAGCAACATTTTCAAAAATAAATAACTACCTAGTAATATAATAATAAGATAAAATTATTGTACAGCATTAATCTCACATTTGTATTTACGGTAATCAAATAAATATTGAAAAGGTCCTATACTAAGAAAAAATCATAGGTATTTCCTGAATGGCCGAATAAGGGGCTTTTCACACAGTATAAGTATGCAAGGTTCAAAATAGCCGGGCGGTAATATCTGTGGCTTTGAAACGGTTGGGAAAAAGGTTCATTCGACCCGAACATAATTGCCATAATTATGGACTTTGCGGATCGGCATGAACCAGATAAAGCTTTTAATTGTAACAAGACGGCAATATCAGATGGGCTGCGTTCGGGGAAAAATCTTAACTTGACACGAATATGATTGCCATAATGGAATTTGCCGATCAGCACGACCCAGGTGAAGCTTATAATTTCTATAAAACTGCAATATCAGATGCGGTTATTTCGTGGAAAAATCTTAACTTTGCACGAATATGATTGCTATAATGGAGATTGCCGATCGGCACGAGCCAGATGAAGCTTATAATTTCTATAAGACAGCAATATCAGATGGGGTAAGTTCGTGGAAAAATCTTAACTTTGCACGAATATGATTGCCATATGGAGTTTGTCGATCGGCACGAACCAGATAAAGCTTTTAATTTGTAAAAATATAATAATAGGAAAGATCCTTGACTCTCCAAGTTTACGAGGCGCTACCACAAGCTCAATATTGGGACTGTCTTAGGTCGCAGGACCGTCCGGTTTGGGACTGTCTTTAAAGGTGCTAAAAACCAGCGTATCTGGACCGCAAACTGAAGGAATAAATCAGTTATTCACAAAATTGACCTTTCAAGCAACATTTTCAAAAATAAATAACTACCTAGTAATATAATAATAAGATAAAATTATTGTAAAGCATTAATCTCACATTTATATTTACGGTAATCAAATTAATATTGAAAAGGTCCTATACTAACAAAAAAACAGGTATTTCCTGAATGGCCGAATAAGGGGCTTTTCACACAGTATATGCAAGGTTCAAAATAGCCGGGCGGTAATATCTGTGGATATGAACCGTACGGGGAAAAAAGGTTCACTCGACACGAACATGATTGCCAGAGACGAGCCAGATAGAGCTTTTAATTGCAACAAGACGGCAATATCAGATGGGCTGCGTTCGGGGAAAAATCTTAACTTGACACGAACATGATTGCCATAATAGAGTTTGCCGATCGGCACGAACCAGGTGAAGCTTGTAATTTCTATAAGACAGCAATATCAGATGGGGTGCGTTCGGGAAAAAAACTTTAGTTTGCTGTATGATTGCCATATGGAGGTTGCCGATCGGCACCAGATAAAGCTTTTAATTTGTAAAAATATAATAATAGGAAAGACCATTGACTCTTCAAGCTCACAAGGCGCTACCACAAGCTCAATATTGGGACTGTCTTAGGTCGCAGGACCGTCCGGTTTGGGACTGTCTTTAAAGGTGCTAAAAACCAGCGTATCTGGACCGCAAACTGAAGGAATAAATCAGTTTCAGTCTAACGTGACAGTCTACCTAAAGCGGACAATAACAAACACATCTTGTAATTTTCCAACTTTAAATAAATCTTAATGGGACAGACAACGTTACCAAATGACGGCACTGTTAGCGCAGTAGCTAAACGATTGGACTGCTGCGCTGCGTGTCGCGGGTTCGATTCCCACACGTAACAAATATTTGTATGATCTACAAGTAGTTTTTTCGGGTCTGGACGTTTGTGTGTGTGGGTTTATATGTTTGTAAACGCATCCACGTCATACGAGAAATCGGATGGGGCAACGTTCAAAAAATAAACTAAATACTGCCTACTCGAATGTCCCGATTGTGCCGACCCGAACATGTATGAAGCTGCCCTTACCCCGAGCATCTGCCAAAGCTTATTATTATATGTGTTTCGTAACACGTCACTTATATTTTGAAGAAGCGATCCAAATTTCAGCCTTTGACGCTAGTTAATTAACTCTTTACCTTCATATATCCATAGTACAAACCAGGAGTCCATCTTTCACCTCTATGCAGTACGCGTCTCTACGCCTGTGAATGTCAATGTCAAGTTGACAGGTCACGTCATAGCATCTAAATTTTAGCGCGAAACGGACGCAAAATTTTTCCTTCCCTCTAATTTTCATGGAAAATTAGTAAAATTTCAGTTAAACTGTACAGAAAGTATTTAAAAGTGCTCGGAAAAGTGTTATAATGTGTTCACTCCGATTATGATTCAGTATTAGATCGAAACGAAGATTTAGATCTTCGTTTTCAGAAATGTCTTGTCGGTTCTGATAGGAAGCAAAATTCCTTTCAAGTTACTTGTTATCCTCGAAGGATAAGTGTTTAGATGGCACCGTCTTCTGTGTCGGCTTATTTACCGAACATAAGGTTTGTGATGACAACGATTTCTAGCACTCCTCACATTGTGTGAGTTGGAACGAGGTGAGTGGTATATTTAATGTTATACGTCTCTCAACTCTGGGTTGGAGTGTTTATAGCAGCAATGGCGTAAGAACAAAGAAAATTTTCGTAGAAATTTTCAAAAATCCCTTATTACGACTGACCCAACCCGGAATCACTGTGTTGTTAAACAAAGTTCAAAGTAGCGATTTCTGGCTTGTGATTCTAGCAGAATGGTAATGGTGAATAAAGCATATTGCTTTTTCCTTAGATGAAGCTTGTGTCTAAAGACCACAAGACTTTCAGTGTAAAACATGGTGCTAGTAGGAATTATTCCTCAAGTAATTTCTGAATGTCTGGAGAAACTAAAACTGCTTGACATACTCCAACATGAAAACTAATTCTTGGATTATTGATACAGAAACCTTGCAGTCTCAGTCACTTAGCTATAGCACAATCAAAAGTGTATAAGTAGTAACACTAAACAAGCATGTATATGCACTTATACCTCTGCGGAGGGAGGTTTTTATACAGAACCTAAAACAGCTGTGACTAAGCCTATGCCTGTGCTGGAGCCAGTTGCTAAAACATCTGTATTGCTAACTGTGCTAAAAAGCTTCCTACTTATTTATAAATGATGTCTGAAAGTACAATCAGAACATCCCGGTGAGAGTCCTATCTATGGATCAAAGAACCCACATGATGTTAATATTTCTTGGAGCATTGTCTGATATAATGACAATTATAATTTTTTTTATTTAATTTAAAAGCTAATAATAATATGACACGTTCATTGAAATATAAAATTATCGAATGATTTTTGTACTATTTATCTATATCATAACTAGGCCATCGCTGTAACAGTTCCAAATAAGAGAACAATCAATAACAAATTAATTGATGGCATAAATATAAAACAAAAATTAAATAATTTAGGATATCTTGGCAGTTTACTAAAATATTAATTACCACTATACTAAAATAGTGCTAGAACCTAATTCACATGTATTACTCTATGTGACTATAAAGTGTGTTGACACAGTGTTGTCTGTGTAACAGATTTTATTTTTGTTCAGTCTTACAAGGCTTACCGTTTACAATCACCAATTACAATGGTGCATTGGTTATAAATTAGATTATAAAAATATCTTATTAAAATATAGCACACTTCTAATTCCTGAAAGGATGGGCAGTGATGTAAATATAAGACAATTATCATAGAGTGCATGAACTTTTAGTGAAATTGATCAATTTCTTAATGTTGTTGATGATTTATATTCAGAAAAATGAATAATTAATAATTTTTAACAAACATGTTTTGTTTATAATGAAGATTATGACAGAAGGTCAAATCCTTTTTATATGAGAGTTGAGTAAAATAGCTTGTTTAAGCTTTTGTGATGTATGCATTACTTACCTATTTGGGAAATAGGTCATGCCAATCAAGTCTGAGATACTTTTAGGATTAAAAGTATGAAAATTGTCAGCTTGCTAAATATTAAACCAGTTAATTACTGACAAAGAATCCGTTAGCATGAGGTATCTGCATTTATGTTTATTGTTTGGGATTGTACCTGTAAAGTTTTACATGGATAGCTTAATCATTATTAAGACCCTAGGATAGTGAAAATACTAAGGAACCCAATCTGTGACAGCAGATTATGTTGCGAAGTTATTAAGACTTTCAAGGATAGCTTGTATTGCCCCCCATAAGCTTATTATTAGTATGGTGGCATTAAACAAATAAATCTGAATTAATTATTAAGTAAAAACTAAACCATGTGGCTCTCTTCTATATTGCCTAGGTGGCGCTACGAGTTTGCCAGGTGGTGTGCTTGTGATACCATGAGGTTATCAATGTACCACTCAATTTCCTGAGATATGGGTAGGGTAACCTTCTTTTTTGTCCGCACAGCGTGTGAAGAAAAGGTGAACCCATAATACCATTTCTCTTCAGAAACATAATGATATCATAGACTCAAATCCAAGTGTCAGAGAATATGTGCATGTTGGAGATTTAAAGGAAAATGTGACGGACACTCTTCTGCCTATCAGAAGTCAACTGATTGACATGGGCTATCCAAACGCACAATTCAGCTTATGAAACTTGATATCTAGTGCTCTTGAATGTGAGATGCAAATTGTTGAGGCTAGCAGATTGCTGAATATCACTCTGACAGCGGTTTCCCTCCCGGGGAGGGTTAAGAAGTAAACTGAAATCTCTTACCGCCTACCTACTAGGAACAGATAGCCAGATTGGCTCCTGTTGCCTCATGCCCCAGGCCTCGGAGGCTATGTTTTCAAGTGGGGTGTCCCAAAGTGACCATGTTCGTGCTAGTCAAGTTGGCCTGTGAGCAACTGCACGTACCAAGGGACTGAGCTCATGGATTTTCGAGCTTTACGTATTGTGTAATGGCTAATGATGAGTCATCTCAACTTGTTGGAAAATAATGAATTAATTGTTCCATTCTGAACTGTGTTGTGTTCCATACTATAAACAATGCTGGCCCTCGAGTCGAGAGCTCTCGGAGAGTGAAAGCCACAACCTGTACCTTAAACCTAACAAACTGCTACCCTTAGGCTAAAAAGTTGGGGGGGGGGGGCAGTTCAAGGACAGGTGCATCAGTAGAATAAAGAGGTTACAAGGTTATTACAAGGAAAGTTCTGAGGCATGTCATGGCTTATAGATTACATGACGTTCATCCTCAAATAATGTAATAAGTGTATTACAAGGAAAATACTGAGGCGTGTCATGGCTTATAGATTACATGACGTTCATCCTCAAATAAGGTAATAAGTGTATTACTTGTGTTAATCTGTTGAAAAACATGTGCAAATTTTTACCTTTTTGTCTATGCATGGATAGGCAAAGACTTGCCAGATTGGTACCTGTTACCTCCAATTAAGGGGCTCGGGGCCAATGTTTTCAAAATGATTTTTTGAGCATCTCAGTGGGACTCCTTGCTGATGATTTTTTCATTTTAACAAGTATTTTGACTTGGCTTAACCTACCCGTTGATTGGTAGAGACGTACAATAGCCCAATGTTGTAAGATTATGAACAACTTACATTGCTATGAAGGGCCGATAGAACTCGTCTGTTTATTGTGTTGCCTTTTTTAAAATCTACCCTGTTCCTTGATGAATTTGTTAATGAGATCAAGGCCAGGCTGACCTGGAAAGGTTATTCCTGTTGTTGTGGATGGTTGGAAAATCCATCTTTTAACAGATTAAGAAGCTTAATTCCCTTCTAGCCATCAGGAGGTTATCTGGAGAATAGAATTTTAGATGACAAAAATTGGAAGATCAGTTATTCTACCAAGATAAACACTTTGTACTAATATACAGTCATCAAAGAGAGAATTTCCTCAGGATAATTATCCTGGAATGTGTCCAATGAAAGGTTGGAGATGAATCTTACACAGAGAGGAGCTCATTTAATGAGCAGGAGGATTTATTGCATATCTCTACTACATAATAAAATACAAATGTATAGGTAGTAGAAATACACAATGTACAGTGTACAACGAATTTGAAAACTTTAATAAAATAAATTGTGTAGGTACATTGCTACTCGCATCACCTACTGTGTTTTCTATGGCTAGGTTTTAATGAAGTAAATGTTGTAATAGGTCTAATAATAGTCAAGTTCACAAATAATATTTATTGGTTATTCTCACATCTTGAGAGAGTATTCTTCAGTCATGTAAGAGATACATTTATCTAGACTGACTGGGAGTCAGTAATGAAGTAAATTAATGATTAATGACCCAGTGATTCTGGCACCATAGTGGTACTCTCTGAGAACTAAGCGATTCCTTACATTTTTGATAAGGTCGTCATCGTTTTTAAATTTAAATGAATAATCATTTTAGTAGTTTTTTATTATTTCACAAATAATATTATAAATGAGGCATTTGCTAGGAGTATAACTTCAAATGGGCAATGTGTTAATTTGTGGATTTATTTAGAGAAGTTCCAGATCACCCAATGTTCTATAGTATATCTGTCGATAAACTGTACAGCAGTTTGGCAGAAGATAATGTTAAATAAAATGTTATGTATTTTTGATAAAAAAAAAAAAAAAAAATGTACGAATTTAGGATAAAAGGATTCGTTTATTCTAAGTTAATTCACATAGCATCTAAATCTTTCACCAGCAGATAACAAACAGGTCTTCAAATATAAGTGACGTGTTACGAAACACATATAATAGAACTGTTTTGCATAAAAACAAAACAGTTATTATGTGTGTGGAGTAACACGTCACTTATGCAAGGTGCTTGCTGGTGTTTGAAGAAGACTATGACGTGACCTGTCAACTTGACATTGACATTCACAGGCGTAGAGACGCGTACTGCATAGAGGTGAAAGATGGACTCCTGGTTTGTACTATGGATATATGAAGGTAAAGAGTTAATTAACTAGCGTCAAAGGCTGAAATTTGGATCGCTTCTTCAAAATATAAGTGACGTGTTACTCCACACACATAATAACTGTTTTGTTTTTATGCAAAACAGTTCTATTTGTATACCTTGACCTCTGTATTGTAGACATATAAATGAGTTAGACGCGACCGGCATAATAAAACTATTATATTATGTCATTGATCAAGTATTTGAGTGGCGATCTATGACGAGCGTGACGCGGGTTTTTAGTTTTTTTTTTGTTATACCATCATCTTCTTGCCCTTATCCCATTTTTAACCGACGAAAAAAAAAGGAGAAGGTTTCTCAATTCGACATGTATTTTTTTATTTATTTTTTTTTATGTATGGACTACGCATATCTTTTCCTAACGTGGTCCGATTTCAAAAATTATTTTTTGTTGGAAAGAGTATATCTCAAAGTTGGTCCCATTTAAATTTCAAAACTAAAATCGGCCTGAGGGTAGAAAAAAAGGAATTAATTGTTAATCTTCCTACAGAATTTTCAATCATGAACCGATTCTGTTGAAATAAAGATGACAATCGTAGTTCTGAGGACATTATTATATAGCAGAGATGTGGAGAACATAACATGATGGCGTCACCATCATCAGATCAACTCCAGATTCCTGTTATTTTGTGAAGTCAGTCCCAAGAGTTCCTTAACAGTTAACAACAGCTATATCGTGTTTGGGCTCATTTCACTCAGCTTGATGAGAACTATAGACCTAGCTGAGGTATCATTGCCATCGAGGATCTGAGGATGGGGACGGATAACAGGGGCAAGAGGTCCTCAACAGTTTAACAGCACCTTTATCGTCTTTGGGCTCATTTCACTAGTCTTGATGAAAACTTTATACCTAGCTGGGGTATAATTTTCATCGAGGGTCTGAGGATGGTGACGAGATCCTTAACATCTGGAGTTGATCTGATGATGGTGACGCCATCATGTTATGTTCTCCACATGTCGGCTGTATAATATGACACGAGATAGGAAACTCAAAAAGGGAAAAGGCAGGCAGATGATGATGGTTAAAAATTATTATATACTCGTCAAAACAAAATAGGGGCCACTTATTAAATTGCACTTTAATCAAGTGTCACTCTTATTCTGTGTACTTATTAGATGGTAAATACCTTGTTATAGTTTCTTTCAAGTATTAATATTGTTTCTACTGCATAATTGGAAATTCATAACTTTTATTTAATTAGATACTTGAGATTTCTTAGAATTTACGGTTTGGTGTTTATTATTTTTCAAACTTCTAACGGAGTTTTTCTTCGACTTATACAGCAAGTAGGCTATAAACGATTGTTTAATCTCATAATGCCATTTATTCGGAGACATAAGGATGCAAAAACAGCCACTTAGGGTGTTACCTTAATCCAGGGGGGGCATAGCCAGAACAGGTAGGTCTTATGGTGGAATATTCGCAACCAGTGGTTCTAAAAGTTTGAAACTGGTCTCAAAAGACGGGTAATATCACCAGACGCTGTGATCTAGGAAGAAAGTAAGTAAGTAAAGCCTAAGCAGACCATAAAGTTTGATTAACCGCGCAAATAGAGCGAAAATCTACCGCGCGGACCGTACAAACTCCATTGCGTTGAGCTACAGGCACCCTATAAGTGACTAGACTATTCCGAATCGACTCCATGAAGAACTAACAATACTCAAGAAGATGCTTGGTTCTCCTCCAGTTAACTGGAGCGTATGGTGTAAATCGTGAAACATTTGCAAAGAGAAAAATTTATTAACTGTTTTGAATGGGCTTCATTGCTTTTTATTTATGACTGCAGGCTTATTTTTTTTTAATAAAGACTGATTCACTAGAGTGTAGAGAAGATCTAAACAACAGGTTTTCAGATCCTTGCACTCTTGAAACAGACTATTTCGATGAGATCTAAATTATGCTCTGGGGCGGCTGTCTCTATCACGCAAAAACTGAGCTCGCACTTCGTAATAAACGTTGCTGTAACTGCTCAAAATTGCGTAGCGAATGTGGAGCAACTCCAGATTATCCCATTCGCAACAGCAACGAGTACCTGAGTTCATCTTCAAGCAGGATAATGGTCGAGCGAACACGACGCGACTAACAGTGCATACATTCGCTGTCGTTCGAATTACGATGTTACAGTGGCTACTCAGGATTTTTAACTAAGTTTTATTCAGCAGTTAAAAGATGAGTTAAAGAGGAGTGCAAAAGAAAGTAAAATTTCCCATCAACACCCAGCTGGATCTCATTAATTGTCTGAATACTTGCTGGTAGAGAATCCCAAAGAAAATGTTTGGTATTAAATCCTGAACATTCCACCTCCATTAAAATGAGTAGCCCAGAGAGAACAGAGTTAAAAGAGAAACTTTAAAGAACACTTTGGGACATTAAAGACGTTATTTTTTCGAGTTTTTTTATGTTTTGTGTAAGTTGACACATTCCTGCAATTCCCCACTTTTCATTCAATTTCGTTTAATTTAACGATTGATTGGAATACCAACTTAATTTTTGTGTATTTCCAAGTAAAATCGTTTATATTAATCAGATTCAGTCATTATAACCAGTAATATTTAAATATTATTTAATAAATCGACAAAATCAGTTGGCCCTTATTTTCTTTTGAGTAGTATAATATTTTCATTTATAATGTACTATCTAAGAATGAATGATGTATAAGATTCTGTAATAATTTTGGCGATCTAAAAGAGTGTCCATGGAGTTTCTTGCCCGTTCTAGAGATCTACTTCTTGGAATGGGCATCTACGCTACTTTCACAGTTATTATTTCGTGTGGACTGGGACTGTAGCACCATAATTTTTGTAGTGTTTAATATTATTTTCACACTACTTGCTCGTAAATGTCAAATTATATGTTATGTCAGGCAAACCTACTGTAAAGCAAGTCATTGTTTCCTCTTGCTCGAGCCGGACAATAATATTGTACTGAATTTCATTATTCCCGTGGGAATAATGTGATTTGAATTTGGAACCTCAATTAAAAACCGCATGAAAACTTTCACCAAGGAGGTGTATCAGTAATGGCGGCTGCTGGCCGCAACAGCTGATCGCTTGCAGTGGTGCCAACTTCACGTTTGAAGGTTGTCGAACCACATCAAATTTCAAAATCGAATTTATTTCCTCGCAGTAGGTGTGAAAAGCAGAGTACGCTTCTCGGGAGTAAAGCTGCCTTGTCTTGGGCTAACTTGAAACCCTCGCTACACTGGCTACACTAAGGATTACACTTGAACCTCCTGGCTGCGCTACGGAGGTTCACCCCCAGAATCCTTAGTGTCGCTCGGGATTCAATACTCCCGTGACGTAAGGCAATGCTTTACTCCCTTGTTGCGTAATCTACTATTATTTGTCTTTGACAATCAAAAGTGCTTAACTGGCTTATTTGAAATAAATACTTTGATTTTGTTTTCTTTTATTTTTGATAACGTTTTAAAAATGTTAGATTTTGGTACAATATCTATTATTACATCGTTATCTCATTACCGTTCTAATGCTACACGATTCCGTACACGTTTCAACCTTCACCTTTACATATAGATATTACCTGATGTTTGTTCAACCGGCGCGTGTACTACGCAATATTTTTGTGATTTGTGACTTATGGCTTAGTGACAACTTTGACGTGTATTCTTTACTTCATTAGAGCTCCCACACAATACTGCGAATTCGCATCGCATCGCAAATATTTGCGATCTCGCACGAATGCATCGCAAAAACCTTGCGATCTGATTAGCATCGTGTATTTCTGCGATATGACGTCATACTTGTACTGAGTAAATGGAATGCTATGCGATGCGACGTCGCATCGCATTTTTGTGTGGGAGCCCTTCAACGACGATATATTACTAGACTCCTAATAACAGGCGACCGATGTCTGTCAACATATTTGGCAAAAAAGTCTTATATCCGTCTTATTTCGACCACTCCTGTGAGCCGTAAATATACCTTGAGACAGAACAGACCTTGAGTTAGCCAATCACAACGCAGCACCCGTCCCCCTCGCTTACGTAGTACCACAGCGAGTTGACAGAATAGTTTTTGTTCCTTAGATCGTGCATGCGGAGTCTAGTAATATATTGTCGTTGGAGCCCTTAGATAGAGGCTAGTGCGGGAACGGTTTTTTTTTACGTGGTAACATCATCAATAAAGAGTACTCGTCAAAGTTCGCGAGCCTAAAGTCCCTAAACGAAAAAATATTTTGGGAGACGCCCACGGCAACGAACGTCGCGGGACGATTTTCGGCCACCGTAGGCGCATACGGACGGCGAGTAATGGGCGATCGCTGTCCGATCATGGACCATACCCAGTTCGACGCTGCGTCGTATTCCACGCACGCCCAAAAAGTGCTGTCAGCAAAAAGACGGAGCCCCCTTAGAGGGCTTTTTTTTATCGTGGTAAAATCATCAAATGAGGCCTCCCACCCCGGGCAGGGCGGGAGGGACTGTCAGACTTGTACTGACTAAAATCCACGGTGTCCTTCAATAGCCATTTATGTTCCGGGGTCACGGTGATGGTATAAGACCCGCGACCACCCTTAGAGGGCTAAAGCCTGCCCGGGACGTGGGGTCTAACGAGTAACCTATTGAAGGACACCGTGGATTTTCGTCAGTAAGAGTCTGACAGTCCCTCCCTGGGTGAGAGGAGCGATTCGATGATATAAACAAGTGACAACGTCTTTCGTAACTTGTAGAACCGTTATTCACGCTAACAACATGATTGATGTTTAGTATAAATTCTAAATTAATGATTATTTATCTATTCGTCAATTTCAAATAAGATATAATTGATAAGAGATGCTTAAATGGTCAATGTCGGATTTGGGAAATAATATCTACTGATGATAATCCTACTATATTATAAATCCTACTAATATATAACGTGAAAGTTTGTATGTGTGGATGGATGTTTGTTACTCTTTCACGCAAAAAACTACTGAATGGATTTGGATGAATTTGGTACACAGATAGTTTGTCACATAGGATAATTTTTATCCCGATTTTATGTTCCCGTGGGATAATTTCCGAGTTTGTAGCGGGTGGAAACCGCTGGCAGCAGCTAGTAATATAAAAATAACTATTCTACAACTATCACACAACGCCATCTAGTCCCAAGCTAAACAGAGCTTGTGTTATGGATACTAGACAACTGATAAACATACTTATTATTTCTAAATACATACATATTATAGACAAATTACACCCAGACACAGAACAAATGATCGTGCTCATTACACAAACATTTGTCCAGGGTGGTCCAACCCACGACCCCGGCAGGCTTTGGCCCTCTAAGGGGGGCCCAGTCATATTGCTGACTACTCTGTGAGGCGCGCCTGGAACATGATACGCCGTCGACCCGGGCATGGTCCATAATCGGACGGAGAGCACCCATTTCTCGCCGTCCAAATGCCCGCGCCTACGGTCGCCGAAAATCGTCTTGCTATTGGTGTCTCCCGCGGCGGTTAGCATGTCAACTTGACTTCGCAGAATCTTTTCTTTCCAAAAAAATATTTACATAATTTTGTTTGTTTTTTCATTTTTGAAGAAAAATGTTAATGGATGGAGAGGAAGAGGAAGGCCAAAGAAAAGATGGATGGATTGTGTAAGGAATGATATGAAAGAAAAATTAGTAAATGATACTGTGTCTTCTGATAGGGGAATGGAAGAAAAAAACGTGTTGCGCCGACCACAAGTAAAATGAGATAAGGGCAGGAAGATGGTCGCGGGACTTATTTCCATCACCGTGACTCCGGAACATAAAGGGCTACTGAAGGACACCGTGGATTTTAGTCAGTACAAGTCTGACAGTCCCTCCCGCCCTGCCCGGGGTGGGAGAACTCATTTGATGATTTTACCACGGAAAAAAAAGGGCAGGAAGGATATGACGATTTTGAAAGATAATCTTAACCCGTGATTAACCTGAGAGAGCACTGGTGGCCCAGTGGTATCGGTCCTGACTTACGAGTTGTAAGTCGTGGGTTCGAACCCCGCCAGGCGCATTACATTGTGTAATATATATATTTTCATTACCAGGGGTTGAATACCGTCAGGGGGGGAGGTTGAATACCGTTACCAATTTCGGTTCTGGTTCTTCAATTAGGTTCATAAAAAGGTTCCTCTTTTCGGTACGGTTCCTGTTCCGGCATAGTTACCGGAACCCCTAAATACCTGTACTTTACCGGTATTTTAGAACCGTTTTCAATCCTTGTACATTACCACTGCTCTCAGAATGGTGAAGGAAAACATCGTGAGGAAACCGGCATGTCATAGAACCAAACCCGCACTGGGCCCGCGTGGTGGATTATAGCCCACTCCCTCCCTCAGAGAGGAGGCCTGTGTCCCAGCAGTGGGAACATTATAGGCCGATAATGATTAACCTACCCCTTCAACACAGAAGATCAACTGATTAAATCATTATTTAACTACGATAAACAACTTGTATCGAACAGGCGACCTTTCAAATAAATTAAATGTGAGCACAAACACGTAAACCTGTTAAACTTTGTATATTCAAATATGTATTATGCCGTTATAGGCCTTTTGGCATATGCATGTTTAGATGACTTGTTAAGTTAGTAACTAAGAACATGGTCACACAACGACGATATATTACTAGACTCCTAATAACAGGCGATCGATGTCTGTCAACACATTAAGCAAAAAAGTCTTATATCCATCTTATTTCGACCACTCCTGTGAGCCGTAAACATACCTTGAGACAGAACGGACCTTGACCTTGAGTTAGCCAATCACAACGCCCCCCCCTCGCTTACGTAGGTAGTAGCTCAGCGAGTTGACAGAATCGTTTTTGTTCCTTAGATCGTGCATGCGGAGTCTAGTAATACTGTAATATATCGTCGTTGTAAGCGCTAATTCATCATCTGTCTGCCTTTTCCCAACTATATTGTGGTCTGCTTCCAGTCGAACCAGATGCAGCTGAATATCAGTAATTTACATGGAGCGACTGGACTATCGGACCTCCATAACACAGTAACTGGGTAATACGATATCTCCATGGCAAGACTGGTTGTCAGACTTTAGAGCCTCTGACCAACAGTAACGACTGTCAAAGATCTATAAATGACAACCGGAACCCACGGCTATACGTGGCACGGAGGAAACTCGCTATGACAGATGGTCACCTATCCACAGACCAACCTAGACATGCGCGGCTTAACCCAGAAGATCGGCCTATGCGGCTGTACTTATTTAGCCACGAGCTCCTCTACTGTAATAATCAATTTGAAATAAATGCTTTCAGTTTATCTGTCCGCACAAATATAATTATCCAATCATTTCTTTCTTTTTTAATAAAAAAGACATTTCCAAAATGTTTTCTACTAACCTTTTGACCTATGCAGTTGGTGCGGTTCTCAAACCTGATTTGTGCATTTTTTTGATTTTTAGTTTTGGTGGATGACATTATTTTTTTATTGTCTTATAAGGACATATGTAATTTTATATATGTTCCAGATATTATTAGTGACTATGCACATGCAGTCTTTGGTATTGTTTTTGTAAACAACGACAATATATTAATAGACTGCGCATGCAAGATCTAAGGAACAAAACTATTCTGTCAACTCGCTGAGGTACTACGTAAGCGAGGGGAGACGGGGGGTACTGCGTTTTGATTGGCTAACTCAAGGTCTGTTCTGTCTCAAGGTACGTTTACGGCTCACAGGAGTGGTCGAAATAAGACGGATATAAGACTTTTTTGCCTAATGTGTTGACAGACATCGGTCGCCTGTTATTAGGAGTCTAGTAATATATCGTCGTTGTCTTTAAATTACTGTTTTTTGCCATTGATATTTATCAAATACAAGCGGCCGCCCCGTACTTCGCTACGTGTTACAAAAAATGTGATAAATGAAGAACTGCTCGACCGATTTTGTGCAACTTCATATAAATAAATCTACTTAATAGTCCGTACACAGCTTAACATGTGGTTTGGATAGGTTAGCCCGTTTCTTGAGTTATATAAAATACAACGAAAGTGACACTGCTTTTATATATTAGAAGAAGAAGATAAAATATATCTGGCGAAACGAATAAACTAAAAAAACACAAATGTCAGGTTAGGCAAGTACCTACATAAATTATACCTAATTTTTAAAGCTTTGTAGAACATCGGAGCTATTTACTACTACGGATAGAGACGACACCAACGCATCACCACTGGGGTCCCACCAGGAGAGTGCGCAGCGC